>ML780789.1:180735-224016 GCA_009831015.1 Picea engelmannii
GCCAAGGATATCTAAAGAAAGAGGGAGGAGCATGAGGCCTTGCTTAAGCAACACCGGAATGAGCCTCCTCCCCTTAGGGTTTTGACTCTAGGGCCCTACCATTGCAGCACCATAGAGCCTAACTCTCTTGTCTTTAGATTTAGGTCCTCCCGAGATCTTGCCCTTATTTCTGACTCCATAATACCCTAAGGCACTAGTCTATCTCTCCAACGTTGGTCTTGTGGTGCTAAAACAACTTTTCAAAACTCTTAAATTTGAAACCCTAATTAACCCTAACGTTTACTAACCCTAGATTAATGATGACGTCATGCCTTATTTGAGCCTTTGGTTGATAAGAAAAATTGCGGCTTAGTCATCTGATGATAGACATTGATGTGTTGATAAATTTCATTGGCCTATTTGCAAAACGTTGATCTCTTTGTCTATGAAACTAACCTAGAAGAAAGTTGGTGTCACCTTTAGTAAGCTTGACGCAACAATCCTGTCATATATGAGCATTTAATGATATTTGATGCATTGTGTTAATTCAAGGATTAATCATCTCTTTTAAATGCTATATCATTCTGTATTTATTGACAAGTAATATTATAAGCCATTGTCATCATCGCAATCATTGACTTCGTCAATAATTACTGTTATTTATGCTCATGTATATTAAATATTGATAGTCATTAACAAATGAAGTATTAACCACTATTTGCATGTATTAGTTTTATTGTTGCCTTGTCTCGCAAACAGGTGTTTTTTCTGTGGTATTTCTTCATTCTTGACTATCTTCTTGGCGGTAATCTGTGAAAGGGAAAACTTGCCTTGATCCTTTAAACCTTTGCCTTTCAAAACCCCAGATTGCCAGGGACGTCTCCCTTGGGTTTAGCCACCCTAAATAGAAAGAGCCCCCCATCGAGGTGACAGTGGGTGGGGAAGCTCCTGTTACACCAGTTTGATTCTTACCTTTCAGCTGCTTGGCCTAACCTACAAACTGAGCGATTACAAGATCAATCCTCTTTTGTGGATTGATCATGTCGAGAATTGTAATTGACCAAATCCTCTTTTGCGGATTGGTCAAACCCTAATTGTATTATGCAAATAGAGAAGTCGACCCCCAAGCAATTAAAGTGGTTTTAACCACTTAGAAAGACATGTTGGCCTTGCCCAACGAATAGACACCTTTTCAGCACCTACCAGTTTGTATAAATAAAGGAAGCAAGCGCCTCATTTGTTCACACACTCAACTCACTCATCCAGTGCGCAAGTTTGAAGGAAGTTGCAGTTGCCAGTTGTCGGAAGAAGGAAGAGAGAGAGAGGTGCATTGCTCAGTGGAGGATAATAATAATAATAATAATAATAATAATAATAATAATAATAATCTATTTTTTAAGGTCACGGCCAAGCCAACACACCAAATTGGTGTATGAGACCCCCTTGTTTGTGGGACAAGGGACCCCCCTCCGCCCAACGATTTGACTGGTAAAGTCTACGAAGGTATACATACCCTACCCCCCTATGGATTTGAACCTATGACCTCTTAAGAGGAAACACATGTTCTTAACCATTAGGCCCACTCAGATATTCTGTAGTGTTTGGTTTATTGTCTTGGCATTGTATTGGTTATCTATATTAAGAAAGTTTTTGCTGGGTTTTCTCCCCCATGAGGGTTTCTCAGGATAAATGTTGTGTATCTTGTGATTGTGTTTCTCTCAGTGATCCTATCTATGCTATGGTTATCTAGTAAATTGAAAAGAAACCTAATAATAGCTTAAACCTTAACATGGTATCAGAGCTAAGCTAAGCTAAAGAGAGCATCTTTCACTGGATAAAGAAAAATGTCACTGTTGTTGTACAAGAAAATTAGGGCTTTTGTTGGAGGATTTTTTTCCTAAAACCCATCTAGAAAAGTGTGCCCTACCCTAGTGAAGTTTTTGGCATATTGAGCGCACCTTTTCAGTGGATAGAACTCTCAGAAAGTGAAACCCTAGTTTCACTAGTACCAAAAAACCAAAAGTACCAGAAAACCAGGAAACCAGAACCATTACGATTCCAGATTTCCGCAAGCTCAGTTTCAAGGGAAAAAAATGGATTTTCAGAAATATGATTGCACTAGCTTACTCGCCTCAGCTCAGCGCATCTAGCTCCTGGATCAGAATTTCAAAATTTGAAGTTTGAAAAATTAGGGTTTCTTCATAAAACCCTAAGTTGCAGTTGCAGTTTCAGAATCAGTTGCAGTATCAATTGCAGTTGCAATATCAGTGGAGGTATCAGCTGTAGTACCAGTTGCAGTCACCCTTGAAGTATTAAAAGGGGTTGATAATTATTACCGATGCTACCAGATGGTGCCACTACCTGCGAATGCTATCTCAGAGGTATGTACTCACATATGTTTAAATTGTTAAGCCTTAAAGGGTATTTGTAAGAGAAGGGATCTTTTGCCATAAATTCAGAAGGATCTCAAGATCCAACACATTAAGAGGAATAATGCAACCCATGTTTGATTATTCTGACATGCATCTATTTGATATGACATTATTTTGATCTAGGTTGCATGTTGAAGCTATGATCATCATACTAACCTTTGGTCAAAATTAAAGTCAAAGTATTAGATGGATTAAAGTTGAGATTATAGAGTTTATTCTCTAACCCAACTTTTTGTCAAGATAACATATTGTCTTAGTACATAAAACAGATTGAATAAAACACTTATCATCTTGAGTGAAGGAGACTTGGAAGAAAAACAACACACTCATTCTTGAGGACAAGACTCTAGGTTCCAGGTTTGATTAATTAAGTTGATAAGATTTGAAGTTGCACATGACAAGTTGATAACTACCCCATTACAAGTAAACACTGTAGTTGAGGTAGCAGTCTTTGAAAAGCATTATGCTTGGTAGCATGTAAGCATATTGAGATAAATGCTTAATGTAATCATTTACTAGATACAACTAACACCTCCTCAGGAGAAACTTCTTGTGTTGATTCCAGGTTACCTTGGATAAATGTTTGATCACAACACTAGAAGAGTGTTGATCTCATTTCGTATTGTATTTATTACTTTTGATCCTTGTTTCAGATAGGTCACAAATGAAAGCTCTAAGGGAGCTACCGTGACGATTATTCATGCTATTGTTTTATTTACTATTATCAAAAGAGTATTATTCTTGCTTCTTGTTTTGTTGACCTTGTCTCAGGTCACAGGTGATAACCCTGAGGAAGCTATAGTGAAGGTTGCAGAAGGCAACATATTAGATGAGACATGAAGCAAACTATGTACATAACCATATACATTCATGTACCAAAGAAGATGAAGAAGAAGCTATTTGTTGAGATCTAGAGTATCTCATACATAGACTGATTGTAAGGTGTAGAAGGCTCCAAAGATGATCAAACATTAGAACAATAACTCACAGTAGACTTGTTCAAAGGATAATGAAACCACCTTGACAGGAAACAAAGTTCACTTGAAGTCTGACTCAGTTTTTCATATTTAGACTTGGTATTCAACACCAAGTATACCCCATAAAGAGATGATGAAGTCCTTGTAGACTCGGAAGAAATCGAGAGTAAGCCTGATCTCAGAAAGGATCATATGAAGAGACAACTTCTTGGACTGGGAGACAAATGTTGTGAGAAGACTAGATCGTAGCTTCAGAAACTTCTAGGAGATATGAAATCTCCTGGGAAGATTCCCTTGTTTCAGTAACAGAGAAGGAAGACAGTTAGAAACACTAGGATATGGATTATTCCATGAGATTAGAAGAGAAATCAGTATTGACTTCCAAGATTGATCTATACAGATCAAGCATGTTGCAGATGTACAAAGCCTGAAGTGTGTCTAGAGGATTCTCACAGCAAGAGGGAGAAGACTATGACGAGACACTTACTCTAGTAATTGAAGAAATAGTTCCAATATTTATGAAGACAACCAGAACAACCATGATTCATATATAGTATGAGATGTACGGGGATCAATTCCCATATTTAAAATTGAGTGGCAGTTGGTGCATTACATTAGTTGGGTCATTGAGAAATGACTACAATGAAAGATAGAGTTACCTCCATGAAAGAAGAAGAAATACCTTCAGTATCAGTTATTGAGCCACTCTCAGTTTCAAATGAAGTTGTTGTCGTGATAGAATAAGAGGAGTTACTCATAGATTTCAGCAACCACAATGAGGATGAAGCAATCATTCTTAGTCTCAGAGCAACTGCAGGTGCAGAGTCCCAGTTCCAGAATGAACAATTGTAGAAAGAGGAGAGGACATACTCTCAGGCAGTGAGATAGATAGTGCTTTGTAGAGAGCACATAGAGCTAGCACTTGATTGTGCAGATTGAGTTGCAGTTGAGCAAGTGTACCAAATTGGTACAATGTAATGAGAAAATTTGATTTGAAGATTGAAGATAGAAAGACTCATGTATGTCGGGTGAAGGAATCTTTGTACGTGTTGAAGCAAGCTCCTAGAGCTTGGTATGGAAAAATTGATAGTTTCCTGACGAGTTTGGGCTTTACCAAGAGTAAAGTTGATTCTAACCTTTATCTCAAGGTTATGAATGATGAACCCGTGATGTTACTACTATATGTAGATGATGTATTCTTGACAAGATGAAGGAAAACAAATCACATATTGCAGAAAAAGCTCACTACAGAGTTTGGTGAAAGACCTAATGCTTTATCTCTTAGGTCTTGAATTTTGGCAGAGTCCAGAGAAGATCTTCCTTAACCAAGGAAAGTATGCAGTTGAAATACTGAAGAGATTTGATACGTTGGAGTGAAAATCGATGAATACACCCATGGAAACAAAGTTGAAGCTCCTGGTTGACACTTCGTCAGAATTGATTGATGCTACACTATACAGACAGATCATTGGATCGTTGATGTGTCCGATGAACACCAGGCCAGATATATGTTTTGTTGTGAACACCTTGAGTCAGTTTTTTGTAGAGCCTAGACGTGTTCACATCGTAGCTGCAAAACATGTGATGAGGTACTTTAAGGGTACATTAGATTGTGGTCTCAGTTATAATGGAGATCATGACTTCAGACCGAGTGGTTACACTGATTCAGATTTGGATGGAAGTGTCTCTGACTGAAAGAGCACTTCAGGATGTTGTCTTAGTCTGGGGTTAGCCATGATCTCATGGCAGAGTAGGAAGCAATCAAGCATTTCTCTCAGCATGACAGAAGCAGAATGCATTGTTGCATGTTACGTCATTTGCAAATCCATATGGCTTCGAAAGTTGTTGACAGATCTATTTGATCTGGAGATGGAAGCCACTGTGATCCTATGTGATAACCAGAGTTGCATAAAGATGACAGATAACCCTCTGTTCCATGACAAGTCAAAACAAATAGAGATCCAATATCATTACATCTGTGATATGGTGCAGAGAGGAGCCGCAAAGCTCCAGTATGTTAGCACAAATGAACAAGTTGTTGATGTGTTGACCAAGCCTCTATCTCGTGTAAAGTTTGAGCACTTTCGAGATAAGCTTGGTGTAGTCCGAAATGATCTCCCTTAAAAGGGGGAGTAGTGTTGTGATGCCAGCCTAGTGTTGAAGATTTCCAGCTTCGTGCTGATGTTGTTGTGATGCCAGCTTCATGCTGATATTGTTGTGATGCCATCCTAGTGCTGAAGATTTCCAGCTTCGTGCTGATATTGTTGTGATGCCAGCCTAGTGTTGAAGATTTCTAGCTTCGTGTTGATGTTGTTGTGATGCCAGCCTCACGTTGTGATGCCAACCTAGTGCTGAAGATTTCCAACTTTTTGTTGATGTTGTTGTGATGCCAGCCTAGTGCTGAAGATTTCCAGCTTCGTGTTGATGTTGTTGTGATGCTAGCCTAGTGCTGAAGATTTCCAGCTTCGTGCTGATGTTGTTGTGATGCCAGCCTTGTGCTATGATGCCAACCTAGTGCTGAATATTTCTAGCTTCGAGATGATGTTGTTGAGATGCCAACCTCGTGCTGAAGATTTACATCCTTGTGTTGATGTTGTTGAGATGCCAGCTTCGTGTAGAAGATTTCCAGTGTAGTGCTGATGTTGACAATACTCCAGCCTTCATGTTGTGATGTTGTTGTTGATGATGATGCTCCAACCTCTGTGTTGTGATATTGTTGTTGTTGATGTTGTATCGGCCTTGTGTTGTTATTTATGATGATGTATTAGTGTTATACTAATCCATGTTGATGCAGAGGATGATGCCATTCCATCTCCCTGCTGTGAATGATAATATTTGTTGACACAAAATTTAAATTTTCTACCCTTTAAAACTGAAGCTTCATCTTTTCCTAAGTCATGGAGCCGCTCTTAGTCCAAAAAAATGAGTCAGAATCTTCCGTTCATTTTCGGGTTTCAAGATTCGGTTCTTCTCGAGGTATGAGCTCCAACTATCCCTTTTTCCTGATGCCGAAATCCTGAAGCCATTTAACATATTAGAAAATAAAAAGGGGGAAAAAGGGGGAAGAAATAAATGTTACATTTTCTGTCGCTTTTCACAAAGCACTTTTTAATCCGTCATTAATTAAAACTCTTAAACACAATTATCTTTCCCTTAATCTTTCGTGATTCGGGTTTCTCTCTACTAAAACGTTTTCAAACTCTCATCCATCGAACTCTTGGTCCTCGATTTTTCAAAAAGTAAAAGTAAAAAATAATTATTCACTAATCTTGATTAATTAAGGCTTTAATACAAATGATTAGCGCCTCGCTAATCCCATCGCAATTTCATGATCCAGGGTCTGCTTATGACATATCTCCTGACAACAGGATCCCCGAAGTTCCGAAATGCGAAATCATGTTTTCTTTAAACAAAGTCTAAGATTAAGGTTAAGTTGTTTTCAAAACATGATTAGTGATAACTAAGATTCTTTTCGCATTTCGGGAATTGAGGAGGGCAACGATTTTCAGAATTCCAGTTTTGAAATCGCCGATATACGGTAGCATTAGTAACGGGTAAATGAAGATTTTTTTTGATGCGAAAGCGTATCTCTAGGCATATCTTTCCATTAAAGAATTAATTTTTCATCGCTTGTATCAGTACGCTCGTCATAACACAAATTAAGGGTAAATACAAGTCATGTGTTTCGAACTTCATTCTTATCCTTTACATCTGTAGCAAATCACATTTATCCAGTTTTATACACATTTTCTCTGTAAACAGGTTTCTGGTCCAGTGCAAACATCATGGAGCCTAAGAAATCTCCCAAGAAAAGCGAGGAAGTTACAGAAAGCTCGAGTCTAGACAAAGACGTTGTATCTGACACAATACCGCATGCCATTGATTCCATAAAATCCTGGAGGTAATTTTTCTAAAATCTAGATTATGAAATTAAGAATTCCCCTCATGATGCTGACAACAAGCTCCGAGACGTAGCAGAGTCACAAAGTAGCTACACGACCGCGACTCATGACGTATAACGACATGATCAGTTGGGCCTTAGATAGAACAGATGTGCAGATGAGAAGCATTCTGGACAGCCGAGGGGTCGTCATTGGCTCTTTCAGATCGGAACATATACAAGTAATGTATAAACTGTCTCCCAATCCCAAATATATTTATAATAAAGATTTCGTGAGTGAGTTTCAAAGGAAGGAATGTTTTGAGTCAGACCAAACGTATCCTGGCATAATCAAAGACTGGTGGAGAAACGAAGCAAAATTTAGGGCCGACACCCATGGTGTTTACACCACAACCTCTTTAAACGAGTATATGGTCTATGTGGCAATGATGTTATGTAGACTTTTCGGAAAGAAAAGTCCTACCCATTTCCCTGCAGAATGGGTACCTCTTTTGCAGGAGGCAGCAGAAGGTTATAGTTTCAATTGGGATAAGACTTTATCCGATAACATAGCGAAGGAGGTCATGGAATATCAGACTGCAAGATCCAATGGCCGATCAATAGCCTTTTATATGTCTGCATACATCATGGATGCTATATGCTTCATAACTCCTTTCCCTTTAATGAATTGGAGTTGGAATCCGACTTACCCAGAACCTATTCATGATTATCATTCTAAACTTTGGGAAGAAAATGCCAAGGACTCATTCTATGAAATCTATCATTTCGTGGTAACACCACTACATCAGATGCTATACGACTGTGCACCACCCTGCATTTCAGAGTTGGTTGTAGGAAGCCTCAGGGCAGTTGCTGACTGGTTTATAGAGGAAAATTTCTCCTACACCAGAGTTTTCAGATGTTCAATCCCTCCACATGCACTCCCTAAATTCCTCCCTAACAGACTGGTGTGCAGGGAGGTAGCTCATCAAATAGTAACAGGTGGAATTGGGATAGAACTAAAGACAACTCAAAAGAAGTCTTGGCCGGTCTTTCCCGTTCAGATTGGAAAATTTTCACTTCTCAACTTGGGTCATTCCAAAGTTGAAGCAACAACGTTGGAGGAGGTCAAATTGGTAGACCTCGAACAAAGGAAGAATGACCCTTACCATTTAGTGGGAAAACACATGGCCCACTGTAATATGAAGGCTTATGAACATGAGAAGTCCCCTTGTGATAACATTTTCAAAGGGATTAGGACCTATGAGGAAGTTTTAGAGAGGGTACGGATACTGCCATCCGACTTGCAAGCTAGTTTTCAGACCTTCCAGAAGTATAGACGGAGCGGTCTGCCCAAAGTACTGCAAGGAGAAGCAATCACCCTTCATCAGGAACAAGAAGATACTCCTCTAGGTTTTGGAAAAGAGGCACAAAATAAAGTCAATCCTGAAGAATTTCCTTAGGAGACTAAAAGGTCTTCAAAAAATGAAGAGGCGTTACAGACAGAAAATCCAGAGACGGAAGCAGAGAGGAGGCCCAGGACACCTCCCGAGTCCAGTAAGTCCACTCCTCCTTCATCACCTGTTGTTGATGTCAATATACCTAAGGCCATAGGAGAGACAATATCTATAGAGCTGGGAAGTCCCATAGCTTCCTTAACCCCTTTACAGTCCGCCTTTGGGTTCCCACAGATGGGAGCCATATATGTTAGTGACCTCACCCCTATCTCCAGAGATTAGATCCCTCCTACTGATTGTTTTTTCAGAAAAAAGGAGGAAGGTTGTCCTGAAACAAGAGATGTATATGAGAGTGGGAGGTACGGTGAAAAAGCATAGGGCCTTGGTAGATGGCCAGGATTTGGAAGAGGAGGATTTCGCTACAGAGGTAGCAGGCTCCATGGGAGCCATGGCAACAACAAGCCTTTTTACTGTGGAGAACATGAGATCAAAGATAAAGAAGAGTAACCACACAATAGCTCAATTGCAAGACCAGTTAAAGAATGTTGAGAGAAATATTAGAGAAGAGGTAAATAAAAGCTTGGAGCAGGCCAGAGCTGTTGAAAGGCAAGAAATTTAATCACTCAAATCAATCCTGGATGAAATGAACCAAAGGATACAAGCAAGTCAGGTGCAGGTTACTCAACAAAAGGAGCTCGTAAAACAACTACAGACTAAGTTAAATTTGACAGAAGGCCGAGTTGTAGACTTAAATGCTTTCCAGAACCTCTCGCTGGAAGCACATACAAATATAGAAGCTGGGCAACAGAAATTAATCTCCAAAATAGAGATCATCCAAAATTAATTTCAAGAGGTAAGCAAATCCCTTGATAATATTATTTTACTGGAAAAAGAGGCTAAAGAAGCAAGGAATACCTTCCAGAAAGAAGTCACGTGTTCAGGAAACATAGTGGTGTCGAAAAATCTAAAGCTTTCTGTCACTGAACAGATAAGAGGAGACATCATGCTCAACGCATGGGAAACAAATATATCCGAAAACAAGAAGATAGTCAAAGAAATCAAAGACGACTGTGAGGGAATCTTTGACTCTTTGGATAAGCAAGCGTTAGGTATTGAAATAAATGATTGCTCTGAGTCACTAGGGCAGATAAACATCGTGAAACAACAGTTGAACTGCAAAGAAGGCTTGTAGGAGATTCATGCAAAAATTTCACAGTTGAAAGAAATCAATGCCAACCTAATAGACAGATGGCTGGTACAACCCAATTTAAAATTGCAAGTGATTAGGTTTTCCGATAAAGGTTTTGAAGACTAGCTTCCAAAGATACAAAGAAAGTTTTATCTGTTTGAGGCTAAGGATCTTCCGACACCTCCTAGAAATTTTGATCATTTTCTGGAGAAATGTATTGAATGTATAGCATCAAAGGAGGGAGAGACTTCGAATGAACAATGAAGTATCTTCTGAAAGATTATACTATTGAAATGATAGATAAGCAAAGTTAATCATGCAACGATTAAAGTTGTAGTTTTGTAACTACTTTTCTCCTTAAAAGTAGGAGGTTGTTAACTATCAAGTGTTGATGACCTTGTATAAATACAAGGAGCGAAGACTGAAACATGACTTTTTTTCTTTCTCTAAAAGGACATTTTTTTTTACGAAAGTAATTTTGAAGAAGCTCTGAATTAATAGAAATGCAGATTGAAGATTCCATATTTTGTCACCTCTGAGTTATGTGTTCCCCTCTCTCTTCATATTTATTTCATATATCTAATTGATGAATGCTCGGCTACAATTTAGTGCAACCTCTACTGTGGAAATTATTATTGTTGTCATTTAAATCATCTACAATTTTTCCTCTATATCAGTTATCAACAAATACAAGACCTGTAAATGTTTAGATTTCAATATCATATGCTTCATTAATATTTTCTTGTTTCATAGTCTTCTGTTACAATGTGAGATTCCTCTTAAATTGATGCCTCACCTTGTTAACAACTTTATGTTTTCCCTCGTATCATGCATGTTCCCTTTCCTTTAAATTTAACTAAGATACAAGAAACGACCTTTAATTTAGTGATCATATTAATTCATGTTTTAAAACCTTTCTCTTTACAGTGTGAAATAGAGATAACAAAGCCTAAAACGAAAACATTGAATTATATCTTCCTTACCTTTTATCCTTCATGACAGTACCAGTTTCAAGGCAGCCTAACATTGAACCCAGTCTTTCGGATCAAACCAACATTGCTCTAAATCTATTTAACACTATCTTACAAACAACAAATAACCGGGTTGAGTTAGAACGTTCATGGGCAACAATTGAGAGAGATATCAACATTCAAGAAAACTGAGAATTTCGACAGAGACAGTTGAGGAACCAATTATAGCCCTCACCTTTAATCACTGATTTTTTTGTCCTCAACTTCCTCTATCTTTTCAGATGCCTTGACAATATACTTTAGAGCCTTAAAGTATAAACTCAGGAACAACAATATTGATGATGAGAAAAACTTCCGATGATTTATAGATATGCCAGTCAGTGTTCCAGATGCTGTTGATGTTGTTTCCCTCTCTCTCTCTCTCTCCTGAGGATGTTGTAGAATACCCTTCTTGTTAAGGGGGAGTGTTGAAATATTGTAACTGCAAAGAGTATTTTATTTATTATTGATTTATTATTCATTAGATTAATCCCCTTTTGTGGATTGATCATGTCGGGCATTGTAATTGATCAAATCCCCTTTTGCGGATTGGTCAAACCCTAATTGTATTATGCAAATAGAGAAGTCACCCCCTAGGAAATTAAAGTGGTTTTAACCACTCAGAAAGACAAGTCGGCCCTACCGAGTGAAGAGACATATTTTCAACACCTGCCAATTTGTATAAATAAAGGAAGCCAATGCCTCATTTATTAACACACTCATCTCACTCATCCGGTGCACAAGTTTGAAGGAAGCTGCAGTTGCCAGTTGCCAGAAGAAGGAAGAGAGAGAGAGGCACATTGCTCAGTGGAGGATATTCTCTAGTGTTTGGTTTATTTTCTTGGCATTGTATTGGCTATCTATATTAATGAAGTTTTTGCTGGGTTTTCTCCTCCATGAGGGTTTCCCAGGATAAATGTTGTGTAACTTTTGATTGTGTTTCTCTCAGTGATCCTATCTATGACATGGTTATCTAGTAAATTGAAAAGAAACCTAATAATAGCTTAAACCTTAACAATTCATTGATTATGGCAATCTTGTTTAGTAAGGCCGACCATTATAAATAAAGGATGCACGTAATACTTCATTGTGGACTTTGAATATATGCACAAATGCAAAATACAGATTTAGAAAGGCTAAAAATTGAAAGAGAGATGAAATGAATTTTATTGATTCACTTTCTATTAATCTTTGTTACAAATGTTACATAAAATTTGTAAATTTGTTAGTGAATGGAATCTCAATTTACATAGAAGTTGGAAAGAGTAGGGGTTTGAGTGCAAATTACATATTTATGCGTTCTATGTTTGTTTGTAAATCATCTTTGTGAGTGAGATGCATGCTACAAAGTGATATTTCAACATCCTAGCATATTGTAAGGTATTGCAATATATTCAGCTTGTAATGTGATTTTACATAAATCGTGTTTTATGCCTATTGGTTTCCATGTATCTCCACGTATACAACATAATGGATTGTTGAACTTTAGGAAATCAATATAATCCAAGTATTTGGATATTTGTAATGTAGGGTTTAGTACTCTAAACTCTATAGGCTTGCAAAATTTTGACATTCATGAGATTGTTTATACTATTGTGAAGTATAGACTACCTATTGGTTATCCTTAACAAACAAAGCATTCAAAATTAATGGGTAAAGGTTGTTGGCTTATGACAACCACCAAGAAAGATTAATATGCAATAGGGATCAAGCTTGAGGTGGGAAATTGTCTTTATTGTTATTCAATGGGCCTCCCCACTCCAGAAATCTTTAACTCAAGTTAAGGGAACTCGATTTCCCAACCATCATTCTCCTATTGCTTTTCTCCTCTTGATATTGCAGAAGGAACAATACAAAATTTGTCATTTGATAGACAAATTAGAGGATTGCATGGCCAACTACAACAAGGCACGGTGTTGTGGTCAACTACCACTTTATTGTGATTGATGAGATCTAGGAGTTAAAGTAGGAGAGGCATCCTAAGGCACTCATCTCATAGTACAATCTCACCTAGGTAGTCCATGAATTAGTGTAGTTGGGCCATGTCCATCTCCAATATATGGACCTCCACTAAAGTCTATAAAGATAAATTAATACAACTTGTAACTCTACTAGCCTAGGAAAAAGCCTTAGAAGTAAGCATTGATTAAGAACAACATTTATTTCTTTTCCAAATTGAATACAAATATTAAATTCTTAACAAGTGCCATGCATCGTTCAAGTCCACAGTGTAGGGAAGCTTATCCTCTAAGAGGGTTGCGTTCCAGGTAATAAGGGAGGATAAAAATGGCCATAAAAATCATACACACACTGTTGAGTAGATCTGGCAAAGGGAAAAAACCAAAACAGATGTTTAAGAGACTTGACTTGATTGCAAAAATGCCACTTGGGGTGGGGGATGTCAAGTTTAACTACACAATGGTAAATGAGGAAGCTTCCTAGTATGAGAGAATGAGTGAAGAAAGAAATCCTTCTTAGGCTTAGTCGATGTCTTTCACATAGTTCCAATTTTATAGAGCCAGGTCAAATGTTTAGATTGAAGCCTCCATAGCTTATTTAGGTGTGCCTCCAAAATGAGTCATTTTCCAACTAATGATATCCATCAAATGTATTATACATCTTAAAATATTTAAAAAAATTTCAATTCCAAACACCATTTCATTGGAGATTAAACACCGAACTTGAACGATAAGGAGTCTAGGATAAGCTCCTTTACATGATGAAGGGCCAATTTATCTATGTTAGTTTGTCTAAACTACTATGAGCTTAGGATGTAGAACCTAGGCCCTTATGTTGGAATTTTCCTTGGGATTTTAATTCAAACCTCCTTTCCTCCATGGTAGATCAACTCACTAGTGTAAATTTAAAGGCTAAGAACCCAAAAATAGAGGATCCATTCACATTATTTGCCCAACCTATTGGAAAAGGTGTGCAAAGAATTGATGCCTCGTGAACATATTCCAAATGCAATGTAACATTTGTAATGAAGATTGTAATGAGAAGGTTTGTCCAAAACATATCAAGGTAACAATGCAAGGTGGAAACCAATTATTTGTTGTGTTTTGTTATATGCAAATGTAGTAGTGAAGAGCATAATGCAATGGGCAAATATTGTCTATTGGTATTTGTAAACCTAGGCTTGGTTTTTACTTTAATACTTCAATCCCATCTCAATAAGGACATTATTACGTAGAGAAACCCCAATATGTTTAGGATTAAGTTTCCCCTACCTTTATGCACTCACAACCCATACAACTAATACCATTGCCTTATATTCCTGCTACATCTCTCTCTTTATGAAGAAAAATCAACCACTACTACATTTTGTAGTGCCTAATGCTACTATACAACTACAACCACTTGTATACAATCCTCAATCAATGGCTACAACTTGGAATTGGAGACTTAGGACAACTAATGCAGGTCCAAGGCCCTCCTATTCCCAAATAGTTGAAAGACCATTTCCAACTAACATACTAGCACAACCAATTCCCAACCCAAACCATCAATGAAAAATGAATTCTTATGTGATGGAAGATTATGATCTCAGTTCACAAGTAACATGGGAACAAGGAGAAGAAGCATGCAAATTTTTCTGGGTGGAATCTAGCCAATTGGAGAATTTTTCTCTATAAATGATTTTATTTTTGTTTTTTATATTAAATAAATTTATAATGTTTTGCATATAGTCAAACTTTAATATATTTTACAATATAAATATAGCTCAAATGCATACAAAAATTTAGATTATTTTTTCCATGTTTAAATGATTCAAAGAATGGCATAGGTCAATGCTCACTTTGAATTATGCATGGGGATCAATTTTTTCCCCACAAATGACACTGAAGGAGCAACCATGCCTAGAAAAATTTTGAACTGCATTAGAAGAGCAAGTTTCACTTTAAAATCAAGGAGCCATATTTGCCTAGATTTTTTTTGAATTGCACCAAGAGAGTAGGATTCTCTCCACGAACAACTATAATGGAGGAGGAATTTTCATCATGATAACCCTTGAACAATGACTTTTCCCATGGAAAATTAAGTGTTTGAAAGTTATAATGGTGAATATTTCCATGTAAATGATTTAGGTGGTTGTCTTGGGCCATCTCAGAAATGGTCCTAAATTTGATAGTTTTTAGGCACTCAACTTCTAATGCATTTTTTGGGTCAATGTTCACGTTGAATTGTTCATGGAGATCAACTTTTTCCCCACAAACAACACTGGAGGAGCAACCATGCCTAGAAAAATTTCGAACTACATTAGAAGAACAAGTTTCACTTTAGAAACAAGGAGACATATTTGCCTAGAATTTTTTTGAATTGCACCAAGAGAGTAAGGTTCTCTCCGTGAACAACAATGGAGGAGGAATTTTCATCATGATAACCCTTGAACGATGAATTTTCCCATGGAAAATTAAGTTTTTGAAAGTTATAATGGTGAATATTTCCATGTAAATGATTTAGGTGGTTGTCTTGGGCCATCTCAGAAATGGTCCTAATTTTGATAGTTTTCAGGCACTCAAGTTCTAATGCATTTTTTGGGTCCTAAACATCATTTTTTTTTATCCTTGCTTTAGCTGACACAATTGTGTTAGCACAAAATATCATGTGTTGAGAACTCTCCAACAAGCTATCACACGTCTCAAATAAAGCTTGTACGTGGAAGCTATGGCCCTGGGAATTTGATGTGTCATTTTGTAACACCCCAAGGCCGAGCCCCTGCTCAATTGTAATTATGTTTATAGGATGGTGAGTCGAGTGGTTATAAGATGAGAGACTTATGTGTTTATTAGGCTGGTGAGCCAGATGCTAAGGCCAATGAGCCTGATTTTGTATATGTAAATACTCACATCATTAATAAAATTAAACTGCTGTGTGTAGACCGACCATGAAGAAGCGTTATGGGGGACTAAGCTCTACTAGGTAGGGTATGGGAGGGGGATAAGTGTCTAGGCCTAGGGGATAAACTAGAGGGCTTACCTCTAAGGGAATCATATTTTATTATTATTTCCCAAAGGCTATGGTTGACATAAGTCGTGTTGTCCTAAGTTCCTGGGAAAAAGGGAATGAGTGCTAAGTGGAACTCATTCGGCTTCAGGAAGACATGTGTCAACCTGGGCGCATGCAGCTTATAGCGGGGAAATCCAGCTCGTTGGGGGTTCGCTTCCCACTCTGGCGTTGTTTCCATCCTTGTGTCTGAACCAATTTCGAGTTTCCTCACGACCCTTACGATTCTCTGGAAGTCTGTCACCTTTCTGATTGACCAAGGATTCACGCATTGAACCAGTTCTCCATCATCATCGCCTCTGTATCTAGTACGCACCTTTGGAATCTTGCAGTCGTACTTGAGTTATCCCATGTGTCTCCCGTGAAGCTCGACGCAATTGTATTCGCCTGAGCCGTGCTGTGTCTTAGCATTTGGATGTTGCCATTTTCAGTGTCCATTCCCGTTTTCTGTTGTTGTCGTCACCCGTGTGTAACTGAATGTTGTTTCTTGTTGCTTAGGAGCTAAATTAAAGAAGCATGTTGTCAGGCCTGTGAACAACTCTCCCAAGTCAGAGAGTTTGCTTGGAAGTGAGTTCTCCTGGAAGGGAGTCCCGTAGCAACTACAATACTTTGAGACTTCTGGTCCAACCTGTTATTGAAGCCCAAGGTAAGCGAGGTGTAGTAGCCTATGGACTTGTATTTGTGAAGGTGTACCATCCTAGGGTGGAGCAGGCATGTGGGGAATGAGGGTATGTGGGTTGTGGGCGTAAGTGGCTCCTGGGATAAAAGATCCTTCCTGTTGTTTTGTGCAACTTTCTTGTTGTCCTTGCCAAGCCTAGAATTCCCTTGCCGTATGGATTTTAGTCCCATCTCAGGGGTGACCTATTGTTGAGCGTGATGAGCAATGTGGTCTGAGGCTGGGAGGTTCGTGGAAGGTCTACACGCAGTTAGTGGTCATCTATTAAAAGATAAGTACCAATTTTGTGTTCGTTGTATGCTGTGTATTTGTATTCTCATTATAATTAATGAGTAATGCCTGTATATATATATATATATATATATATATATATATATATATATATATATATATATATATATATATATATATATGTTGCATGTATGTGTTAAATGTTGATTCCGCATGAACATGTGTATGAGTAGAGTATTGACGTCTGTTTAATTGCATTAGATACATACATATTTATAAGTGTGAATACCAGATGTTATCTCTATCTTTCGGTTAAGTTTTATATGTGATTATTTACGCAAAGTTACTCGGTGGCATGGCTTGGCCTACTGTTTAAGGCCGGGAATATCACAGAAATGATATCAAAGCAGTAAAGTCAAGGTTAAGGTTGTTTGGGTAGCATTACCCGGAAGGGGTTGGTGGCCGGGGACGTTACAAATTGGTATCAGATCCAAGGTTCAAGAAATAAGCCTGGATGGGCTGGATAAGTGGTCATTAGAACCAAGGTTTTAAAGAGAAATTGTGCCAAGAGGTTACCTTGGCCGTGTTACGAAGCTCAGGGGGATTAGTGGTATGTAAAACCACACCCATCGGATTAGGAAAAAGGAGTATGAGAGTTCACCTCCAAGTCCTTTGGACTTCGTGGCTTCGACGAAGTTATGGGTTGTAGAGCGGAAGAGGCCGGAGGGTCAAAGTCCGACGTCCCTGAAGTGGATCTACACCGTAGATCTGAGGAGAGGAGATCGACCGTTGCATTGGGACAAAGTTGGACCAGAACCATTGGATCAAGCCAAGGGTGGAAGTTACGATGTTGTATGAAGGACGGAGAACTCCCGAAGCTCCGAAGTCCGGAGTAATCCAAACTGTCCGTCAAAAGGAACCCGTGTCAGTAGATTGGCTTGTTTGGGATTTCAATGTTCGGGAGAATTAGTGTGTGCTAAGACGAGAACTCCCGAAGCTCGAAGCTTCGTATCCTCGAAGAGATGAAGTAGTGAGTCATGATGACATCACCTAGAAGTGACGTGGACCTCTCCTATACCTGCCACATGCCCCCACCTAGAATGTTGATAGATGTACTATGTGGGCCTTGAGGTTGCATAACATAGTTAAAGGTCGACATGCCCACACTAGCGTTGATCATGATACATCAAGATCGACGACCAAGAGGCATTGCAGGGACCCAAATTGCACGGGAGTTAATTTTCCTGGGCGGTCCCACAATCCAAATCACGGTTTTACCAGGGGGTTACGTGTCAGCGTCAGAAGAATTGCGGGATGAAAGGCGGGTTACTCCAAACCGTGGATGCATGCCCCCACAATTTGAAAGGCGTTAAGTGATGTGACTATTCGGTATATTAGTTCAAGTACGAAAACCATGGGTCCAGTGGACGCATAGCGCCAGTTGTGAATTCCAGAGACTTGACACTCTGGAAGAATGGTTCATAAGGGAACAAAAGGAAGAAATTTCAAAAGTTTCATAACGCCGAGGTGATGAGATGTAATGACGTCACCAAAGGTGACATGGAAGTTTTTGGAGATTAATGGTTCGGGGTGTTGGGGATGTGAAATCCTCCGAAGTCTTGAAGCTCTGAAGCTTCGAAGTCCTGAAGCTCAGATGCCTGAGGTTCCATAGTGAGTGTCAGTCGTGGGATGTTGGGTAGTCGTGGACTATTGATCCACCCTACTTTGTGAGTTTGTCAATCCAGAACTCCGAGAGATTTGTTGTGATGTGCTTTGAAAACTTTTGAAGTCGGAGGCTCAAAGTCCCGAATAAGCGCCTATCGACCTAACGCTTGGCCACAACTTGTGGTCGCATGGGTTGGGGGCTAAGAGAAAGAGGCTAGTGCCCGAAAATTATTGCAGAATAGAGCAGGGCTCAGAAAGAAAAGATCGGTGGGGATTCTTGATTGATCGAGAACCACATAATGAAATATGAAAGTTTTCTTTGAATCAGATTGGTTTATGAATACTGTGGAATTTGTTAAGGACTGATGGCCTGACAAATTTCGGTTGACTGCACATTGTGTTTGTAGAGTTAAAGATTGTCAGAACCAAACCAAATTGTTCCACGGTGCATCGAAATTGAGGAGGCACATAATGCTTTCAGTTCAAAGAATGAAGCTAAAAGAATGGATGTCCATTTGGGAGTTGAAGGATCGAACTCCAATGGGCATGGATAAGAGATAGATAAGGATGGAAACATGATGAAAATCATTGAAAAGTTGCAGAAAGATGTCCAGAATCATAGAGCAGATAACAAAAAGATCATAAAAGCCAGGGAGCAACATGGAGAATTCAACATAAAGTTGATTAAGAAACTGGAAAGAATTGAAAATAAGTTGGATAAGGAGAGTGGCTCAAGCAAATCAAGGAGTCGTTGGACCCCTGAGAAGAAAGGAAGATCAAGAAGTGTTAGTAGGCATCATCGTCACTCCCTGAAACATTCCAATGAGAGAGCACACAATAGTTCAAGTCCATATTCTACCAGAAAGCATAGGAAATCAGAAGTGGATGAACTGAAGGGTGAAATGAATAAAATCAAGCCTCCTATTTTTGATGGAGAACACAAGAAAGATGAAAATGTCGAGACATGGTTGTTGGGCATGAGGAAATATTTCCAACTACATAACTATTCTTCTCATGTAGAGGGAAGAATTTCCATTTACCAACTTAAAGGAAAGGCATTCATATGGTGGGATCAACCTGTGCAAGTACATCATGTCAGAGAGAAGAATGTTACATGGAGGGAATTCAAGAGACATTTTGAAAATAAGTACTTAAATAAGAGGTATTATGAAAAGAAAATGAAAGAGTTCTTCGAACTCAAGCTGGGAAGTATGTCCATTGATGAGTATGAAAGAAGATTCTTGGAGTTGTTTAAATATGTCCCCTTCATCAAGGACAAGACAGTTAAGATTCAAAGGTATCTGAGTGGGCTGCCATCTTCCATCAGTGACAAGATCCAGTATGATGACCCAAAAACTATGGAAGAAACTATAAGGAGAGAAAAATGCTTATATGATCAGCAAAAATAAAAGCCTACTTTCAAAAAATCTTGGGAAGACAAGAAGAATTTTAAGAGGGAGCGGAGGCAGAAGGGAAACAAACCACCATTTTTCAAGAATAACCCTCAAGGACAGCCAGGTTTTCGAGAGCCGACAAAAGCTGAAGTAGGTGGGAAAATGCCAAGACAACCACCTATGGAATGTTGGGGTTGTAAGGGAAATCATAAGTACAGAGATTTCCCCCACAAAAATGACAAAGTGAGAGTTGTCCACAATCTTCAACAGGAAGAAACAGTGGAGGACATGGGCAGAAGTGTACCAAGGATCTACGAAGCCCTGGACAAGAAGCAAGCAAAATATTAGTCAGATATGGTTGAAGTGGAAGGTATGATCAACAACCAAACCATTACTATTTTAATTGATTCAGGAGCTAGTCATAGTTATATAGATCCTAGAATGGTGGAAAGTTTTCATTTTCCAAAAAGAAAGCATGGAAAATATTGGTTAGTGTAGCTAGCTACATGAGCCAAGAGAAAGGTTGTTGAGTTGGTTAAGTCATGTCCAATGGACATGAATGGACTGAGCACAAGGGTTGAATTGAACATCTTACCTTTAGATTCTTATGATTTTCTAATTGGGATGGATTGGTTGGACCAAAACCGTGCCATCTTAGAATGTCATAACAAGGAATTCACTTTCCTGGATGAGGAAAGAAACCCAAGGAAAGTGGAGGGAATCTCAAGGGAAGTTACTGTAAGAGAAATCTTAGCAATGCAGTTGAAGAAGTGTTACAGGAAGGGATGTCAAATATTTGTAGCTCATATGGAAGAAACACAAGGATAAGGTGTCAAATATTGAAGACCATGCAATATTAAAAGATTTTGAATATGTATTCCAGGAGGTACCCGGACTACCCCCAAACAGAGATATTGATTTCTCTATAAACCTGATGCCTGGAGCAGTTCTAGTGTCAAAAACTCCTTACAGAATGAGTACACCAGAGTTAAAATAACAACAATTGCAGCTTGAAGAACTTCTGAAGAAGGGGTATATACACCCAAGTGTGTCACCTTGGGGTGCCCCGATTCTGTTCGTGAAGAAGAAAGATGGGACATTGAGATTGTGCATTGATTTCAGACAGTTGAACAAAGTGACTATTAAAAACAAGTATCCTTTGCCAAGGATCGATGATCTCTTTGATCAGTTGAAGGATGCCAAGATATTTTCAAAAATAGATTTCAGGTCAGGGTACCACCAGGTAAGAATAAAGGATGAATACATCAACAAGACCGCCTTTAGAACAAGGTATGGTCATTATGAATTCATAGTGGTGCCATTTGGTTTATAAAATGCACCCACTGTTTTCATGTGCCTAATGAATGGTGTATTCAGAGAATATCTAGACAATTTTGTCATAGTCTTTTTTGATGGCATCCCGGTGTATTCCAAGTCAGAGGAAGAGCATAAACATCATCTGAGGATGGTGTTGCAGGTGCTAAGAGAGCACCAATTGTATGCCAAATTGAGCAAGTGCTCATTTTATTAAAAGAAGATCCATTATTTGGGACATATCATTTCAAAGGATGGGATAGCCGTGGATCTTGAAAAGATAGAAGCCATCAGAGAATGGTCAGCGCTAAAGAGTGTGACAAAAGTCAGATCCTTTATGGGTCTAGATGGCTATTACAGAAGGTTGATTGTAGGGTTCTCAAGGATAGCTCACCCCATCACTTCCTTGCAAAGGAAGGGGAAGAAATTTCAATGGACAAAAGAATGTGAGAGAAGCTTCCAACAATTGAAACATCTGTTAGCCAGTGCTCCAATCCTGAGGATTGCATATCCAAATGAAGATTTTGTAGTGTGTACAGACGCGTGCAAAGAAGGACTGGGAGGAGTCCTCAGTCAGAATGGGTTTATGGTATGTTATGAATCCAGAAAGCTAAGGGATCATGAAAAGAACTATGCAACTCATGATTTGGAGTTGGAAGCCATAGTGCATGCCCTGAAGAAATGGAGGCACTACCTCATGGGAAGTAGGTTTGAACTGAGGACATACCATAACAGTTTGAAGTATTTGTTTGATAAGCCAACCTTGAATGCTAGGCAAAGTAGATGATTGGAATTCCTTTGTGAGTATGACTTTGATATCAAACATATCAAAGGAAAGGAGAACAAAGTGGATGATGCACTCAGCAGAAGAGTGCATGAACTACATACTACGACCATTAGCATGTATCAAACTGATATTAAATGAAAAATTTCAGAAGATGCAAATGCAGATTTGCAGTACATGGAATTGGTGGAAAAGCTACAACACAGTAAGATGCCACAGAAAGTGGAAGATTGTAAATTGGAAGTTGATGGAACACTCTTGTACAAAAACATAATTTATGTACCTAATTCCCAGGAGTTGAGAATCATGATCTTGAAAGAAATGCATAATGTGACTTATGTTGGGCACCCTAGATATCAGAAAACATTGGTGGCAGTCAAGAGCCATTACTTTTGACTAGGCATGAAGAAGGAAATTGCAGAGTACATAGCTAAATGCTTAGAATGTCAAAGGGTCAAGGCTGAGCATAGGCACCCATCTGGGTTTCTACAACCATTTCCCATTCCTAAGTGGAAGTGGGAAGTGGTGACAATGGATTTCATCACAGGATTGCCCAAAACCAACAAGCAGTATGATTGCATCATGGTGGTGGAGGATAAGCTTACGAAAGATGCCCATTTTATTCCATTGAAAATTACTCACAAGGCAACCAATGTTGATGATATCTATATGAAGGAAGTAGCACAATTGCATGGTATTCCCAAGACAATTGTGTCTGACAGAGACCCAAAATTCACCTCAAAGTTCTGGAAAGGGTTATTCAAAGGGTTCAGAACGAATTTGAACTTCAGCACAACCTATCATCCTGAGTCTGATGGGCAGACAGAAAAGGTGAACCAAGTGATAGAGGACATGCTAAGGATGTATGTGATGGAAACGCCATCTAAATGGGAAGACTACCTACACTTGGTAGAATTTTCCTACAACAATGGGTATCAAGCATCACTGAAGATGAGCCTGTTTGAAGCACTTTATGGCAGAAAGTGCAACACCCCAGTAAGCTAGAATAACCCAACTGATAGGGCAGTGGTTGGGCCAAAGTTTCTCAAGGAAATGGAAGAGAAAATGATGAATATTAAGAAAAATTTGAAGGCTTCCCAAGACAGGAAGACAATTTATGTTGATAAGAACAGAGCCCACAGGGAGTTTAAAGTGGGTGATCATGTTTTATTGAAAGTGAAATCCAACAGAAGTTCCCCGAAGTTGGGAAACTGTTCCAAGTTGGAAGCCAGATATTGTGGTCCATTTGAAATCCTAGAAAGGTTTGGACTAGTTGCATATATGCTTGCATTGCCTACATCCATGACTTTACATAATGTGTTTCATGTTTATTTGCTTAAGAAATATATACCTGATGCTAATCATGTTATTGATTGGAATGTGATTCAGGTGGAGCAAGAAGGTGTCTTGCAGGTGCATCCGGTGTGTATACTGGACCGTAAAAGCAAGAAGCTTTTGAATCGATCCATAGAGCTTGTAAAAGTCCAGTGGACCTGGTACGGTCCTGAGGATGCAACATGGGAGCATGAAGATGCTATGCGGGCAGAGTACCCGCATCTTTTTGAATATTTTGGAAATATTGTTGTTGTTGTGTAAATAAGTTGCATTGAGGACAGTGAAAAAATAAGGGGAGGGGATTGTAACACCCCAAAGCCGAGCCCCTGCTGAATTTTAATTATGTTTATAGGCTGGTGACCCGAGTGGTTCTAAGATGAGAGACTTATGTGTTTATTAGGCTGGTGAGCCAGATGCTAAGGCTAATGAACTTGATTTTGTATATGTAAATACTCACATCATTAATAAAATTACACTGTTGCGTGTAGACCGACCACAAAGAAGAGTTATGGGGGACTAAGATCCACTAGGTAGGGTATGGGAGGGGGCTAAGTGTCTAGGCCTAGGGGCTAAGCTAGAGGGATTACCTCTAAGGGAATAATATTTTATTATTATTTCCCAAAGGCTATGGTTGACATAAGCCTTGTTGTCCTAAGTTCTCGGGAAAAGGGAACGAGTGATAACTGGAACTCATGCGGCTTCAGGAAGACATGTGTCAACCTAGGCGCATGCAATTTATAGCGAGGAAAGCCATCTCGTTGTGGGTTCGCTTCCCACTCTGGCATTGTTTCCATCCTTGCGTCTGGACACGTTTCGAATTTCCTCATGACCCTTACGATTCTCTGGAAGTCTGTCACTTTCCCGATTGACCAGGGATTCATGCATTGAACTAGTTCTCCATCATCATCGCCTCTGTATCTATTACGCACCTTTGGAATCCCGCAGTAGTACTTGAGTTATCTTGTGTGTCTCCTGTGAAGCCTGACACAATTGTATTCGCCTGAGCCGTGTTGTGTCTTAGTGTTTGGCTGTTTCCATTTTCGATGTCTATACCTGTTTTTTGTTGCTATCGTCACCCGTGTGTAGCTGAATGTTGTTGCTTGTTGCTTAGAAGATGAATTGAAGAAGCAGGTTGTCATGCCTGTGAGAAACTCTCCCAGGTGAGAGAGTTTGCTGGGAAGTGAGTTCTCCTGGAAGGGAGTCCCGTAGCAGCTACAGTACTCTGAGACTTCTTGTCCAGCCTGTTGCTGAAGCCTAAGGTAAGGGAGGTGTAGTAGCCGATGGACTTGTATTAGTGAAGGTGTACCCTCCTGGGGTGGAGTAGGCATGTGGGGAATGAGGGTATGTGGGTTGTGGGCGTAAGTGGCTCCTGGGATAAAATATCCTTCTTGTTGTTCTGTGCAACTTCCTTGTTGTCCTTGCCAAGCCTAGAATTCCCTTGCCCAATGGAGTTTAGTCCCAGCTCTGGGGTGACCCACTACTGAGTGTGATGAGCAACTTGGTCTAACGCTGGGAGGTTTGTGGAAGGTCTACACATAGTTAGTGGTCATCTATTAAAATATAAAGTACCAATTTTGTGTTCGTTGTATGCTGTGTATTTGTATTCTCATTATAATTAATGAGTAATGCCTATATATATATATATATATATATATATATATATATATATATATATATATATGTTGCATGTATGTGTTGAATGTTTCTTCCGCATGAACATGTATATGAGTAGAGTATTGACGTCTATTTAATTGCATTAGATAGATATATATTTATAAGTGTGAATACTAGATGTTATCTCTATCTTTCGGTTAAGTTTTATATGTGATTATTTCCGCAAAGTTACTCAGTGGCATGGCCTGGCATGCATTTTAAGGCCGAGAATGTCATAGAAACGATATTAGAGCAATAAAGGCAAGGTTAATGTTGTTTGGGTAGTGTTACCCGACAGGGGTCAGTGGCTGAGGAAGTTACACATTTTCAATTCAATGTCTTGGGCCCCTCCTTTTTCGACCTTAGCTCCTAGGTTTAGGCTACATTGTTTAAGGGTTTTTTCACTTTAGGATTTCACTATATTGTATTAAAAGAAGGCTCCAACTCTTGGTTATAGTATTTTTTCAAATGAGTGTCAATGTCACATCTCTTGGAATGGACCACTTGAGCCTACAACCTTATGATTGGTGCATTCATTGATGCACTAAAAATCCATCGACCCAACACTAGAGGCATAGGTAGACATGAAAGAAACAACTAAGATAACACTAGTTTAACTTTATTCAACAACAATGATTATATTTCATCTTTGCTACACCAAATCCATAAGCCTTTGATTTTGAAGCTAAAGAAGTTGGGTTCAAAATAGAATGGATTTTATGTTTACTTTGCTTATGTTGTACTTAATAACAAAGAGGTTCGCTTTGCTCATGTTCTTGGGTGGGCTCCCCTCCCTTGATTGAGAGATTTGATGATCGAAAAAAATAATAGATTATTACGTGAGTTAGAGATAAGCTACCACCATTCTAGCCACTATGTATTGATATGTACATTGCTATATTTTTCACCATTGTTTATTAATATAGATTGGTTTTCACTGTAACACTTTGCTTCCATTACTATGCTCTGTGTATTCTTTTCTATAATATTTCTTTTTATTGTTCATTTCTCTCTTTGCTCACTCATATCCAAATTAGTGGTATTAGAGCAATCTATTCTCTGTCATTTTCCCATTATATGTCCCCTATGAGGTCATGATATAGAAAATTAGGGATTGATAACTGAGACCCTTTATACTACCTTTCTCTCCAATTCAGACAACCTTAGATAGCAATAAAAAAGGAGAAGCCTACAACCAATGGAGCATGATATCTTGTCAAGTGACTACTAAATGAATTTCTTGAGTAGTAGAGGAATGGGATGATGGATCATTTCACCTAGATCCTTTGACGACTCCCAACAACAACAAATGCATCTTTGACAAGTAGCGATTTTGAAGGAACGACACCCTTCAAGGTACAAGTTAACTTTGTTATCCCTCAGCAAAATAGATGCATAATCTTCGGAGAAATGGTTAGACTAGTTAGAGGGTTATTTCTCTATTCATAATTTTTATAGCTATGAGAAGATTACCTCCATACTCATGAAGTCCCTTCCCCATTTCAAACACTGGTGGGATACTTACCATGTACAAAATTTTAGAGATGGTTCTAGAGCATATGAGATAGAACCCCCTTTTGGGGATTTTGTTGATGCCCTAAAGGAGGAGTATTACCTTATTGGAAAATATGATACTAATACACAATATAGACAACCTTGCACCAAGGTAAAGATTAGATTGTGTAGAAGTACACAATTGCCATCTATACCATGTGTTGGAGATATTACACACTCACCTAGGTAATTCTTTTCCTAAGGCTAATAGTCTAATGTTGAGGGAGCTTCCATATATGAGAATATTCTCTCCTAAGAATATTTCCCTACAAATTAGGGTGCCTTCCCTCTTCATTTTAGAGCCAGTTACACCTTAGTTAGACTAGTGGAGGACACTTATAGATGTCAACCTCGGTTTTAACACTGCAGTTATATGTTCACCTCAATTTACTCACCAGGAGGGAACATATCACATTCATGCAACTAGGAGGGTGCATATCATGTGCATGCATTAGTTTCTCTCACATGCACATGTGTGACTCAATTAACTGATGATTGCATGGACCAGTTAACTAGGACTAGGTGGCATATTACTTTGGTTTCTATCAGTGAGTGTATAGATCTCTCTAGATTACTACTATGGAACATTCACTTAGTCATGTAGAGTATATCATGTGCATTATTCATTTTACTCATTCAGTTAATACAATTCATTATTATTTCTCTGAAGCTTGTCTCTCTCTATCTCTCTCTTTTCTCTCACAAGCTTTGTGTGATTTTTCTATTAGATAGGTCCTCTGTGCAAGTTTCATCGGAACTTCACATGATATTAAACCTTTGTTGCTAGGAGAAAGAACATAGGAGCTTTATTTGTAGGTTCAGGAGGAAGATGCAATCATAAATAATGGAGTTTTCGCTGACAATTCTTCTCATGCCACATAACTATTTTGAGTGGAAGCTAAAAATTCTAGATCAGCTTAAATGGAGAGGCATGTACCAAATAAAAATGTCTATAGAGGTTGATCCAACATCAACTATCGATAAAAATAGGTATATCAACCGCATGGATGAGGCCTATGGCCTTATTTGCATGTCAATGTCCCTCGAGCTATTGTTTCACATTGAATCTTGTACTACTCCAGATGAGATTCAGAAAAAAATGGAAGATATCTTTGGAAAATAGGATGGGATGAGAGGCCACATTCTCGAGGTAGAGTTGAATTCCTGGGATACTAGAAGCTTTGATAACATCCAGGACTTCTTCACAAAGTTCAAGTCCGTTCTTATTCATCTAAAGGGATGGGGTATTGACAAATTAAATCAACACAATCAATTGATCCTTTTTGTTTTGTCAAAATTTGTTCTGGAGTATGTTGTGTTTGTCTCAACATTCCATACAGTGAGATTCACTTCAGAAGCAAGATGGAAAACACCTACATTGGATTAGTTTAATGAGTTCCTAACATATGAGCAAGATAAGCTCATCAAAATGGGGAAAATGAAGGGTTCCAATGCACATGCACTTGTTGTGCATGAGAGAAACAACACATTCAATCCGAAATTCAATCAGAAAGGAAAGGGCAAGGTGCATTCTGAACAAAAGAAGGAAGGCAATTCCAAACCCTTCGATGATTCCTCCAAATCCAAAGGTGTAAAGGGAAAGAAAGGGATGTCAAAATGTAGTTACTATAACCATGGCTACCATCCTGAATCATCATGCATGAAAAAGAAAATAGATCTCATGGTGAAGGCACTTCAATAGAACAATCTTGGGGACTACATTCCTGAGAATTCCAAGAAGAAGTCGGGAGACCAACTACCAAACAAAAGAGGTAATTCTCATGATTTAATTGCTATTCATTCTTCTCCTGATGCATGGATCCTAGATTCAGGTGCATCCCATCATATGGAATCCACATAAAAATTTTTATCTTCTATTACTACATGCGCGGGTCTTCCCATCTGCATGGGTGATGATACTCTAGTAGAGGTCACTAGACAAGGGAGAGTATAATTCCAACATGGAATTTTTTAGAATGTCTTGCATGTTACAAAACTCTCTATGAATCTACTCTCTATTTATGAGATAACACATTATGGAACAAGAAAAAGGGTGGAATTCACACCTAATTCCATAAACACATATGACATGCATGCTAACTCTAAGATTATTGTTGGTGAGGTAAATCACCAGTCTCATATGTATACATTTAGTAAGTTTATTTCTAAATATAATTATGCCTTATTGCTGATGCATGCTGATTATGATAGTAGACTCTGGCACGAGAGATTTGGTCATCTAAACTTCAATTACATGCAACAACTTTGCAAACAGGGAATGGTCACATGCTTACTCAACATACACTTTTCCAAAGAACGTTTTCAAGGATGCGTTCTTGGAAACATACTCAAGACAAGTTGGAGAAAGAGAAGGCTTGGAGGGCCTCCTCTCCCTTGGAGCTCATCCTTAGTGATCTCATAGGACCCTTTCCTCATCCTTCCATCAACAAAGCAAGGTATGTGCTTACATTTATTGATGATTTCTCATGATACACTTGGGTGTATTTTCTCAGGAAGAAGTCCAAATTTTTTGAGCATCTCAAAGAATTCAAAGCTCATGCAGAGTCTCAGACTGGGAGGAAGATCAAGATCCTCCCCACAGACAATGGGGGGGAATATGTGAACTGAGATGTCCAACATTTTTTTCAGAGGCAGGTATACAACTGCAACATACAATGAGTGCTATACACTCCTCAATAGAACAGGGTAGCGAAGAGGAAGAACATATCCCTCAAGGAGATGGCCACTTGCATACTACATGCAAGGTCTCTTCCATACAAGCTTTGGGTTGAGGCACTTAATTGTGCTAACCACATTTAGAACATATCTCCTCATAGATATGTCAAGGATGGGACTCCCTTTGAGGCATGGAGCATCAACAAACTAAAATTCACCCACGTATGAATATTTGGATCATGCACATGGGAATGCATACCCTATGAAAAGAGGAAAGAATTAGATCCTCAAAGTACAAAATGCATATTCATGGGATATCCAGATGTTGTGAAGGGTTACAAG
Organism: Picea engelmannii; assembly: GCA_009831015.1. Taxonomy (NCBI): domain Eukaryota; kingdom Viridiplantae; phylum Streptophyta; class Pinopsida; order Pinales; family Pinaceae; genus Picea; species Picea engelmannii. Next base: position 210,291 of record ML780789.1, read on the forward strand.
TTAATTGATCTCTCTAGGAACAAGCTCATCATTGAGTGCAATGTTTAGTTTGAGGAAAGTCCCTTGCATGCACCATTGGAGCCACATCCATAGACCTTTGTACCTCTTCCTGCACTAGACATCAACGTTGATGAGTCCACTCATTTAGATCATGGTTCATATCTGAGTTCCAAATATTAATTGGAAGATGATGAGCATGCTGATGATGAGCCACAACAAAGGCCCAAGTGGGAACAAACCACCCTACAGGAAGCATGTGACTTTGTGGGGGATTTATCAGATCAAAGGAGGAAGAGGTCCCAATTTGAGGATCCTCCTCATGCACTCACATATGTTGAACCAATGATGCCCATGCATTTTTGCATGATTCTAGCTTTAGAACCACAAATCTATGCAGAGGCTGTAGGGGATCCCTTTTGGGAAGCCGCTATGCAGGAGGAGTACAACTCTCTCCTCGAGAATCATACTTGGGATCTGGTTTCAGTTCCTTCATACAAGAATCTTGTTAGATGCAAATGGGTCTATAGGACCAAGAAGGAAACATATGAACAAGTGAGAAAGTACAAGGTAAGACTGATTGCCAAAGGTTTTTAGTAGATTCATGGGATAGACTATTATGAGACCTTTTCTCCAGTAGAAAAGATGGAATCCATCTGATTGACCCTTGCCATTGCAACAACCATGGGGTGGGAAGTTCACGAAATGGACGTGAATAATTCCTTTCTTCAGGGGGATCTCTTAGAGGATATTTATATGAAGAAACCGTAGGGGTTCATCCATAACTCATCCTTAGTATGTCGACTGAAAAATTCACTATATGGCCTCAAGCAGGTGCCTAGAGCATGCTATGCTAAGATGGATGCTTATTTGATTTCTCAGAATTTTGTTAGATGTAAAAAAAATCCAAACGTCAACATGTTTCAAACCTTAGAATCCTTACCAATCTTATTCCTATATGTTGATGAACTCCTAATCACAAGAAGTTCAACCTCAATAATTGTTGTAGTCAAATACATTTTGCATGACAAGTTTTCTATGACAGACATGGGTCCACTGCACTTTTTTCTTGGTCTCGAGATCAATCAGGATGCTTTAGGAATCAATATCAGACTAAGTATGCCAGGTATCTCTTGGTTAGATTCCACATGACCGACTGCAAGTCGAAAACCACACCCTTTTTGTCTAGGATACATCTTGAGGATGGCGGGGATAAACTAGTGGTGGAAAACACCTTGTATCGACAACTTGTGGGGATACTTTTGTATCTCACCCACATCCTCTCGGATCTCTCATATGCAGTAGGGGAAATTTCTAGGTACATGCAAGATTCATAGGAGCTACACTGGAAGGCTTCCAAGTAGATCCTAATATATGTTTAGGGCACCACCAATTATCGGATCCACTATGCAATAGGTTATGCCTTGGATCTCATGGGATTCACAGATTCTGATTGGGTTGGTGATAGAACAGATCACAAGTCCACTTACCGGTACATGCTTAGTTTGGGTTTCGATTCCATCTATTGGTTGAGAAAAAAACAGTCAACGATTGCTTTATTGTCAATAAAGGCAGAGTACATTGGAGAAGTCAACATCACTATTCAATCACTTTGGTTTCAAAACTTCCTCACTAATCTCGACATCCAGTTCCATCGTTCGACTGTCATTTGGTATGAAAATAAAAGTACTCTTAATTTTTGTAGAGACCCAGTGCAACGATAGTGGAACAAACACATCAAGATCCATATGCATTATGTCAGAGAGATGGTACATGAAAAGATCATCGATTTGCAATACTTTCCATCCGCCGAACATACTGCAAACATATTCACCAAGGCATTTACTGAGAAAAAGTTCCACTTCCTGCACAATCGTCTTGGAGTGAAGGACATAGTTTCTTAGCCACTACCTTTCTTCATTCTTCATTTTTGATGCATTGTACTTTGAAGGGGAGTTTTCCCATGAGGTTTTCCCTCTTTCCTCTATTTTTAGTGTTCATTCTTAAATGCATTGTAAAATTGGTACCTAACATGGCCTTGGTTGTTGGGACCCATTCATCATTTATGCCCTTGTAGTGTTCAGGGGGGGTGTTGGAGATATTGCACACTCAACTAGGTAATTATTTTCCTAAGGTTGATAGTCTAATATTGAGGGCGCTTCCATAGATGAGGATATTCTCTCTTGAGAATTTTTCCTACAAATTAGGGAACCTCCTACAAAATACGGTGCCTTCCCTCTTCAGTTCAGAGTCAATTACATCTCATTTAGACTAGTGGAGGACACTTATGCATGGGAACCTCAATTTTAACACTTGCAGTTGGATGTTCACCTCAATTTACTCACCAGGAGGGCGCATATCACATGCATGCAACTAGGAGGGCACATATCATGTGTATGCATTAGTTTCTCTCACCTCCACATGTGTGACTCAGTTAATCGATGATTGCATGGACCAATTAACTAGGACTAGGTGGCATATTACTTCGGTTTCTATTAGTGAGTGTATAGATATCTCAAGATAACTACTATGGCACATTCACTTATCCATGTAGAGTATATCATGTGTATTATTCAATTTACTCATTCAATTGATAGAATTCATTATTCTTTCTCTCAAGATTATCTCGCTCTCTTTTCTCTTGTAAGCTTTGTGTGATTTTTCTACTAGCTAGGTTCTCTGTGCAGGTTTCACTGAAACGTCACACCATGTTATCAAAATTTGGTATCAAGGACTTGAGCAGTACATAACTCAAATATTGCCTTGGCATATAAACATGCATCCAAACAAAAATGGATTTTTTTGGCATCTCTTCGTTGGGAGTGGCTTATTGTTATGTTGTCAAGACTAAAGAAAAACATTGGTGCAAGGGTAGGAAAGATTTTGGCCTCATAAATCAGCCACAACAAAATAATGGTAAAGGTGGCTCTAACTATCAATACAAAGGACACAAAAAGGATAACCAAACCTCGAGGCAACTAATCAAAGATGCATGAAAGAAGACGAGTTAGAATTCAAAGAAGACATGAGTAAATGGTGCGACACCCACAAAGGCCCGTGACACGTCAATGATGAATGTCATACTAAACAATGTCAATTGGATGAGTTGAAAGAATCAAAATATGATTTAGTGTTGATGCCTCTAGAGCTTATGGATAGCGAAAGAAAATAATTAATATATAACCAAATTCCATTGTTTCCTTTGCAAAACTACATCGAGAGGAGCCAGACAAGCACCTCTTTCATTCATAGATGTGGGCCAAGGGGACACCTTTTCATTTCATTGTTAATAGTGGCGACGGAAATGAATTAATATCAATAGATGTTGTCAAGAATATGAAGCTAACAAGGATTCCTCACCCTCAACCATGCACCATTGGTTGGTTAATCCAAGGATGAGATATTTGTGTTAGTCAGTAGTGTTGTTTGTTATATGGTATCAAACCCTTCAAAGACAATGTATTTTGTAGCATTTCCCTACTTGAAGTTTGTAATGTTTTACTTGGACAACCATATATGTGGAAGAATTTTTAACTAGTATTGTCCTCGTAGTGTTTTAATCACTCTAGGATAACAACTCTATAGTGTACCAAAGGTTGTCTTGATTATCATAGTGTCTTTGGTCATTTATAAGCAATGTAGGAAATGATAATCTCTCAAACTAGGAGACTTGTCCTCTTTATGGTTTAGTATTAAGGAACAAACAAAATCACCACAACCACTAATTCTCTTGATGGGCTCAAACAATCCTTGGAATTAACAATCCATTAATCACAAAAACCTACTTTAATTATCAACATAGTGAACGTAAACTTTCAAAGCACTGTGCAAAGTATATGCTTATTTTTGGACTTTTATTGCTTGGATTTATTATTAATTATTGTTTTGTTTCTTTTGCTTTGGGGGAAAAATAGTATTTCTTATGTTTTTGTAATTTACAGAAAATTAATACAACAAATCAAAAGTTTAACTACAGTAGTCCAGTATAGCAAACCAAAAATTATGCTATTGGAAAAATATACAACAAAACATAAAGTTCAGTTGCATGAAATAAGAAAATAAAATAACATTGTTCATCTCCAACTCAATCGATTGCATTGTTGCAAATTAGGTACACAAAACTGGTACAAAATTTTAGCATAACTGTAATAAAGAAATTGAGTACTGAAAAAGAATCTTATCTAATTATGCATGAAAGTAAATTCAATCCAAACTAAAGATTTTTGATAGAATTAGATTGCAAAGCAGTAATTATCTGACAGAAAGAAAAAACACTTCTAATTGAATACTAAAATTAACAATGATAACTAAGTTACATAAGAAGTGGGATCACCATGGTTGTAGAGTGGCCCTTGCTCTACAGTCTGTTGGTTATCCTTAGGTTAACTCAAATAATCACATCAATAACAAGATTTAGAAAAGAGACAACTGGTAACTAAGAACAATATGTTGATAATTAGAATTTTGAACCTTGATAGGTTCTCCCTCTTGTTGATTTATACAAAACTTCCATGAGTTCTTGGGAAATTTCTTTCTTTCTAGGAACTATCTAAAAACTGTTTTAACTTACATTCTTTTAAAATAAAATCATGTTTTGAAAAATAGATTTGTTTCTTGTCTTTCATTTGAATTAATAAAACAACAAATACATAAGTATCACACCTTTATGGTAGAGCTTAATAAATTCTATTTGACTTCTATATTTCAACTAATGCTTTGTCAACAACTTGACATAAACCACACTCTCTTGAAAATATCCTTATGCTGATGAGAAACTCTTCATCACTATGTAGCTCCAACAACTGGTATTCCCGCTGATGAAAACATCTGTAGTGTTTGGCAGACTTGTTCTTCCGAATTTCAGCTAATAAGAAATTCTATAGCTCCTAGTCAAACAACCAAAAATACCCAATTTGTTTCTTGAATCTTGGAATTAGACAAGTTATCATTTTGAACACATAAATCATGCATCTAGGTTCCTTTTCTAATAAAAATAATTTGTTTCATATAAAAATTCAACCCAAAGATTCATTCTATTCAAGAAAGGTAAATGAGGTGGAAATGGTGGATAATGGGAAGGGAATGGTCAAGTTTTCTCAATTAGGAAGGATAATGAAGCAGTTGAAATGGAAATAAACAAGACAATTACCATTCTCATCATCTCCTACGAAGGGTCCTCCCAAGTAGTAGAGTTAGGTACACCATTTGTTGGAAGAATATAGAGACATGTTTACCTCACCTACTAGAGTCCCTATGAACTATTAGGTAAAGCATGTGATTCATTAGACTTCGGGTACACCTCTGCCCAATGGACCTGTGTATAGGTGCTCTATTTTAGAAAACGACAATATTAAAGGAAAATTTCAAGAGCTAATACATAAGGTCACATCCAACCAAGCTCCTCACCTTGCAAGAGCCCAATTGTGTTGGTTCATAAGAAGGATGGGACATGATTCCTCTATATTGAGTAGAGAGCCTTGAACAAAATCACAATGTTGATGAAGCCATCTAATGTGTGGAAAACAACCTTCAAGTCTAATGAAGGTCTCTTCAAGTGGTACTGGTTGGTCATGTTATTTGACTTGCCTAATGTGCCAACAATGTTCATGATCCTGATAATGGATGATATTTTACATCCATTGACTAACTATTTGTGGTTGTGTACTTGGACAACATCCCCATATTCTCTAGAACATGGGAAGAACATTTGAAGAACATTCAATGAGAACTAAGAAATTTGTGGCAACATAAGTTACATACAAATCTAGAGACATGCTCATTTGGTATTCAGAGGATCCAATATTTAGAATATATGGTGGATGTGATTGGAGTGCATGTGGATCCAGTTAAAATACAAGTAATCCACAATTAGATGGCCTTGAAGACACTAAAGGACATTTGCAGCTTCTTAGGCCTTACCAACTCCTACCGCATGTTAGTATTTGAGTTCTCCGACATTGCTTGTCCCTTGAACCCATTGACAAAGGGTGGAGAAAAGGCCAAGTTTTTCTGGGCCAAGCAACAATAGCAATCATTTGAGGAGCTAAAGAGTTGAATTTGATTAACACTAGTCCTCATTCTTCTAGATCTATAACATCTGTTTGAAAGAAAAACAAGTGCCTCAAATTATGCAATCGGTGCAGTCCTCACCTAGCATGGACATCCCCATTGCCTATCACTGCGATAATTTCCTAGACATCTTTTTATGATACCACAACTATGATAAGGATATTTACTCCATTTTCCAAGTATGTTGACGATCATCCACATGAATCATAGGCCTCTCCAATTCATGCACATAAGGAAAGTTGTAGAATGACCACCACTAAAAGTGGTCCACCAACCTTCAACAATTCCATTCAAAAATCAAGTACAAGAAGGGAAGTACTAACCATATTGCAGAATATCTAAGTCTTCCTCCAATTATTGCATTGACTACAATCGTCAACTTGTGTGGACACGAGGCATCAAATTAGCCCCAATTGTATGGAAACAATATCGACCTTGCTGATGCATATCAAGCATTGTTTGTAAGTAAAAGTTTCTAAATTTCACCTTCAAGATGAAGTTTTATGCCATTTGGGCCATCATTATGTTCCTTCAACGAAGCATGAGAAGATGATTTGGAAGACACATTACAATGAATTGGCAAGGAGAAGACATTGGTAGTTCTGCAAAAGTACTTCTATTGTGGTACCTCTATTGTGAAAAAATCCAATAGGATGTTAGAAAATACATTCGATTGTGCTTTGTCTATGTTATTCCAAAGTTAACAATCAAGAACCAGGGATTTTATACTCCACTACCCACAATAGAAAATCCTTGAGAGTAGGTATCTATGGATTTATGTTAGGATTTCCCTCAACCAAGCATGGTTATGATTGTGTTTTTGTGATTGTTGATCATTTTCCTAAGATCATTGATGCAAAACCTAGTGCTACCATCACAACTATAAAGATCAAACCAGACGAGTTAAAGGATCTTGAGGAGGGGAAGCTTCTCTTCCATTCTCATATGTGGGTTAAAGGGACCCCACTACATTTTATTCTTGACAACGAAAGCCAGAAGAACTTGATATCAGCTGAGGTCATCAAAATATTAAAGCTGATGACAATGCCACACCCCCAACCATACACCATCAGTTGGTTGAGCCCGGGATGAGACCTTCACATCAACCAATAGTGCCGCCTATTCTACGACATCAAGCCCTTCAAATATGAGGTACTGTGTGATGTTTCCCCACTTGAATTTTGTGTTGTACTTTTAGGACAATGTTATATGTGGAAACACCATGCTATTTACAAGTCTCGACCCTGTAGTGTCATTGTTACCTTGGTAGGTTATTCCTGCATGGTATCAGAGGTAGTTCCAACCACTACAATTTCAATGATCTTGAAAAAACAATGTCAAAAGGTAATCTCTCAGACTACAAAATTTGTCCTCTTCATTGTTCAATCAAAAGGTGAGTGAAACATCATTGCGACCATGTTGGCCCTTGACCAAGTTTCTAGGAACACTTAGTCATAATTGACCATTTTTGGACTTCGAAACCTATCAAAGATGGAGCGCCAGGCGAAGAAGAGATCGCGGGATCTCGGTCCACTTTTGGGCCTCTTTTAGGGTTTCAGTTTAATGTAATAGATATGTCGGCCCATGGGTTTAACCATGCTTAGGCCCACTCTTGCAATGTATAAATACAAATATAGGCAATGTAAGAAGTAGTAGATGTGATTGCTTGTGCAATTGGTGGTGCATCTATGTGATGTTGAATAAGTGCTCTGTGTGAACTGTGTAAGGATTGCAAGGCTAAGTGCAAGTTATTGTGTGATTGATATTGTAACGCAAGGAAGAAGGCTAAGTGAAAGTCACCGTGTGATTGATATTGTAACGTAAGGAAGAAGGATCTAGTGAGCTGTGAAGACCTTCTATCCTCTGCGAAGAAGGGTTTTGAGTGGCTTTGTGTTGTAACCGATTGAAGACACTAATACAAAAGAAGAGTTGGTGGGCATATCCCAGGGTGGGGGTGAACCATGTAAATCTGTGTGTGATGCTTTGTGCTTCGGCTTGATGTGTTTATTTCTTCTTCAGTTGAGTGCCTTGATATATTTAGATAGATCTATTAACACATTGTGCTTCCTAGATGTATGTCAATAGTGGGATCTGACATGTCTGAGACTACTTAGTGCTAAACTACTAGATATGATATGATTCGCTATAGTTAAGTGCTGGAACAATGTACATCTGAGTATTCACCTCAAAGCTCTGTGTCATTTGTGAAGTATAATAAGGGTTAAATACTGATGAATGATCTATGCTAAGTGCCCTGTAAGGATAGGATCACAGATCTATGTCCCAACTAAGGTTGCAAACACCTAAGTCTTGCAACCAACCCCGCCTCTACCTTGGGTGAGACTTCATCTGCTTTGCAGGTGTTGCCGAAAGGGTCGGTAGTTAGGGCTTTGTTGGTACGCTCTTGAGCGTTGAACCCTGGGTCTGCCCCTGTGCCAACAAATGGTTCTGTTGCCGGGACCTGAAATTGTGATTGATGGGAACTAAGGAAGAAGAAACTTTGTGCAAAAGGAAGCTCTGTGCATAGATCTGTCGCCCTAGTGTGCAGATTTTTACTCAACCTGTGAAAGCTTTATGCCAGGAATAAGGTCAGATATGAGGAAAGGAAGATCAGATTTGAAGAAAAGAAGCGAGATCTGAATGCTCTGTGCTCTAAGAAAAGTAAAAGTGGGAATTTCTGAAAGAAAGAGGTCAGATCTGCAGAAAAGAGGTAAGATATGTAAGCCCTGTGCTCTAATAAAGGTAAGAATAGTTAAAATTTCTTAGACCTGGAAGCTTTGTACTCTGTAGAAGTAAGATAAGTGAAATTTTTGTTTCTAGAGCATGGATCTAGGTATGTTTGATAGATTCGGTCCTAGCTTAAAACCTAGGATATTAATAGAAGAAAAAAAGTTTGATATGAGTAGATCTGATAAGCATAATGATAGATATGTTATACCTATGCATAGAAAGAATGTTTGGACTAACAAATGGATGTAGGATCCTAAAAGGATTTTTTTGCAGGCTAACTACCATGATTCTGGTGCGCAGTACATAAGAAGTTGGGGATCATTTAAGATAAAGAGAGTATTGAACCTATGTTATGGTTGCAGAAAACCAGGTCATCTAGCTAAGAATTTCCCGGGTGGAAAACCTAGTTGTCTCTGTTGTAAAGCTTTGGACCATGAAGTATTGGATTTCCCAAGAATGATTGCTAAGATTGAAAGAATGAATCTACATGAAGAACACCCTAGGACAACCCCAGAAATAACAGAACCCCAGAAAGAATCAGAGAAAGTATTAATACAGATGAAAGAAACACTGAAAAAACATAAAGATGTCCGCCTACCAGAGATCTTCAAAGAAAAGGAACAAATTGAAGCAAGAATAGGGGACTTCAACATTGAATGTATTCTTGATAAATAAACACAAGTGAACATTATGCCAGAAAGAACCCGGGAAGTTATAGGGAATCCTGCCATGATTCCTTCACTGGGAGGAATAAGACTATTCAGAGGAAAACTGGTGATGTTATTTGGAAAACGCTCAGATACCTATGACAGTCAATGGAACTTCGACATACAAAGATTTTGAGATTATCAAATTTATTGAGATTATATTACTTGGAAAACCTTGGATTGAGAGAGATCAAGCTAGAAAAAAGGAAGAATAAAAGGTATTACAACAACAGAGACAAGAGCTAAAAGATTTCATGACCAGAAGGATCACACAGTTGATTGAGGAACATGAGAATAAATCAAAGCTATTTGACACTAGAAGCACAGATGTCAAAGAATTAGGGGACTCACAGAAGATTGGAGTATCTGTACCCGATACAGATGAAGTAGTTCTCTTGAGTCTTGAGAAAGAACCTCAACAACGCGAAGTGACTATGCCCAATGAAAATAAGAACCAGATCGAGAAATGAACTACCGAGATGAAGATCACAGAGAGGAAGGCTAGAAAGATAAGTAAAAAGAGAGCTCAGATCGACAGGCTACAAAGGGTTCCAGAGGGAACCCCTCCGAAAGAAACTTTTCACAAGTCGAGCTTCGTCGGGATAATAGAACAACGACATGGGTCACTTCGTCATGGTGAAGAAATATAGCCGTTGGAGGCCGATATACCCATTCGACTGCCGCCCCGAATGGATCGAAAAGCATTGATGGCTCATCACCAGATCGTTAGAACACACCATAATGGATAGAACCAGAGTTAAGGAAGCTCCATACCCATTGCAAATAATCCGTTACAGAGTTACTTACTTAATCCATCACGCCATGCACGGAATACACTTTTGATAATCATGAATTTGAATCCGCAGACTACCTAAATTGTGAACCGTGATTAATTCGTCCTTAATCTCTACCTTACTTTGAGAACCCGATCTATTGATCCTGAGCGTATATGTCCGACGAATTTAGCGCAACTGAAGAATTTCTAAGAGAGGTACTCGCTAGCCTCAGAGCCGAAAGAGTCATGTCGGAGCGGGGATTGTCTACAGGTTTACATGCATCCAATGCTGTATTTCACACCTACTACACCCAATTGAAGCTCACCATCCAGTCCGAGCCTCGCATGACCCCAAATATTTTACATAGGTTTCGACCTTTGATAAAGTTCAATGCAGAACGCCATTTTATATATCTGACAACACACGCTGATGAGAACAAGGAACAACTTCAGTCTTATTACAAGTTGACAGAAGAAGACCTGGAGGAAATCAACAAGGAATGGTTGGAGGACCTTCTTATTCCAACAAATCCTATAGAAGTGTCCGTCATTGACATCCCAAAAGCTACGCATAATACACCTGAACCCAGTAAGACAAAGAAAACAAAGCAGACAAAGAAGGATGAGGATATCCAGGATGTAGACAACAGATCTGTAAGAACTGCATCCGTTACACCAAAGCACGGAGGTAATGGTGAAGACTTAGAGGAAGTCGAACAAAGGCCAAGCGACGAAGTAGAAATCATAAATAAAAGGAAGGGTTCACCTCCAGAACCTTCCTCCCAAAAGAAATCAAAAGCACCCATGACTAAGCTGAAGACCACGCTCACTCCAGATGACTTCAATTTTCTCATCGCAGCTATGAACGAATCCATAGAAGAGATAATAGAAAAATAGGAAGCTAAGAAAGAGACAATGTACAACAGAATTGAGATCAAACTCCAAGGAGTACAACACACTCTCCTTTCTATCCATGTAGTCTCCTGTGTGCCCCTGCCAGAAGGAACAACAGAAGAAGGAAATGAACCAGTTCAACTCCGCAAGATTGATAACACAGTCGAAGTATGCCTTCGGAAGGCACAGGAAAAAACAACGCAGGCCACCCAGGCCTTAAAGCAAGCACATGAGGAAGTCCTTGAGCAACGTCGAGCTGCGCAACAAGAGAAGGACACTCTCTAAGCGAAATTTGAAGAAGACAGAGAAAAGATTCAAAAAGAGAAAGAGCAGCTGCTCGCGAAGAATATTGGGATTGAAGAAGCAGTCAACAGAGCATTTCGCTTTGTGACCGGCTTAGAACAGAAGGTAGAAGACCCCATCGAACGCCAAGTGATGATGCTTGCTGAATTTATTCAGCAACTTCAACAAAGAGTTGCGGACTTAGAGCTTCATACCATACCACAGACCCCACAAGAAGTGTGAAACCAACGATAAATAACTTCCCAGAGCACCGTAGAAAGTATTAAAGCACTCTCTAAGGAATGAAAATAGTTAAGTATCAGAAGTGCGCAGATCTACGAGAACCTAACCAAGAACCTAGAATTGCATCAATTGGAGTCACAGCTCCAAGAGGCGAAGTACGACGCTTAAAAGCTACAGGTGCAGTTGAAGGCCCTATCACCCGTAGAGAGAATGAAGAGGTTTTCAGAGAAACGCACAACCCAACAACAGATTCACACGCTTCAGAGTAAAGTAATGAAAGTCTCTGAACGACTGCAACCAGTGCAGGAAAAGGCATGCCTACTGTTCACTGAAGTTGAAAGGCAAGGAATAGAACTTGAAAAACTTGTGCATAGAGCAGAACAACGCCTAGAAGGGCCGGTGAACGAGGCACTCATCCATGAGTTTGTCGAGCAAGAGGTAGTAGCAATGCGGCAGGTCGAAGCAGCTTGAGCCAAGATCGAGGAATTCGAAGCAGAATTGGTTAGACCCGAGTGACTCGAGACGAGTCACAGGTGAGTGTTGGGGGCCTGTTGGTCGTTGACCAAGTTTCGAGGAACACTTGGTCATAATTGATCATTTTTGGACTTTGCCACCCTATCAAAGATGGAGCGCCAGGCGAAGCAGAGATCACGGGATCTCGGTCCACTTTTGGGCCTCTTTTAGGGTTTTGGGTTAATGTAATAGGGATGTCGACCCGTGGGTTTACCCACGCTTAGGCCCACTCTTTCAATGTATAAATAGAAAGATAGGCAATGTAAGAAGTAGTAGATGTGATTGCTTAGTGAAATTGGGTGCATCTATGTGATGTTGAATAAGTGCTATGTGTGAACTGTGTAAGGCTTGCAAGGCTAAGTGCAAGTTACTGTGTGATTGATATTGTAACGCAAGGAAGAAGGCTAAGTGCAAGTTACTATGTGATTGATATTGTAATCCAAGGAAGAAGGATCTAGCGAGATACGCAGATCTTCTGTCCTCTGCGAAGAAGGGATTTGAGTGGCTTTGTGCTGTAACCGATTGAAGACACTAATAAAGAAGAAGAGTTGGTGGACGCAGACCCAAGGTGGGGGTGAACCACGTAAATCTGTGTGTGATGCTTTGTGCTTTGTCTTGATGTGTTTATTTCTTCTTCTGTTGAGTGCCTTGATATATTTAGATAGATCTATTAACTCTTTGTGCTTCCTAGATGTATGTCAATAGTGGGATCTGACATGTATAAGAATTCTTAGTGCTGAACTACTAGATATGATATGATTTTATATAGTTAAGTGCTGGAACAATGTACATATGAGTATTCACCGCGAAGCTCTGTGTCATTTGCGAAGTATAATAAGGGTTAAATACTGATGAATGATCTATGTTAAGTGCCATGTAAGGATAGGATCACAAATCTGTGTCCCAAATAAGGTTGCAAACACCTGAGTCTTGCAACCACCCCTACCTCTACCTTGGGTGAGACTTCATCTGCCTTGTAGGTGTTGCCGAAAGGGTCGGTAGTTAGGGCTTTGTTGGTATGCTCTTGAGCCTTGAACCCTGGGTCTGCCCCTATGCCAACAGATCACCACCAATTTAGCATAGGGTCTCTCTACACAACAAAAGCAGGTGGGCAAGGTGGTAGGAATATAGAGACATCTTCACCTCACCTATAGGGGTGCCTATACACTTTTAGGTTAAACATCCCATTGACTTGATACTTGGGTCTTCCTTATCAAATGGTCCCATATACAGATGCTCCCTTCTAGAGATTGAGAAAATAAATCATCAAATTCATGAGCTCATCTCAAAGGGCCACATTCGACCAAGTTCCTCACCTAGTGGAAGCCCAATTGTGTTGGTACAAAAGAAGGATGGTACATGGCGAATTTGTATTGTTATTGGATAAATCCGTAAGTGCGGACACGAACCGATCTCCCTAAATCCACCTGGATCTAGAACAAAACAGGACAGAATACTACTCTTTCCCTAGATCTAGCCTATCGAATGAACCAAGAGATAGAGGAATATGGACATA
>ML780789.1:232769-244807 GCA_009831015.1 Picea engelmannii
TTCGACCAATAACCAGAGGGATTCTCTGATTACCACAAAAACATAGCATGAGTTAAAGAGCATTGCCATGAAAACTGATCAAAGAACAAGTCATAAAGAGACATTTAGGAAAATTCATTATGCTACAGATGGAATTGAATCTTTTTCAGCTGTACCCCAAGGATCCCACAGAAAATCACCAATGCCAGCGCAACATTTTCAAGCTGATACACAACTGACTGTACAATGTAAACACAGGAGAAAGCAGTGACCCAAATGTTGTGCATGATGGGAACTAGGAAAATACCAAAAGCAGGGAAATTTTCTATTAAAAATGAACAAAGACTAGAGAGTGCTTGGTTGCAAGTAGCAGAAACATGTGCTCCTGGTACGAAAGATATCTCAAGTCTGAAAAGAATCAAGTTCTTCCTCTGGACGCTAATAATATTAATATCGTATTGTATCTTCTGGTAGCATTGGCAGTGTGCCACTAGCAATTGCATTATTTTAGAAATAAGGCACATCGAATCATGAGTCAAAGCAATATTCTCCGATGGAGGAAATGGCATTAGGAAACTCATGCAAGAACTGATTGCCCTGGTCTATGTTCCAGTGCACTTGATGAAGGCATGTTTATAATCAGTTATGAAGACAAAAGCTTGTAAGTGCAGTTTTATTCTGATGCCTTGTAACCGTGGTCTCTTGTTCTCTGGGCTCTTATGTGAGTACTCAACAGTAAAGTATAAAAAATATTATACAAAATTCTTTTTTCAACACACAACTGAATAACTTTCTCTTTAATATGTTTCCAGTGAGTGCTCTTTTTCAATATGTTTCTAGTGAGTGCTCTTTTTCCATGTAATGTGTTTATAGTTTTTTTTATATGGCGGAATTAACAACTAAGTTGGGTTTGTGGTGACATGGAATTGATTTACAACCATTATTATAATCGAGTTTATTGTGACATGAAGTCGATTCCAACCGCTACCACTATAACTTCTAGAGATACCCACACTGCCCCATACCTATATCTGTACGTTTTCCTCCTTTTTAATACAACAAATCATCTCAGTAATGCATCTTCTTGGGGATGTTTTCTCCAACCCATTATAAAAAGAAAACTGATAAAATCACCCATCCTGTCATAATATTTCCTTATAATATTTGAAATTTTTCTCACTCTAATTTTTGTTTTTCTTTTTTTCTTTTAAGTTATGTAATTAAAAACATAATTATATCAAGCTTTACTCTAAACATTCTATGTAAGTTTTGACTGGATGAAAAAATATTTTGATAGCCCCTAACCAAAGGAAATAAATCCTAATTATTGTTTCTAGCAATAATGACTTAGATTGATGACTTATATGTTACCATAAACCTCATTTGATGCATTGAAATTGGATGAAACCTGTTACTGGTAAGAAACATTGTTTCTAGTACTTGTCGCTGATCTTTTCATGAGTATCCCATTTCTTGAGAAAGCCCTTTCGTTAACTGTTAGCTCAAGAAATGTAGGCCATTTCAAGAGAAAAAATAACAAAAAGGAAAAAGGAAAATAATAATAAAAAAAAGTTTGTAATCTTAACCTCAGCTGTTAAAATATCATTTAACAAAAATAAAAAATGAAAAAAATAATTAAAAAAGTTTGTAATCTTAACCTTAGATGTTAAAATATCATTCAGACATTTTAGGAAAGAAGAGAAAACACTGGCCCTGTTACTGAAGTTTGAGAGTATTTCTGATTATCACAATCAATGGTATTGGTCAGTACATTGTATTATTTGAGAATCCAAGTTTGAGAGGCTGATGGACTCTCGGAACCCGGAGGAGAGCTTGGAATCTAGAGCTTCAACATTGGGGGAGTCAAGGAGAGCATAAAATATTGGCACTACATTTCTTTCACTCTGCCCTTCGCACGACATAGTAAAGTTGCACAATGCTGGATTTTATTTACTTTCAATTTTCTTTATTGTTTTTATTTTAATTATTTTAATTTTAATTTAATTTTTTTCTTTATTTTGTGAGCATAGTCTAAATATTTTATACTTTTAGACAATTATTACTTGAATTTGGCAACTTAATTGTTGGTGAAATCACAATTTTACATTGTTTAAATCGTGTTTTTGAGTGCATAAATGGATTCAACGTTCTCAAAAACGCCAGGGCACCTAGAATATGTACTCTCAATCACTGAAATCTGCAATTTTATGAATTTCCGACTGGATTTTGGACAAAACTCGTGGAACAAAGTTTGGCTACGTGTAATGTTCCCAGGCCAATTTTTTCGTCGGGAACACTAACTGCTCACTGTTAACTGTTGTGTGTATGTTTGTTTGCAGGTTTGCTCTTGGAGTTGTGTTTTAGGGTTTGTAGATTTAGTTATCAAGCATGTGAACATAGATCTGAAGATGCAACATATGAAAATACAAGAGATAACAAGAAACACCAGATATGGAACCAAACAACATAGATCTCACCTTTATTGAGATAATATGATAAAACCTGATACAATAAGAATGCAGATTTGGAATAACATGAGATAGATCCAATAGATGGGATATGAGCTGCTACAAAATGCCTAAGAGGTGTGCCCTTGCCTTTCCTTTATACCTCCAATTTGTTTCTCTGTTGAGTTAGTTAACCCCTAGGGCTAACTCCTAACTCAACCTCACATGTTCTATTTCTTCATTGAGTTACTTTTCCTTTTTCATGTCAACTTAATATTATAATGTTGATTTTAGCTGACTTCTCCCCATAGTGCATGAGACTATAGTCTAGTGGGGATGACTAGAATACCGAGTCTCTCCAACCCTCTTCATCAAGAGGTGGGGGACATTACAATCTCCCCTGCTAGAAATTGCTTTCCCACAAGAAATTCTGAACTTGTCTCCTGTATCACCTGTTCACTCTCCCAAGTGGCATCCTCAATAGGCAAGTCCTTCCATTTGACTAAATATTCCTTGATGCTCCTCCTCCTTAGATTCTTCTCCTAAACTTCCAGTGTCAACTCTGGTATCAATATCAATTGTCCTTCTTCATCTAAGGGTGGTAGTACCTCAAGCAGAGTGATGGCCTATGGCTCTCTTCAAGCATGACACATAGAAAACATTGTGTATTTTGCTGCTCTGTGGAAGATCAAGATCATAAGCCATGACCCCTACCTTCCTATTGATCCTGTAGGTTCCAAAGAATCGGGATTGGAGCTTTTTTGCTCCACTTCTTTTGATCGATGCCTGTCTGTATGGTTGGAGCCTTAATTAAACCAAGTCACCAACCTCAAATGTGCACTCTACCTTGTGCTTGTCTGCCTGGACCTTTTGTTGATTCTGCGCTCTTTGCAGATGATCCTTCAGTTCTCTGAGTATGTCCTGACTCTGCTGAACCCAATCCTGAACCATAGGAGCTCTGCTATCACCAAAGACAATCTCTACAAAGGAGAGAGGGTCATAATTGTACAAGGCCCTGAATGGAGTCATACCAATGGACATATGATGAGTGGTGTTGTAACAATATTCTCCCAAATGTAGCCACCTAACCCAAGCTTTTTGCTTCCCTACTACATAATTTCAGAGATAACCTTCCACCCACTTGTTGACTATTTCTGTTTTCCCATCAGTCTGAGGATGGTAACTGGTGCTAGGGGTCAAGGCCGTACCAACCAACTTGAATAATTCTTGTCAAAAAGTGCTCATGAATCAACTTTCCCTGTCACTCACAATAGTCTTGGGTAAACCATGTAGTCTGGAGACCTCCCTAAAGAACAAATCTGCAACCTGTGTTGCGCTAAAGTCTGTGGCAATGGCGAAGAAGTGTGAAAACTTAGTTAACCTTTCCACCACTACAAAAATACAATGTTTACCCTGTGCTTTTGGCAATCCTATGATGAAGTCCATAGAGATGCTTTCCCGTTTGTGCTCTGGGATGGGTAGAGGTTGTAACAATCCTGTTGGATGTGTGTGTTCATCCTTGTGTACCTGAAAAGTAGTGCATTCCTTGATGTGGCGCATCACATCTTCCTTCAACCCTTTCCAAGAAAACCTTTCCCTTACCTGTTGGTATGTTTTGACAAATCCTTGATGTCCTACCACTGATGAATCATGGCATGCTTGTAGTACCTTGGCCTTAAAGGCTGACTCAGGGACCAAGAAAATTTGGGCCTTGTAGTAGATGATGTCATCCATGATTATGAAGTTGTCATCTTGTACCTGTCCATCCATTAACTGACATGCAAATTGGTTCTTTGAGTATTCCACTAAGAGGTGGGCCTTCTAGTCAACTGAGATATTGGTCATAGCATAAACTGATGACCTCCTAGATAAAGCATCTACCACCACATTATTATTCCCCTTGACGAACTCAATGTCAAAATCATAAGCCTGTATCTTGCTAACCCACTTCTGCTACCTCTCATTTAAGTCCTTTTGCTCCAAAAAGTACTTAAGACTGTTGTGATCTGTCCTTACCACAAATTTTTCTCCTACCAAGTATTACCTAAACTTAGCCAATGCGTGCATGATGGCCAACATCTCTTTGTCATAGATGGTATAAAGAATCTCAAGGCCCCTTAGTTTTCGGGTCTCATAGACAAGAGGGTTCCTTTTTTGCATAAGCACTACTCCAATACCCTCCCCGGAGGCATCACACTGCATTGTGAAGGGTTGGCCAAAATCTGGTAGAGCTAAGACTAGGCACGTACTCATTACCTTTTTCATTTCTCAAAAGTCAACTGTGCCTCTTGACTCCATCTGAATGCTCCTTTCTTGGTCAAATCGGTTAAGGGTGCACAAAGTTGTGAGAACACTTTGATGAACCTCCTATAGTAGCAACAAATGCCAAGAAATCCCTTCAGTTCTGTGAGGGTCTTATGTGTGGGCCAGTCAATTCTAGCTTGGATTTTCTCTTGGTGTACCTGTACCCCCTTTACCCAATGATGTGTCCCAAATAGAGGACCTCTGTCATTCCAATTTCACATTTGGATTCCTTTGCATACAAGGATTGACCCTCCATGATGGATAGAATATGTTCTAAATGATGAATATGATCCTCCCAAGTCCTGCTATAGATCAACAAGTCATCAAAGAACACTAAGAGGTACTTCCTTAACTCCTTGTTTAAGACATGGTTCATGCAATATTGAAATGTGGCTGGTGCATTAGTCAATCCAAATGACAATTCTAAGAAATCATAGTGACTGTAGTGACATCTAAAAGAAGTTTTGGGGACATCTTGCTCCCTCATCTTGATCTGATGATAGCCAGAGCGTAGGTCAATCTTGGTGAAGTAAACATCCCCATGAAGCTCATCCAATAGCTCATCAATCCTTGGAATGGGATACATGTTCTTAATTTTCTTCTTGTTTAATGCCCTGTAATCAATGCACATGCACATGGTTCCATCCTTCTTCTTCGCTAGTACCACTGAAGATGCAAAATGGCTAGAACTCGGTCTAATGTGGCCCATGTCTAGTATCTCTTTGATAGCCTTCTCTATTTCATATTTGTATTTCTTTGGGTGTCTATAGGGAGTGGTGATGATAGGTTTCACTCCCTCTTCCAACTCTATGATATGCTCAAACCCCCTGTCCGGTGGTGCTCTTGGTGGAATGGGTCCAAAAACCTTGTTGTGCTTGTTGATGATCCTATGAATCTCTAGTGAATAACGAGTCTCCCCCTTCTTGTCCAAACGTACTGATATTCTACATTCAACAACATAAGAAATGTCCTCTCTTCTGAAAATGGCCTCCATGCGCTTTGATGTAACCACCCCAGGTGTGTTTCCTGACATGCCCCTAAGAACTACCTTTTTCCTACTTTCCTCGGTGAAGGACATCTCCATGGTCTTTTAGTTGGTAGTGATTAGCCCCAATGTACTAAGCCACTGAACCCCAAGGATGATATTGGTGTCTGGAAGGTCCATCACATAGAAGTCTTGCGCTAAATCATGTCTGCCCAATGTAAGCTTCATCCCCGGAATATACTTTTTGCAAGGCATAGTGCTCCCTCCTGCTACTTCCACCTTGAATCCTTCAAATTATAGAGTAGGTATGTGTCTTGTTTGTAGTAGAGATGAGTCAATAAATTTGTGAGAAGAACCCCCATCAATGAGAACCAAAACCTTCTGACCCTGCAACACTCCTCTCATCCTAAAAGTGTTGTATTTTGGTACCCCACTGATGGATGCCAAAGTTGCCTTCTCTTCTATTGCAATGTCGTCACTTGCACCTTCCTCTTCTATAGTTTTGGTGGTGTCTGCTTCTATGTTTTGTAGGTGGCCGAAATCCTCATCCTCCTCATTATTGGAAGTTACCTCAATGTAATATGCCTTGCCTCTCCCCATGCATTTGTGGGATGGATCCCAAGGTTCTTTGCATGTATAGCACAATTTCTTCCTCCTCAATTCTCTTCTAGTGTTTTCATTCATTCTACCCCTTCCTCTCTCAAACCCCCTTTGGTCTCTTCCTCCTTGGTCCATGGGAGGTATTTGGTCTCTTCCTCCTGTATTTAGAGGTGGTCTAGGGATGAATTTAGATTTCGTTGTTGGGCCTAGATCTCTTGTCCTCCATATAACATCATGTAAGTTGGTAGGCTTGAAAGCCTTTACCCAACCCTTTAAGGGTTCCATCAACCCTTCTGTGAAAAGAATCATGAGTCTTGACTGAGATACATCCTGCGCCATGACCTCTATCCTATGAAACTCCTCAATATACACCTCTGGTGATCTTGTCTACCTGAGTTGGGTGAGTTCCCTTAAATGTAGTTCTGGATCCCCCTGGTCAAACCTATCAATAAGCCTCTGTGTAAACTCTGTGTAAGCCACGATCTGATTGTGGCCTAGTGTAGTTAACCCATGGTACCACCAGTCATGAGATTTTCCTTCCAATTACATGGTGGAAAACTTGATGGCATCCATCTCTCTCATTGGGTTCAACTATAGGTAAGTGTTAAGTTTCTTCACCCGAGCCTGTGTCGTCACCTTGGAAGATCCATCAAAATAGGGGACTTCCATTTTACCAGCCCTGCGCTCTAACTCATAGTTGTTCCTGTGGTACGATCTGGTTTTACCTCTGAGTGTAAAACCACAATACTGATCCAGTGTGATTTTCCTCTGGACTGCTACGCTCAGTCAGTTATATTCCTTGACGTATTGATCGAAATTGTCCTCAATTTCGTCTTGGTAGTTTGGTTATGTCTGTTCATCCAAGAATGAAGGCAGATAAGGCCTATAAGTGGTCTTTTTATGTGTCTATCCCTATGGTGCACCTCCTCCATGGCTCATTCCCTCAGTGTGATAATGGGGAATGTGCTCCTGTTGATGTCTATACCCTCCATGAGATCCACTAACCAATATGTTGGCATATGTTTCGGGTCCCTTTCCTCCATGAGTCAAATGTAATAGTACCTGTGAGATCTTATCTTGGTTGGAACTTACCTTCTATAAGGTCTCCCTCAACTCACTCTGACCTCTGTGCACTGTCTTCTCGTTTTCCTATAAGTGAATGACCAACGCACTCTCTGTCTGAAGTATAGACTGACGTAGTTCTTGAGCAAAGTTTGCTAAGGCTTGTGGCTCATTGTCCTCACCTGAACCTTCCATGTATGCCTCTAGTTCGCTTGCCTACTTCCTACATCCACCCACATATATATACCACTAAACTTCTGCATGCACTAATCCCCACTGGCTGGGAGGATGAACACTTTGATACCACTGTAATGTTCCCAAGCCAATTTTTTCCCTGGGAACACTAACTGCTCACTGTTAACTGTTGTGTGTATGTTTGTTTTCATGTTTTCTCTTGGAGTTGCATTTTAGGGTTTGTAGATTTAGTTATCAAGCATGTGAACATAGATTTGAATATGCAAAATATGGAAATACAAGAAATAATAAGAAAAACTAGATATGGAACCAAACAACATAGAGCTGACCTTTATTGAGATAATATGAGAAAACATGATACAATAAGAATGCAGATATGGAATAACATTAGATAGATCCAATAGCTGGGATATGAGCTACTACAAAATTCTCAAGACAAGAAGATATAATCCTCCAAAGGATGAATACAAGTTGAAGACCAATACAAGATAAACCAGGGTCAAGTCCAACCCCCCCTGGCTGAAGATACACTCTCCTGGATAGGTGAGAAGGTCCAATATTTCGGCCTTGCTGATGGAAGTCCTCAAATGCCACAAAACTCAGTAGAATGATAGACCGAGGCAAGGAAAACCCCCTCCTAAAGTCTCAAACCGAAATATGAAGATCTACTCTGCAATATGTTGAAACCCCAAACTACGTTGCACCCTCCTGAAGACTGCCAAGGCCCAATATTTCGGCCTTGATGAAGGAGACCTCTAAATGCTCTGAAACTCTCTAGAAAGGTAGACCAGGGCAAGGTGATCCTCTAGGTGAAGTCTTGGGTTGAGATCTGAAGTTTTTCCCTTCCAAACTGAGTATATCTACTTTCCAATAGTGTCCTCCTTCTCTCCAAATCTTTCTAATGCCTCAGGAAGTTAAATAGAAAAGACAAATCTCTAAAAATACACAAGAGATGATGATCAAGACTCTGCAGAGAAAACCCAAGTGCAAGAATGTCCAAAAGTCTTCTCAAACTCTTGGATCGAACTTCCTTCAATCTATGGTGCACCCCCTTGGCTAGAAACCCCCCAAGTTACACTCTGTTGTTTCCCTGGATGAAAGATAGTACTTGTAGCTACTGTAGAATGGTGTGGGTGGAGTATTGCATCCCTGAGACCAAGCTTGGAACAAGAGAGGTGGGATCTTTCACCACTGAGTTGTCCTTTAGGGTTTGTATTCTCAAAACCCTCAAAACTGTTGTGCTCTAGAGCCCAAAAGCAAAATGCAATAATAATCCAAGGTGCCTGAGAGGTGCGCCCTTGCCTTTCCTTTATACCTCTAATCTGTTTCTCTGTTGAGTTAGTTAATCCCTAGGGTTAACTCCTAACTCAACCTCACATGTTCTATTTCTTCATTGAGTTACTTTTCCTTTTTCAAGTCAAATTAATATTATAATGTTGAGTTTAGTTGATTCTCCCCATAGTGCATGAGACTATAGTCTAGTGGGGATGACTAGACTACTGAGTCTCTCCAACCCTCTTCATCAAGAGGTGGGGGACATTACAGTCTTTTGTAGAGTGTCTTGTTAGAATAATGTTTGATGTGCTTATTTAACCATAGACAATGCTACACCATTTTCACCCAACCATAGGCATAAAGCCACCCCCTAGCACCTTAACCTTTGATAGAAAGAATGATTCCAGAAATCCACACCATAACCAACAGATAACCAAGTGAACGCACCGTCTCCAAGGCTAGTGCACAAGAGAAAGTACCAAAAAGACTGAAAAAGAAAAAAATGTACAACTACAGTTGTCATTTCTCGTCCTCCAAACTTGTGCACTGTTTCTGGGTGTTTGGGAGTCTGTGAGTGAGTGAAAAAATGAGCCAAGACGTCCTCTATTTATACTAATTTTTCCAGGTGAACAAGTGTCTCTTCAAGCACGAACGACCTATCCTTTTCTGCATATAATACTTCAATATTACTTATTCTGTTGAGCCGACTTGTCTTCCAGGGTTTTCACACATCTATTTAGGGTTTATCTTGCTTCTAGAATATTCTATTCTATTCAAAGGTTACATATGGAGGTTAATACCTCCCGCAACTACCATAATATCAACACGCCCTTTATCCTAGTTCTTGAGTTTTCATACTTGACTCTTCTCCATGGAACATATCATAGAAGGAAACAAAGTCTTAAAACCTTTTGGGCGCCCTTATTTCCATGGTATAGGGAACACACATATATACATGTTAATCAACAAAGAGCATGAAGAGCGTTGAGTTATTAGTTGTGGAAAACGGTACTTGTTGGAAACCTAAGAATTTTTGTTTCTTATATTGTGTTCATTTTGCATTCCATTTCATGCTTCTTCTCTCTCTCTTTATATATNNAGAGAGAGAGAGAGAGAGAGAGAGAGAGAGAGAGAGAGAGAGAGAGAGATGATTTTGATGAACACTGGCAAATGATAACTATTCGATGTGAGATATTATAATGTGGTAAAGTGTCTCACAAGATATGAAAACACCCAAGAGTTGCACTTGGCCCCATCCATGATAAACATCCCCTTTCAAAGACGTGCCAATCCATGAATTATTCAAGACTTGGGACCTGCAAACCTGCGTTGAAGAAGATTGGAAATATTCTAAGTATATAACTCAAAATGAGGATCACGGAAAAAATGAAATTTTTTTTGGTAACGATAGAAAGAGGGAACATAAGAGTTGATTAAATGAATCCGTGATCCCGCCAACCCACGAACTCGTGGTTATGAGGAAAGCTCTTGAAATATGACTAAATCATGGTTCATTATGGATACAATAGAGGAAAAGAAGTGTGATTTGTATAACACGTAAATTTTGGTAAAGAGAGTTATGAACCCACCATGGGCCGAGAATTTTCTAAGTAAAAGGAAAATGAAAAGACGAGGAAAAACTTATATACAAGTCAACAATGATGAATTTATTAATTATTTAAAGAAGATAGATCTTGTAGGTGGGAGCTCATTTTGTGATTAGGAGACATATATGGGATGCATATTGTTGGTTTATTCATAGAGATCTCACCTATGAGATGATCCATAGCAAGATCTTGATGGAGGGAAGTATTAACATTCACTTTCCATGACTAGTCAACATTGGGTGCCACTTCATGGAACATGAAGAGGACATTTCAGATCCTATCTTCTTTTATTTTGGATAGCCAAAATATGTCGAGGTATGTGATACATATTTCACTATTGATCATTATCCATATCTCCTCATCAATGGGGGCATATGTATTGTAGCATAAGGAGAATTGTCATGACATTACATATGCATACATTTTGTAGCCATTGATATCTTCATTTCGTACCCTTTATATGTGAATAATCTAAAAAAGGATGCATTTTCAGGGATAATGTTTTTTTGGGAAAATAACATGTTCAATTTTTGATGTATTGTGGCATTTTCCAGCCTTCCAGAACAAGGCATTAAACCCCAAATCATGAGATGATTTTTTTTCGAGGTCTCAAATTTTGTGGCATGCTCCATGTGGATGTTTAATAGAGGGCGGTGAAGAAGGGAAACAATATTTTTGTAGATTTATATTGGATTCACCTTCTAAACTCTTATTGCTTGAGGATACGATAAGTGTTTTTCATGAAAACCAAGGAGGACATATGTTAGATCATGTAGATCGACTTTCAGATATATATAAGGTGATCTATGGAGGTGATTCATGGATTGATGATGAGATACCATATTCACATGTTGAAGGCGATGACTATATCATCACTATCCAACATTGGATAAATCAAGCATGGAGTAGTGGGATGGCAACCTTGGTGTGATCTTGGTGTTTTATTTTGTCTTCAAAATATCACCTTAGTTTTCAACAATATAGTGATAGAGATACCCTAAATATGGAGAATCAACTCTGATTTATGATATTACCAAATAAGGATGGGAGCAGAGGCCTAGTTCATCAATCAATGGTTTCAACTCCATATCTCCTTTGTCATTACTCTTTCAATATTGACTTGCTCAAAATCCCTTGGGTTGATCACCATGGATTATAGAAGGCCTCCACCACACTCATGTACATGCAACTTCATTACTCCTTACTTTGACTTTTCTTCTTGAAATCCCTACTAAGGAAATTTCCCTTTTCAATGTAACTTGAGGATTTTTTTGTTGTGTCACACAAACCTCCAAGGAGCTAGGGTATCTCTTAGGGATAGGAATTAATGAAGGAACCAAGGACAAAATTATTTACCTTTTCTATGTTATAATCCTTTTCACTTCTATTGCTTGATACCCTTGAGAATTTACATTTTTCTAGAGGCTCATCCCTAGATTTGAATATTAATTTTAGAACTTTGTCCTCCCCTTCCTCCAAGTATTTCAAGAGTTCCTCTTCCTCCATCCTCCCTCTCTGAATAAGAAAAAAATATTCCATCCAATAAAACGATGTTGCTTCTTCATGGTTGATAAAATGTACTTA
>ML780789.1:268224-279251 GCA_009831015.1 Picea engelmannii
TGGTCTCAGAATTCTTGGATTCAAAGTGTGTGGGAAACGAAGGACAGTTGGAAGGGACCTTACGACATCAAGGCAATGGTTGTAATCTCTCTTTCACATTTAATATGATACAGTAATATGATTCTTTCCTATAAAGCTTGTTGCGTTTTATTGTATGATTCCTTGATCACATACATGGGTTTATATTGAGTTTATGCTATCGCTATCACTTTGGTTGGTTTGTGTTGTTTTGATATTGACTATACAAGAGCACTGGAGCGAAGCGGGAGCAACAAAGAATATAGGAAGCGATTATAAGGTATGTTACTTATTCTTGCCTCTTAGTAAATTCAATATTTAAAACTTAAGGAAAGCGTCCTATTCTGTCATGTTTTGTTCTAGATCCAGGTGGATCTAGGGAGATCGGTTTGTGTCCGCACTTACGGATTTATCCATAAACACCTAGATCTCTTGTCCTCCATATAGCATCCTGTAAGTTAGTAGGCTTGAAAGCCTTTACCCAACCCTTTAAGGGTTCCATCAACCCTTTTGTGAAAAGCATCACAAGTCTTGACTGAGATACATCCTGCACCATGACCTCTATCCTATGAAACTTCTCAATATACACCTCTAGTGATCTTGTTTGCTTGAGTTGGGTGAGTTCCCTTAAATGTAGTTCTGGATCCCCCTGGTCAAACCTGTCAATAAGCCTCTTTGTAAACTCTGTGTAAGCCACAATCTGATTGTGGCCTAGTGTAGTTAACCCATGGTACCACCATTCATGAGATTTTTCTTCCAATTACATGGTGGAAAACTTGATGGCATCCATCTCTCATTGGGTTCAGCTGTAGGTAAGTGTCAAGTTTTTGCACCCAAGCCTGTGCCGTCACCTTGGAAGATCCATCAAAATAGGGGATTTCCATTTTACCAGCCCTGTGGTCTAACTCATAGTTGTTCCTGTGGTACGATCTGGTTTTACCTCTGAGTTTAAAACCACAATATTGATCCAGTCTGATTTTCCTCTGGACTGCTACGCTCAGTCAGTTATATTCCCTAACGTACTGATCGAAATTGTCCTCAATTTCGTCTTGGTAGTTTGGTTGTGTCTGTTCATCCAAGAACGAAGGTAGATAAGGCCTATGGGTGGTCCTGTTATGTGTTTATCCCTATGGTGCACCTCCTCCATGGCTCTGTCCCTCAGTGTGATAATGGAGAATGTGCTCCTGTTGATGTCTATACCCTCCATGAGATCCACTAACCTCTATGTTGGCATATGTTTCAGGTCCCTTTCCTCCATGAGTCAAATGTAATAGTACCTGTGAGATCTTATCTTGGTTGGAACTTACCTTCTATAAGGTCTCCCTCAACTCACTCTGACCTCTGTGCACTGTCTCCTGGTTTTCCTGTAAGTGAATGACCAATGCACTCTCTGTCTGAAGTATAGACTGACGTAGTTCCTGAGCAAAGTTTGCTAAGGCTTGTGGCTCACTGTCCTCACCTAAATCTTCCATGTATGCCTCTAGTTTGCCTGCCTACTTCCTATGTCCACCCATATATATATACCACTAAACTTCTGCATGCACTAATCCCCATTGGCTGGGAGGATGAACGCTCTGATACCACTGTAATGTTCCCAAGCCAATTTTTTTTCTGGGAACACTAACTGCTCACTGTTAACTATTGTGTGTATGTTTGTTTTCATGTTTTCTCTTGGAGTTGCGTTTTAGGGTTTGTAGATTTAGTTATCAAGCATCTTAACATAGATTTGAATATTCAACATATGGAAATACAAGAGATAATAAGAAAAACTAGATATGGAACCAAACAACATAGATATGACCTTTATTGAGATAATATGAGAAAACCTGATACAATAAACATGCAGATATGGAATAACATTAGATAGATCCAATAGCTGGGATATGAGTTGCTACAAAATTCTCAAGACAAGAATATATAATCCTGCAAAGGCTGAATACAAGTTGAAGACCAATACAAGATAAACCAGGGTCAAGTCCAACCCCCCTGGCTGAAGATACACTCTCCTGGATAGCTGAGAAGGTCCAATATTTCGGCCTTGCTGATGGAAGTCCTCAAATGCCACAAAACTCAGTAGAATGATAGACCGAGGCAACGCAAACCCCCTCCTAAAGTCTCAAACCGAAATATGAAGATCTGCTCTACAATATGCTGAAACCCCAAACTACGTTGCGCCCTCCTAAAGACTGCCAAGGCCCAATATTTCGGCCTTGATGAAGGAGACCTCTAAATGATCTGAAACTCTCTAGAAAGGTAGATCAGGGCAAGGTGGTCCTCTAGGTGAAGTCTTGGGCTGAGATCTGAAGTTTTTCCCTTCCAAACTGAGTATATCTACTTTCCAATAGCGCCCTCCTTCTCTCCAAATATTTCCAATGCTTCAGGAAGTTAAATAGAAAAGATAACTCCCTTAAGATACACAAGAGATGATGATCAAGACTCTGCAGAGAAAACCCAAGTGCAAGAATGTCCAAAAGTCTTCTCAAACTCTTGGATCGAACTTCCTTCAATCTATGGTGCACCCCCTTGGCTAGAAACCCCCCAAGTTACACTATGTTGCTGCCCTGGATGGAAGATAGTACCTGTAGCTACTGTAGAATGGTGTGGGTGGAGTATTGCATCCCCAGGACCAAGCTTGGAACAAGAGAAGTGGGATCTTTCACCACCGAGTTGTCCTTTAGGGTTTGTATTCTCAAAACCCTCAAAATTGTTGTGCTCTAGAGCCCAAAAGAAAAATGCAATAATAATCCAAGGTGCCTGAGAGGTGCGCCCTTGCCTTTCCTTTATACCTCTAATCTGTTTCTCTGTTGAGTTAGTTAACCCCTAGGGTTAACCCCTAACTCAACCTCAAATGTTTTATTTCTTCATTGAGTTACTTTTCCTTTTTCAAGTCAAATTAATATTATAACGTTGAGTTTAGCTGACTTCTCCCCATTGTGCATGAGACTATAGTCTAGTGGGGATGACTAGACTACTGAGTCTCTCCAACCCTCTTCATCAAGAGGTGGGGTACATTACAGTATTTTGTAGAGTGTCTTGTTAGAATAATGTTTGATGTGCTCGTTTAACCATAGACAATGCTACACCATTTTCACGCAACCATAGGCATAAAGCCACCCCCGAGCATCTTAACCTTTGACAGAAAGAATGATTCCAGAAATCCACACCATAACCAACAGATAACTAAGAGAGAGCACCATCTCTAAGGCTAGTGCACAAGAGAAAGTACCAGAAAGTCTGAAAAAGAAAAAATTGTACAACTACAGTTGTCGTTTCTCGTCCTCCAAACTTGTGCACTGTTTCTGGGTGTCTGAGAGTGTGTGAGTGAGTGAACAAATGAGCCAAGACATCCTCTATTTATACTAATCTTTCCAGGTGAACAAGTGTCTCTTCAAGCAGGGCCGACCTATCCTTTTCTACATATAATACTTCATTATTACTTATTCTGCTGAACCAACTTGTCTTCCAGGGTTTTCACACATCTATTTAGGGTTTCTCTTGCTTCTAGAATATTCTATTCTATTCAAAGGTTACATATGGAGGTTAATACCTCCCGCAACTACCATAATATCAACATGTCCTTTATCCTAGTTCTTGAGTTTTCATACTTCACTCTTCTCCATGGAAAATATCATAAAAGGAAACAAAGTCTTAAAACCTTTTGGGCACCCTTATTTCCATGGTATAGGGAACACGCATATATACATGTTAATCAACAAAGAGCATGAAGAGCGTTGAGTTATTAGTTGTGGAAAACGATACTTGTTGGAAACCTAAGAATTTTTGTTTCTTATATTGTGTTCATTTTGCATTCCATTTCATGCTTCTTCTCTCTCTTTATATATATATATATATATATACAGAGAGAGAGAGAGAGAGAGAGAGAGAGAGAGAGAGAGAGAGATGCTTTTGATGAACACTGGCAAATGATAACTATTCGATGTGAGATATTATAATGTGGTAAAGTGTCTCACAAGCTATGAAAACACCCAAGAGTTGCACTTGGCCCCATCCATGATAAACATCCCCTTTCAAAGATGTGCCAGACCATGAATTATTCAAGACTTGGGACCTGCGAACCTGCTGTGAAGAAGATCGGAAATATTCTAAGTATATAACTCAAAATGAGGATCACAAAAAAAATGAAAGTTTGTTTTGGTAACGACAGAAAGAGGGAACATAAGAGTTGATTAAATGAATCCGCGATCCCGCTAACCCACGAACTCGCGGTTATAAGGAAAGCTATTGAAATATGACTAAATCATGGTTCATTATGGATACAACAGAGGAAAAGAAGTGTGATTTGTATAACACGTAAATTTTGGTAAAGAGAGTTATGAACCCACCATGGGCCGAGAATTTTCTAAGTAAAAGGAAAATGAAAAGACGAGGATAAACTTATATACAAGTCAACAATGATGAATTTATTAATTATTTAAAGAAGATAGATCTTGTAGGTGGGAGCTCATTTTGTGATTAGGAGACATATATGGGATGCATATTGTTGGGTTATTCATAGAGATCTCACCTATGCGATGATCCATAGAAAGAGCTTGATGGAGGGAAGTATTAACGTTCACTTTCCATGACTAGTCAACATTGGGTGCCACTTCATGGAACATGAAGAGGACATTTCAGATCCTATCTTCTTTGATTTTGGATAGCCAAAATATGTCGAGGTATGTGATACATATTCCACTATTGATCAATATCCATGTCTCCTCATCAATGGGGGCATATGTATTGCAGCATAAGGACAATTGTCATGACATTACATATGCATACATTTTGTAGCCATTGATATCTTCATTTCATACCCTTTATATGTGAATAATCTAAAAAAGGATGCATTTTCAGGGATACTGTTTTTTGGGGAAAATAGCATGTTCAATTTTTGATGTATTGTGGCATTTTCCAGCCTTCTAGAACAAGGCATTAAACCCCAAATCATGAGATGATTTTTTTTCAAGGTCTCAAATTTTGTGGCATGCTCCATGTGGATGTTTAATAGAGGGCGGTGAAGAAGGGAAACAATATTTTTGTAGATTTATATTGGATTCACCTTCTAAACTCTTATTGCTTGAGGATACGATAAGTGTTTTTCATGAAAACCAAGGAGGACATATGTTAGATCATGTAGATCGACTTTCAGATATACATAAGGTGATCTATGGAGGTGATTCATGGATTGATGATGAGATACCATATTCACATGTTGAAGGTGATGACTATATCATCACTATCCAACATTGGATAAATCAAGCATGGAGTAGTGGGATGACAACCTTGGTGTGATCTTGGTGTTTTATTTTGTCTTCAAAATATCACCTTAGTTTTCAACAATATAGTGATAGAGATACCCTAAATATGGAGAATCAACTCTGATTTATGATATTACCAAATGAGGATGGGAGCAAAGGCCTAGTTCATCAATCAATGGTTTCAACCCCATATCTCCTTTGTCATTACTCTTTCAATATTGACTTGCTCAAAATCCCTTGGGTTGATCACCATGGATTATAGAAGGCCTCCACCACACTCATGTACATGCAACTTCATTACTCCTTACTTCGACTTTTCTTCTTGAAATCCCTACTAAAGAAATTTCCCTTTTTATTGTAACTTGAGGATTCTTTTGTTGTGTCACACAAACCTCCAAGGAGCTAGGGTATCTCTTAGGGATAGGAATTGATGAAGGAACCAAGGACAAAATTATTTACCTTTTCTATGTTATAATCCTTTCCACTTCTAGAATGTTCTCAAGAAGATAGAAATAATATATATAGAGAGGTAGAAAGCATTGAAAGGATGGTCTTATTGAATCATTTGTACTCAAGCTCTTCTCTGTTGGAGGTTTCCCGCTGGAAGAGGTAAGTGAACATTGTTCTCAAGATAATATAGATATCATCTTTTGGATCCATAGTGTCATTGTGTTTATTGTTTTGTTTCTTTCTGCTAATTAATGTGATAATAATTGTGTTACTGTTATGCATATTTCCTTTTGGTACCTTACAAATGGTATCAGAGGTCTTTCCTCTATAGATTGTTAGGATTTTGTTTCTAGGCTAGAGACGTGTTCCAACATTTATAAAGGACAGTGGTCTATTGTTAAGTGGGTAAAACTGTGGTTCTAGAATAATACATGCATACAATACACATGGCTTCACCTTGTTGGAAGCCCTTGTAACCCTTATTGGTACCCCTTCGAGTAGTACCGCATCAAACAACACCTATACATGGAATTTCACTTCCATGTACCCTTGGGTATATCGAGAGTCCTATAGGTATCTTGAAACTAGTCGTAGCTCATCCATTCGACTGTCTGAATTCTATAGTGGCACCGAGAACAACACTTGGGAAGAATACTCTCACATACCTGGGTAATCAGGTAGTACGACTAAGGGTATGGTTAACCCTCCTTAGTTAGAACCCTAAGATATTGGGTCGAGTACTACTGTTGGACCCCACAAGTATATAAGAGATCTATAGAATAGAGAAATCACTTTTCCTTAGGAACCCTTAAAATCATAACCCTTTCTATAAGAACCAAACATAGCAAAAACAATGTTGAAAATTTGCAAATCCAGTGCAGACAACCCTGCTTCTTGTATCCAAGCTACGAAATTCCTACAAATTTTCACTATTAAGAATATGAGCATTATCTCATTGTAGTCTTATTCCGAAAGGAGTATAACTTTGCAGGAGTAAAGAAAAAAGAAAAAGAGTATAGTGGTCCCACCGACACCCTTATTTGGGATCTATCCCACTAGATTCCTCTCTTCACACTGATCACAATGGTACCTCTCTCTCATAATACTTTTTTTATGGACCCAACCACCCTCTCCAAAAACCTTGTTTGGGACCTATCTCACTAGATTCCTCTTTTTTCATTGATCTAAATGATACAACTCTCTCATAATCCCTTTTGTATGGACCCACCAACCCTTTTCTTGCCCGCTTATCTCCGTGATAAAAACCCACAACCAATACTTTGACAACCACATCACTTCCCTAGACAAGTCCTTGAACCACCTAAAAAATGAATTAAAAGCAGCTCAAACCTAAAATAATCACAATTTCACTCAAGTTACTTTTGACATTGCTACCATAAATTCCAATCCCACTACACTTGAAGACCTCTCTGCCGATATGAAATCCTTGACCGCATGGGTTCATTAATTCAAGGGTACCGTCTCCTCTAAACAACGTTCACACCAAGAGGGAATTGAATAATCCCATTCCATGGCCTTTCATTCTAACCCCCTTGCTCGTGCCCCATGTCTTCTTAAATTCGATGTGAAGAAATTTGATGGCTCAGACCCCACAGGCTGGGCCAGTCAAATGGAACATTATTTTTCATTGCATCACATCACTGATGACTTAATCAAAGTTTGTGTTGGTGTCCACTATTTGGATATAGAACGTAGTAAATGGTGGGTGGTAATGGTGTAAAAATTCACATCGAGGTTATATTGCTTGGAACCAATTTCTTGCAGACCTTTATGAACACTTTGACACAAACACTCATCATTTGGGTTGTTTGACCAATCTTAAACAATCTGATATAGTTGAATACTACATCACTTCTTTTGAGCAATTAGATTTCCGAACTAAAGGCATGTCAAACACATTCTTCTATGAATTATTTATTAATGGCCTCAAGGACAACATTCGAGCTCATGTCCTAATGGATCACCCTGAGACTTGGATTGAAGCGCCTCATCAAGCCAAGGAAGCACAATGGTTAGTCACTACTCAAATAAAAAATCCAGCCTTTATTCCACATTCCCACCCCACCAATCCAACTCCTCCTTCCCCTCCTAGTAAGGTCCATAATTAACCCATGAAAAAATGGATGAATGTCAACTTAAGGGTCTTTTCTACAATTGTGATGAAAAATACTTTCCGGGGCACAAATGTAAGGAGAAAAAGATTTTTATGGCCATTTATGAAGATGTCGGTGCTGTTTCCCCTTTCAAAGAACTACCCAGGCCGATGATTCTATCCCACCCTATGATCCAGCTGACGTCAAACCTCTCATCTATCTGCATGCTCTCACTGGTATCTCAGCTTCCCAAACCCTTAAGTTAATTGGATATATCAAGCATAAAAAAGTAGGTATCCTCATTGACAATGGCAACACCCATAATTTTAATCATCGCCGAATTTCTCAAGAGAACCATTATTATATCAATCTAGTCAATAAATTTCAAATCATGATTGCTAATAGAGGTTCCATGAAATGTGGGGGTCGTTGTGAAAATATGCACCTGCAAATTAGTGATTATGATACAAAATCCCACATGTTTGCTATTGAAATAGAAAGTTGCGACATTGTTTCGGGTGTTGAATGGTTACACACTCTAGGCCCCATCACCATAGAATTCAAAAAATTATACATGATCTTCCAACATGATGAACATTGCTACAAGTTCCAAGGCATCACTACAGGTTCCCCCGAGTTTGTCAGTTCACACCGAATGGAGAAAATCCTCAAAAAGGGTAATTATGGAATTATTGCCCAGTGCCATGCCATTCAAGCAGTTGAGACTCCCTCCCCCACTATTCATCCCGACATGCAAATTATCCTCTCTGAAGACCAATATTTTTTTAACAACTTGTAAGGAATCCCACCCTCCCATGGCTCCCATAATTATTCCTTTCCACTTGTCCCTGGTAGTGTTCCTCCCAATGTTCACCCTTATCGTCACCCATTTGCACAGAAAAATGAAATTGAGAAAAATGTTCAAGAATTATTAGTTGTAGTTGTTATCCACCCTAGTACGAGACTTTATTCCTCTCCCATGATCATGGTACTCAAGAAATAAGGTACTTGGCGCATGTTCCCTGATTTTTGAGTCCTCAACAAAATCACCATCAAAGACAAATTTCCCATTCTTTTCATTGATGACCTTTTGGATGAACTAACTGGTGCTCAATTCTTTATCAAACTTGATCTGTGTTCTGTCTACCACAAGTGATCTGAAAATTCAAGTGAACTAGTCACAAGTCCTCGTGAGAATCCAATGAGCTGCTTGTGGATGCTCTATCTTTCCCAATGTAGTATGTAACATTGCCATCCACCCACCAAGGATTGTTTCATGGAGAATCAATGATAATTCTTCCCAAGCTCCTACATTAGGATATATGGATCTATACAAAACAATCCGAGCATAGGTGCCATGAAACCAGTTATACCATAGTTGAAACATGGATTTGGCACATGGCAGACTTTGAGTGTTGCAAAATAAGTCAGACCTTGCAATAACATTGTATTGGGCAGTGAATTCAAACATCTTCTGGCGCTGAAATTGAGAGAAGTCTTTGGTTGTATTTTGTTGCAATCGGTATGCTCTACATGTGACCTATGATGCCAATCCAAGCAACGATTTGGAGCTGGGTAGGCATAATATTGCAGATATCAGACTTGGAATTTCTATCCTTCAAAACAAGAGACCTGGGAACTTTTTGAAATTGGAGCATCTTCCTCACAAGACCCACACTTATATTGTAGGGAAATCCCATCAAATATTCTCTCAAAGGAATTGTGCAAATCCTCCGCAACAATTTATTTCCTTAAGCACAGATTGAAGGAAGGGAACTACAGTGTTGTGGTGACCTACGTAGACACATTGTTCTCTCTATAATTGGACGTGGGATGATATAACCTCCCAGCGTCAACACACCACGAAAATGAAACAACAGAAAGTGTGTTGAAGGTTCTGTTTACAGGATTTGGCATGAATTTGGCAAAGAAACATTTATCGAATCATTCGGCTTGCTTGGTGACGATTTCAACAAAAAATTCTAGAAATATGTATGCATATTGCGGGGAATTATAACAACTTCATCCATGCATAATCTTCTCGTTTCTATTTCTAGTAGTTGTACATGTCTTCCTTTAATGCAGGTCGATATCTTTGACTCACCATAGAGGTTTGTGATGTCTGTATTCAAGGAGACTAAGTTTCGTCCCTCGTGTTATCCCCGCTGGAAAAACAACTTCTTCAACTCATTTTTAAAACGAGATGTAGCAACTGTTGACTTCATTGGGAGATTTGATGGGCACAATATGAACCACTGTGGAAGTTAACGCAACGAACCCAACGCCATAGGTGCCATAGGTAAAATCCAGTGAAAATTACCTGTCGCGCCTGTGATTTCCTGGGGAGTGACAGCGAAACTAACACCTGTTGCGCCCGTGGTTTTCTGCGAAAATGTTAGATTCATAATGACGAAAAGAGCAGAAATATAATGGAAATAATAGAAGCAATCAAGAAACCATGATGAACGGAGATAACTAAACAATGGCAGAAAAGGCATACTCTATTCATCAATGCTTCTGTAAATAATCATGTACATAGATGTACATATATAATACAAAAGACCATAACTATCATGTAACTGTATAACAGTTAGGTTAACTTAACTAACCAACTAACTTATAATTAGTGTTTTAACATCCCCACTTAATCATAACTTCGTGTTTGCCTAAAAACTGTCACTACTTGACAGACACATGTGTCAAGCGAATATTCAGAGGGCTGGTTGAAGATGCTCTCTGAACTCTGAGAAAAAAATAGTAGAAGTTGATGTCTTCTACTAAATTTGTGGTTTAAGGTTGACCACAAACTCATCTAGTGGTTTCGGGATGACCACAAACCAATTTGGTGGTTTCGGGATGACCACAAACCGAATGTCTAGCAGAAGTTGATTTCTTCTACTAAATGGCATGGTTTTAAGTTGACCATAAACTAACAAGAGCTCAAGGCTAAAAAAT
This sequence comes from Picea engelmannii, assembly GCA_009831015.1. Classification (NCBI taxonomy): domain Eukaryota; kingdom Viridiplantae; phylum Streptophyta; class Pinopsida; order Pinales; family Pinaceae; genus Picea; species Picea engelmannii. The sequence continues at coordinate 279,020 of ML780789.1, forward strand.
ATGAAAATGTAACAAACAGAACTTCATGTCTTCTATTCAATTGGTGGTTTTAAGCTGACCATAAACCATATCAACAACAATATGTTAAGGAACAAGATTGCATACCAAGAACTAGGTTGCATACTTGATCATCTGTTCACAGGCTCTAAATCAAACTTGGAACCTGACTCAAAATCAAACTTGGAACCTGACTCAACTAGATTTCCCCCCTGTCAGGGACAAGTGGTTCCAA
>ML780789.1:293394-309828 GCA_009831015.1 Picea engelmannii
TATATATATAGAGTTAGAAAGCATTGAAAACTAGTCTTGTTGAATCATTTGTACTCGAGCTATGCTTTGTTGGAGATTTCCTCCTCGAAGAGGCAAGTGAACATTGTTCTCAAGATAATAAAGGTATAATCTTTTGGGTCCATAGTGTCATTGTGCTTACTATTTCATTTCTTTCTACTAATTATTATGATAATGATTGTGTTGTTGCTCTACATATTTCCTAATGGTACCTTACATAAATGATTAGAACCAATTTAAAAAAAAAACATAATTATAAAAAAACAAAATAATTTGAAAACAAATATCAAAAAAATAAATAAAAGAAAAAAAACATAAATTATATTAAAAATAAAATATAAAAAAATGACCTCCCCTTTCACACCTTAACCCCCTTACCCCCTTTCCCATCCCTTGAACCCTCTCCCACCCCATAGATCCCCATCCTTGTCCCCCTTTTCCTTTCCACACTAACCCCCTCTCATGGGCCTCATCAAGCACCTTGTTGTTGGAAAGAAGTGGGATCCCACTGTTATGGAAATTTAAGTCCCATGGCTTTGGGTCAAGGCCACAATAGAGAAGTGCCCTTAAAATACTCCTCTCAACCTCTAATTAAACAATCAATTGGAAATAACTAACTTTTTAGAAGAAAGGAAGAAGGACATACTTGGAACCCTACGATTGAAGTAGATATTGCTTGAGGTCTTTTGCTCCATAAATCCTTGATAATGATCTTCTAAAAGTACCACAACCAAAGAATTATGTTGCTGCAAGAAAGTAGTTGCCGCTAACTAACTAAATATAATCAATTCAAATTCTTTGTTAGATTCAAAATAAGATCCATATAATATCATTGAAATCATGAATTAACACAAAGAATCATACGAGAATGAGACTTATTTTATTGATAAAAACAAAAGGGGTTGGTTACAACCTGTAACCGCTGCAGCATGGTCCTGGAACCAGGCTCCATGTTCCTCCACCCAACGCCTGAGATGATGAAGTCTACCTCCGAAGTTTTGTGTCCTGATGGGTCCAAGGAAGTAATAAGATTCTTCTTGAAGAGATAAAGAGGAACACAAATCCTGAAAACAAGGGTTTTTAAGGGGGGAGACAATATAAAAAATCTAGGGAAACAAGGGCTTGTAGGGCTATTAGGAAATTGCTAGCATAAGGTTGCATCTCTTTCATGATGTCTTTCCTCCATCCCAAGGCTCTCTTTTATACTCCCTTTTGTTAGTTGGGGTAGTTATGGACAGACTATAGGAGGTCGGGAACCTAGGGAACCCATCAAATCCACCCAAAATGTCGAGAATTATATTTTTTTTAGTCAATTAAACATGTATGTGGGTTTCTAACTAGCAAGTTGCGTATGTACACAAGTTGCTTTAAGACGATTCACATACATCTTGAAAAATGAGGTTTTTTAATATGATTTTAGGGAGGAAAAGGGGGGGTTCATCTCTTTCAAATAGGGAAAGGGTTGTAACTAAGGCCAATGATGCATCATGAGCATATATAGTGGAAAATGACGTTATACCAAATTCCCCCTAATGTGTGACGTCAGAAGAGTAAATGATGGCTGAAATACATTACAAATAGTTATGAGATTTTGGAGGGGCCACTGGGTAGGAGTTGTTGAAGACTAGTACCAGAACAATACCTCCAAAAAAAATAAGTAAGATACTCTCTTCTCAATTCGGTCATTCCCATGCTTTAGTTTGATGTAAGCATGACCACCAAATCAAGTACATTGCGAATCCATGAGCAATGAAAACATAACTGATATCCATAGCCATGAAAACTATACAAAGTGGATCCACATGAGATATGGAAGTAGTAATCATGGCCACAAGAAAATACATAGTGGATCCATGCAAAAATTTAGATCATAGCCACGAACGGATACACAGTGGAGCTATATATCATAATCAAAACAGAGGATATATGGAACCAAGGGAGTGAAAAAATTAATCCTCTACAAGTACTGATGAAGAGGGTGGTGCAATCAATACAAGTTGGGTAGGAGAACAAAAAATGTGATGTTCGTACTTCACCCGAAGTCTTCAAAACAATCCACCATGGTATGATTCTACACTATGTGAATACATGTGTTGGATTCAAACACAGTGAGGCACCATTTGATTACTGGTCATTAATGTATATCGTTAACAAACGTAAGACAACCCACTAATGATGATAATGGGCATAAAGGTAACTAGTACAATCTAGCAAGTGTAAATAATTGAACTGATGTCAAACCCCTGATAGAATCTATTGAGAAGGGGACATTTATCTATTCCCACTGTCGATAGCGAGAGAACCTGCCATTGATGTCTACAAGCCCCAAGGTACTAACAATAACACTAGATATCTGTCCCAGAGTAAGATGTGCTGACGTTGATAGGAAGAGATCCATTGGAAGGAAGGAATTAAGGCATCCTCCATCATCTAGCACGAGGGGTAGCATAAGGCCAAAGATTTGAAAGGACTCGGACGACCTGATTGTAAGGAACACACCGAGGTATGTCTCTGACATGCACCAGATAGAATAGCACATGACATAGACTCTCTGAATAGTATCCAATGATGGAGACTGCTAACAAAGACAAGGGATCCACTGATGGGGTCAAGTGGAAACCAAGGTACCGCATGAATCCCTATGTGTGATAACGATTTTTTACATCGAACACAAGGGAAAACACTCAGTGAGTGACGAATGATGGTTTTTCATCTACTGAGTGCAAGGTTTCATATCAATGATGTAAATAGGCCCAGGGTGCAACTCTAGGTCACACTCTCAGAGAAATGTGTCGTATTTGATAAGTGCAAATCACCAACAATAATTCAATGGGGACCTTCTATACTAGCATGAGTGGGATACAAAGGTACTTGTGACGCTGAGAGATACTTGACTGACATGGGAATTCTGACTTGAAAAGTCAAAGGTTTTTGTAGAATGGCTGACACAGGCTAACTTCCATTGAACAAAGACATGACACAAAATGTGACTTAGGAAGCATTGACTATAAACTCGGATATGTTTGTGACTCAAAGGAAATCGACAAATTCTCCATATGACTAGAATAATAACCAACCGAAGGAGACTTTGCTAAAAAACAAGAAAAAATGCCTCCTAAATCCATATTAACCCAATGGTGAGGTAAAGACTCACAATATTGTACTATGTTCAAGGGAAACATAAGTAGTTGTCATATATAAAATATTGGACTCATTCCCATCCTTCTTTTTGTTTTTTAATTTTTTTTGTCTTTTTCATATTATAAATCCTGAAAAGGAATAAAAGAATGCTATGTTACAATGGAGGAAACGAGCATAGCTGGTGAGAAAACTAGTTCCATGCGCAAGGAACATGCCTATGATAAATGAAAGGAAACACATGTAGGATATGGATGCTCAAGGGAATTTTCCTCTAGGGATAAAGGTGTCAATTAGTAAAGAAAAAATATTTCATGGCTAGCAACTAACGAGAATACATAAAAGGCTAAACAATAACAAGACTTTGAAGTTGACATTAGGATAAAAAATAAAAGCAGTGGAATGCAATGCAATATTACAACTTAACACATAAATGAGGGAGCCCCATATGGTACTATCCAGAATAAGAATGAGAAGAAGATATGAGGTTTCAACACAAAGTCATGGCGGGACTAAACAAGGCTCCAGAGCCCATGAAAATATTTCAACATGGGTGTCAAATTTTGAACAAGGTTTTAATTAGGGAACCCATGAACAGTAGGCTCTACCACGTGAATTATAACACTTCTAAACAACAAATAAGGTTATGTGTTGCAATTCAGTGGGGTCGATCCTAAGGAAAAATGACACAAGAAACATATAATGAAAAAATGCATGGAGGGGAAAATCTAACCTATATGCCATTTTCAAGATCATTACATGTTAGAATGAATATACATAGAAGAAAAGATACCAAATAAAAATGTATTCAAAGTCTTGTATATAATACCAAAAACACTCATTGAGAAGTTAATCAGTCTAATATAGAAACCTCTGAAAACAACATGTGCTATGGAAAATGGAACTTGAAAACAAGAAACCCTAAAAGTACAAAATGTATAGAGAAATGCATAGCCTTGCAGCTTAAGCATAATAGTGCTCCAGGTAGAGCCCATTGCTAGGCTCATGCCAAGGGTTTCATCAGTAATCAATTAGTAAAGCTTCTATTTCAGGAAGAGGTCGAAGATACATAATTATATCTTTAAGAATAACCTTATCTGAAGGAAATTCAACATCCAAGAAATTAGGACTCGATGACACACAAATACTAGGGCTCGAGGTATCACAAATAGTAAGATCATACTCGAGAGGAAGCACCAGTTTACTCAAGCCAAAAGGGGAAACCAAAGGCTCACATGCCCCCATTGGATAAAATACTTGATCAATTGCGGAGACCTTGTCTCGAGAAGGCCAACATGATTGTAAAGGATCCTCCTCAGAAGCAATTGAACACGAAGGATAAGACGCCACATAATTTACCCGTGGCGGGGAAGAGTCTAATCGAACACTAGGAATTCATAAAGGGGAATCCTGAGCTAAAGTCGAACTAGGATTGTGATTATCAGATGAAAGATGATCAATAGTGACAATTCTTCCATTGTGAGGAAAATGCATTACACGAAAGAGCGTATACACCAAAACATTCATATCATACACACAATCATGCCCAAGAAGCATATTTAAATATAAAGGGCTTGGAACCACTGATAGATCGACTAGGAAAATCTTCCCACCTAATGTGATAGGTAACTGAGGAATAATCCCCAAACATTCACTAGGTCTTCTGTCAAAAGCCAACAACTCACTGGTAGTTGACACAATCTTGGGAGAACCCAAAGATTTCCAAGCTTAGGAGGATAAAATACTTGCATAAGATCCGTTATCTACAATACCTCGCTAAACCCCCGTTGAATTAAATGTAAAATTGATTTGGAAAGGTGCAGAAGAAAGAAGGCAAGGCTCAACAAGGTCATTCCAATCAAAGGAAACCATCACAGGACTTGGAGGGAGCATACTCAAAGAGAATGAATTTCCCCCTTGTTCAGAAGGTACTAAACTGGAAATGCTAAAGACACACTCGAAAAACAAATCACTCCTTGAAAGAAGAGTTGGATCAGCCAAAAACTGCATTGGTGAGACCACTTTGGTAGATGTTGAAGTTTAAGTAGCTTCAAAAGATATTCTTATTGCATTTAATTGTATTAGACTAGGTCAAAACCCTAAAAGAATAATATTATGTTGTATTTGTGAAGTCAACCCTATTGTGACTTTGTAAAAGTAAAATGCAAATTATAAAGTGACATTTGTACAAGTCAACCCTGACCTAATTTTAGGGTGGCTCAACTTGTATTTATAAGAGGCTAGGCACCTCATTTGAAGAAGACACACAACACAAGTTCTCTCTCTCAAGAAAAAGTGCACAAGTCTGAGGAGGAGACGCAGGTACATAGTAAAGGTGTTTTGGTGAAGGGTTTTTGGTTATCTATTGGAGGTCTATCTTGGTGTAATAATGAGCTACCCTATTCTGGTTAGGGTTTCTGGTCTATATTCTAGTTATCTTATGTTTTCTGAGATATCTCTTAGAGAGAGACATTGTACTTGTTGAATAATATATATTGAAGAAGCTTTGTTGGGTTTTCTCCCCCAAGAGGGTTTCCCAGGATAAATCTTTTGTATACTATGGATGTCTTTCTTTCAGTGACCTTGATGCATGTGGTTATTGTTCTAATTGGTAAAAGTTAAAGAATATTGATTACACTTATCTACTTAAGAAAATTTTTAACATGGTATTAGAGTGGGCCTGAAAGAATCCATTTTCACATTCTAGAGGAACTTACTGGGGAAAACAAGTTTATAAGAAGACTCTCCTAACCCTAGGACATATTTTCCCTAGACCAATTTTGCAATTTTCACAGTTTCTGAAAATTAGGGTTTCTGCATAAAACCCTAGGTGATGACGCCACCCTCTTTCTTAAGGATGCTGGTCAAAGTAAATCCATCAAGGAGTTCTCTTAAGGAGGGAACACCTTTCCCTTGGATCAGAATTTCAAAATTCTCATTTGGAAAAATTAAGGTTTCCTCATAAACCCTAGATCAAGACGTCTTGGCAACTGTAGACTGAAGTTGGAGTAGTTCAATGTGGCATATCACACTCTCTGGTAAGTTCAAAACCTTTCTTTGAAAAGTTTCTATTTTTATTATTATATTTCCATCCTAGGGCAAGATGACTCCCAACACTAAGCTTGATGAGAAGCTTGAGGGTGTTGATAACTTCCGGGCATGGAAGTATAGAGTGATGCTCATTCTAGAAGAGAACGATCTAGAAGATTTTGTCAAAGAAGAAGTTCTAGAACCAGAGGAATATGTGGCCAAGGAAAAGTACAAGAAGAGTTTGGTCAATGAAAAGAGAATCATTGATGATTCTATCAAGGATCATTTGATCCCTCATATTTCTTCATTGACAACTCCCAAGAAAATGTTTGATGCCCTATCCTGATTATATGAAGGCAAGAATATCAACTGAAATATGACATTGAGGACACAAATCAAGAGTGTGAATATGTAAAGTTCATAAATCATTCAATCCTACTTCGCAAGAGTGTATCAAATCAAAGAACAACTTGAAGCCATTGGAGACTCAATTGAAGAAGCTGAATTGGTGATGACTACTTTGAATGGTCTCCCCAGATCTTGGGAATCATTCATTCAAGGAATCTGTTTAAGAAGAAAGTTAACAAAGTTTAGCAGACTGTGGGAGGATTGCACTTAGGAAGAAGCTAGATTGGAAGCAAGAGAAGAGAAACTAGGTGATGAGGATAATCAAGCTCTAGCATCACATGCAAGAACAACTTGAAGCCATTGGAGACTCAATTGAAGAAGCTGAATTGGTGATGACTACTTTGAATGGTCTCCCCAGATCTTGGGAATCATTCATTCAAGGAATCTGTTTAAGAAGAAAGTTAACAAAGTTTAGCAGACTGTGGGAGGATTGCACTTAGGAAGAAGCTAGATTGGAAGCAAGAGAAGAGAAACTAGGTGATGAGGATAATCAAGCTCTAGCATCACATGCAAGAAAAGGAAAGAGAAAGAAATAGGTTCACTCACACAAGAAGTCTCAAGGGTCACATAGGACAAATAAGTGTCAAAATGATTACTCAAATTACATATGCTACATCTTCTAGAATATGGGACACATTGCAATAAATTGTCCCAACTCAAAATATTAGGTTAGGAAAGGAAAGTATAAAAGACATCATTCTTATGACGTAGAAGATGATGAACCTGATCACAAGAGAAACAAAGAATATGATTCAAGCGAAGAATATTTTTTGATATCAGCTGTTACAAGAACAGTTACTCATGGAGGTGACACGTGGCTTATTGATAGTGGTGCTTCTAAGCACATGACAGGTTACAAGGATTCCTTCTTAGAATTAGTTCAGAATAATTCACCTCACAAGGTGAAGCTCGATGATGACTATCAGTATCCCATTAAAGGAGTAGGACAGGCTTCTTACAGATTGGATTCCAGAAAACCTATGAAGATGAAAGATGTTTTGTATGTACCTGGTTTGAAGAAGAATCTCCTTTCTATCTCAACATTAGATGAGAAAGGATTCAAAGTTGCTTTCATTGATGGTGAAGTTCTCATGTGGCCATGAGGAAAGACTATTGATGATTTTGTCATGATTGGTGTTCAAGGAGGTCTATACAAAATGAAGGGACATTCAAACTCAACATTAGTACTTAGCACAATTACTCCAAGTGAGCTATGACATAGAATATTTCCTTACATTTATTACAAAGCATTACCGATCGTGAGCAATATGGTGACAGGTTTTCCATAAATCCAAGTGAATCATGAAGGCAGATGCAAAGGATGCACACAAGGCAAGTACATGAATAAACCATTTCCTAGCAGTGATAACAAATCCAAAGGACATTCAGACGTGTGTAGACCAATGTCAATCACTTCACTTAGAAGGTATGTATATTATGTTTCATTCATTGATGATTTATCACGTAAAACTCAAGTTTATTTTTTGAAAGATAAAATTGAAGTGTTCAACAAGTTCAAAGAATTCAAGGTACTTGTTTAAAACCTTTCTGAAAAGAAGATAAATATTTTGAGATCAAATAATGAAGGAGAATTCACATTAGATGAATTCAAGGCATTCTGCAAAGAAGTTGGGATTAAGAGGGAGCTCTCTACTCCCTATAATACTCAGCATAATGGTGTGGAAAAATAAAGAACCAAACCATCATGGAAGCAATAAAGGCCATGATTCATGATCAATATTTACCGATGCATATGTGGGTAGAAGCAGCCAGGACTGTAGTATATGTGTAGAACAAAATTCCCCACCATGTACTTGGGAACAAGAAACTAAAAGAAATGTTTACAGGTGAAAAGATAGAGGACAACCACCTAAGAATATTTGGTTGTCCAGTGTATGTGCATGTCCCCAAGGACAAGAGATAGAAGTTGTACCCTTTAGGAAAGAAGGGAATATTTGTTGGATATAGTGAGACATCAAAGGAATAAAAAATATACATCCCTGGTAGCCGACATATTGAGATTAGCAAAGATGTCACCTTCGATGAGGATGCAAATTTCAGGAGATTGAGACATAATCATTCATATGAGGTTCATGATGAGGAACCTAAAGTTCCTAGAGTTGCAGATACATATGCATGAGATGATATTGTACTAGAAGATCATGATATGGAAGAACCACAAAGAATGGAAGGATGTCATGATTGAAGAATATCAGTCCATTGTAAAGAATGATGTTTTGGATGTGGTTCCGAGACCGAAAGAGAAGATAGTGGTAAGTTCCAAGTGGATTTACAAGACGAAGCATTCATCAGATGGAAGTGTCGAGAAGTACAAGGAAAGGTTCGTGGCACATGGTTTCTCCTAGAAAGAAGGAATATATTATGAGGAGACATTTTCTCCTGTGGAAAGATACACTTCAATTAGAGCTATACTTGCGATAACTGGAGTAATGAAGTGGAAGGTAAACCAGATGGATCTGAAGAAATTTTTTCTAAATGGCGTAATAGAAGAGGAAGTGTACATGCAGAAGCCACAAGGTTTTGAGACACATGACATTCAGACACATGTGTGCAGATTGAAGAAAGCCTTATATGTATTAAAGCAAGCACCTAGGGAATGGTATGGTAGAATTGACAATTTCCTGATGAGCTTGGGCTTTACCAAGAGTAAAGCAGATTCACAGGCACATTGCTGACTATGGCACCAGTCAATATGACCACGCACATGGTCAGTACATGTCGAGCCTTCGGGGTTAATGAGTTTCCTATCTTTTCAAGCTAGAGGGCCAACCTATGTGGTTGGAGGTGTTTCCTGGCCTTGGGCTAGATGGGTAGTGTGTGCGCACTACATCTCCTAATCCTTGTGATTAGATTCCTAGTTATTGTGGACCGGTTGTATGGTGTTCCATCTAGAGGTTACTAGTTCTATATGAAATAGATGTCAGATTATGTGTGAGATGACGAGTTACTAGTTATGTATGAACTAGATGTCAGATTATGTGTGAACTAGTGAGTTACTAGTTCTGTATGAACTAGATGTCATATTTTGTGTGAGCTGATGAGTTACTAGTTCTGTATGAATTAGATGTCAGATTCTGTGTGAGCTGGTGAGTTAAAGCCCCATGATGACATAAACCCAAGAAGGATGATGAGACCCTAGATGCATGACACAGTTACAAAAATTCTTCAATATAGATTCATGGAAAGTCAACAAGTCAATGGTCAAGTGTACAGAAGTGCAAAAGTAGTCTTGACGATCATGCAAGAAGAATACCTTCCTTGCTAAGAGGGAGTGTTGAAGTTTGAGTAGCTTCAGAATATATTCTTATTGTATTTAATTGTATTAGACCAAGTCAAAACCCTAAAAGAATAATATTATGTTGTATTTGTAAAGTCATCCCTATTGTTCCTTTGTAAAAGTAAAATGCAAATCATAAAGTGACATTTGTACAAGTCGGCCCTGACCTAATTTCAGGGTGGCTCAACTTGTATTTATAAGAGGCTAAGCGCCTCATTTGAAGAAGACACACAACACAAGTTCTCTCTCTCAAGGAAAAGTGCGCAAGTCTCAGGAGGTTGCTGGGCAAGATAGTGGTGCCGGTGCAAAGCTCGATGGTGAAAGAGCAGGCGCAACAAATCCAGATGGTGAAAGAAAGCTTGACCTCGATCAACAAAAACAACTACTCCAAAATAACATAGTAAGGGTGTTTTGTGAATGGTTTTTGGTTATCTCTTGGAGGTCTATCTTGGTCGAGTGGTTTGCTACCATATTCTGGTTAGGGTTTCTGGTCTATATTCTATTTATCTTCTGTTTTGTGAGATCTCTCTTGGAGAGAGACATTGTACTTGTTGACAAATCTATATTCAAGAAGATTTATTAGATTTTCTCCCCTAAGAGGGTTTCCCATGATAAATCTTGTGTAAACTGTGGATGTATTTATTTCAGTGATCTTGATGCATTTAGTTATTGTTCTAATTGTTAAAAGTTAAAGAATATTGAATACACTTAACTTCTTAAGCGAAATTTAAACAATAGACTTGTCACTCTCCAAGAGAAGAGTGGGATCAACCAAAGATTGTATTGACACAATCACTTTCTCAACTAATGGTTGAATAAGATGTGACACAACATGGTCAAGAGATGCATCACTCCTCGAAAGAAGAGTGGGATCGGATGAAGATTGCATCGACACAACCACTTCATCAACCAATGATTGAAAAGATTGTTGGGAAACTGAAGATGACTCAAAACTAGAACGGACTTGAGACAAGGATGTAGATTTTAACCTTGTACAATATTTACTGCAAACAGATTTTCAATAAGAGAACATAAAATATACAATGGAAAATACAAACATTACACAAAGATTTTTCCCCTGGAAACCCAAACTGGGAAAACCAACATATTCTATATTCATTCATAGTATTATATTGTTTACAATAAAATATACATATAGGAGCGAGTGGCATCCAAACCCTAACCCAATGACCTAGATTAGTCAACAACCCTAATTCCTTAACCGGAAATAGAAAAACATCAACAAAGAAACCATGTGCCGAAAAACCACCTAAATATGTGAGATGTTTCCCGAGACATAATTTTTTTTCTTGGGGGTGATGCCCCCAAACCCCCGCACGGGAGGATTTCCCCCCCTTGTGCACCCAACACAACGCAGACACTACTAATCGTGCAAAGAATATAACACATACCCAACATTCTCCCACTTGTTGTTTTCTTTTCATACAAGGTTACATAGTCAACAATCCAGGGCAACAATGTCCATGGATCCTCTACACCAAGAGAACTTCTCAGTGCTCACTGATTTTGTTAATGAATCTGCAACATTATTCAAAGTGTCCAACTTCATCAAAAATACTTTCTTTTCTTCAATCATGTCTCTCACAAAGTGATATTGAATATCAATATGCTTTGTCTTTGAATGATAAGTTGGGTTCTTCGCCATAAAAATTGCACTCTGACTGTCACAATATATCCTTACAGCTTGGTGTACCAACCCGATACCTGAACACAATATTTGTAACCATACTGCTTCCTTACTTGCATGAGTGGTTGCCATGTATTCAACTTTTGTAGTTGAAAGTGCCACTACAGCCTGTCTTTTGCTCATCCAACTTATTTCTCCTCCAAACAGGTTAAACACATACCCACTTGTAGATCTCCTACAATCCAGATATCCATCCCAGTATGCATCCACAAATCCATGTATATCCAACACTTTGTCCAATCTCGGTCTTCCTTGGTAGCATAATCCATAGCTAGCAGTGCCATGCAAATACCAATGCTCCTTCCCTGGTTTTTCAACTTGCATACTAGATCCTTCTTTCCCTTCACAACATAACCTTTTGGTTGCTTCATATAGATTTCTTCTTCCATATCCCCATGTAGGAATGTTGTATTCACATCCATCTGTTCTACTTCAAAATCAAATGCAGCAACAACAAATAAAATAAATCTTATAGAGGTTAACTTGGCAACATGAGAAAAAATCTCACCAAAATCAATTCCCTCAACCTGGGAATAACCCTTTGCTAATAACCGAGCTTTGTATTTCTCCACTTTTCCTTCTGCATTCAGCTTCTTTTTAAATACCCATTTTCTACCAATGGGCTTTCTTCCAGTCGACACCTCCACTGGATCCCAAGCCTCATTCTTATCCAAATATGCCAATTCTTTGTCCATGTCCCTTTTCGATAGATTTCCATCTTCTAAATCCACTGCCTCCCTGACAGTTCTAGGATCATCATCAGTAATAGACAAAGAAAAATTTGAACATAAATCAGATGGAGTATACCTTTCCAGTAGCCTTCTTTCTCGAACCGATCTCCTCAATACTAGAGTATGAGGATCTTCTTCTTATGATTCTTGTTCTTCTATAGAGTCTGGCTCATCATCCTTTAAATCAAACTCTATTTTCTCTGGTTCTTCTTTACTTGGTAGGACATCCTGTTTAATAACATCCTTCATTTCTCTAAATACCACATCTCGGCTATAAACTGCCTTCTTAGTTTCTGGGTTCCAAAGATTATAACCTTTGAGACCATATTTATATCCAATAAAGATACACTTTTCATCCTTCTTATCTAGCTTACTCTTGTTTTCCTTTGGAACATGAACATATGCATCACAACCAAATACCTTGAGATGTGTGAGAGAAGGTTTCTTACCAATCCATACCTCTTGTGGAGTCTTTTCATCCAACACTGATGAGAGTGATCTATTGACCAGGTAACATTCAGTACCCACTGCCTCTACCCAAAATTCTTGCCCTAACCCGACACCACTGAGCATGCACTTTGATTTTTCCATCAGCGTCCTATTCATCCTTTATGCAACTCCATTCTATTGAGGTGTATATGGAGTATTCTTCTTCCTTGCTATACCACACTTTTTATAGAATTATTCAAATTCATTCTCGCAAAACTCTCTGCCATTATCTGTCCTCAACACCTTAATTCTTTTCTATGTTTTATTCTCAACAAGAGCCTTAAACTCTTTAAACCTGTAAAAGACTTAAAATTTCTTCCTGAGGAAATATATCCAAGTATTCCTTGAGAAGTCATCTATAAATGAGACATAGTACACATATTTTCCCAATGATGGGACTGACACAGGTCCAAAAACATCATTGTGAAATAGCTGTAAAATTCATTCTGCCCTCGTTGCACTAGAGGGGAATTTTACCCGATTTTGCTTCCCATATAGACAATGTTCACAGAAATCAAAATCCAGAGAGAAGTTAGACGTACCTTCAACCATACCTTTACCATGTAGTAGTCAAATATCCTTTTCTCCGATATGTCCCCGTCTTTGATGCCACAACATAACCTTTTCTCCAGAGACTGTAGGAGTTCTTTCTTCGTCAACTGAAATATCAAGAACAATGGAAATATTACACCCATCACTAATAGTGCTTCCTTGCAGCTTATACAGAGTTCCAAACCAAACTCCCTTCAGCAACACCATTACTCCTCGAACCATCCTGCAGGTTTCCTTTTCAAATATTGTTTTTACCCTTGCATTGTCCATTTTGCTTACATAAATCAAATTTCTAGCCAAACCTGGGATGTGTTGAACACCAGGCAATGTTCTAATCCTTCCATATATGAGCCTCAACTTGACTTTTCCTTGTCCTATGATTCTGATTTTTGAATCATCATCTAAGAAAGCATTACCTCCATCATACCTTTCATATTCGTAGAACCACTCCCTGTGGGGATTCATATGAAAGGATACACCAGAGTCAACCAATCATGCCTCATGATCTACATGTGTGCTTGAAGAATCCAAGTACACATCCCCTCCTTCTTCCTTGGAGGTCTTTTCTTCTGTAGAAGGAGATTCTTCAGATCCCTTCTTTTTCTCAACTTTGGATCTACACTGCTTCTTGTAGTGCCCTTCTTTTCCACATTTCCAACATACCTTTACAAACTTTTTAGGAGATTTATATCTACCCTTAGACTTAGATCTCCCACTTGAGAACTTAGATCTATTTCTTTCCTGGGAACATCCTCTTGCAAATAATGCGTCTGTGCTCTCTCCTTCCATATTCTTCTGTCTCGTCTCCTTCGACAACAAGGATGAGACCACTTCATCAAACTTCAAGGAAGTTGTATTACTACCTATGGCCACAACCAGACTATCCCACGAGTATGGTAAAGAACACAGTAAACTGATACATTTATCTTCATTTGAAATTTTGATATCAACAGATACTAATTGACTTACCCCAGTATTGAAGGCATTCAAATGCTTTTCCACCGAGTCTCCATCTCTCATCCTCAGGTTATACAACTTCTTTCTCAAGAATAGTTTATTTACTAGGGACTTAGACTGATACAACTTTCCGAACTTATCCCATAAATCCTTGGCTATAGCTTCCTCTGACACATTCAATAATACTTAATCTGAGAGACACAGTCGGATTGTGCTCTTTGCCTTTCGATCCAACTTTTTCCAGTCATCTGTTGAAGTTCTTGTAGGTGCAGTACCTGGATCTACCGCGATGCACTGATATCTGTCCACCAACATATCTTCCATCTTGAGCTTCCACAACTCAAAACTTTGCCCATTAAACTTCTCGATCTCCATCTTCGAATTGCTTGCCATTTCTTTTCACTTGAAAATAAATACCACAGATCTCCCACTATAACAAGGCTTATCACAGTCCCGATCCAAACCCTTGACCAAAAAGGTGTTCCCCTGAAGCCAACAAAGTTATGATACCAAATGTAGATTTTAAACTTGTACAATATTTACTGCAAACATATTTTCAATAAAATAACATAAAATATACAATCACAAATGAAAACATTACACATAGATTTTTCCCTTGGAAACCCAAATCGGGAAAACCATCATATTCTATATTCATTCATAGTATTACATTGTTTACAATACAATATAATACTATGAATAAATATAGAATATGTTGGTTTTCCCGGTTTGGGTTTCCTGGGGAAAAATCTCGGTGTAATGTTTGTATTTTCCATTGTATCTTTTCTGTTCTTTTACTCAAAATCTATTTGCAGTAAATATTGTACAAGGTTAAAATATACATTTCGTACCACAACAATAACATGGCACACATGAGAAGGTGATCTCTCTTGCAAATATTATGGGGAAAGTTGGGCTTACGTCCTATTCATCTAGGCTTCTTAACGATATCAATTCCCCCAACATGACTTGCAGTGGCTAGTGGGTTTCCCCTAACATGAATAGTAGTGGATGGTTGCAGATCTCCAACATGACTCAGAGAGGTTGGTGAACGAATTCCAATATGAATTTAAGTGAATGGATTCCCCCCACCATGACTCACTAGAGGATGGAGAACGAATGTCAGTATGACTTGTAGTGATCAAACTTTTTCTCCTAGCATGACTCGTAGAGGATGATTTCTTGTTTTCAACATGACTCACAAAGGTTGTTGAATTAAATCCAACATGACTATACTAGGTTGGTAACTGGATGATATTATGACTTGCAGGGACTAGACTCATGCCCCTTGCATGACTAGCAGCGGCTGGTGGCACATCCCCAACGTGACTAGTAGAGGTCGGTGACTTCTTATTCTTACTCTTCCTCTTCCTATTCCTTTTAGACTTCTGGTTACTAGTAGCAAGACTTTCACCAGAAGAGGGAGTAGGAGAAGGAGTAGACTTTGTGGATGAAAAAGGTAAAGGATCAACACCCATACGATGCCCATGAAATAAGTTGCTTATCTGAGAAGCATCAAGAGCATTCGGGGACATTTGGACTGGTCCACAACCAAACTAGTAGCCCAAAATTCAACCCAGGAATGTTCAAAGTGGTCGTCAAGGGGGTACCAATGTTTCCAAAGAATGGAAAAGCACAAGAATTCCCTTGAGCATGGGTACCTTGGTTGGTATCTTAAAGAACTTTGGTCGTATCATTCTTATGCACAAGTTCATCCCTTATAGGATTTTTCATGTTCATAAAAGTCTCACGCACTGACTCTGGTGAACCAGTGGTATAAAAACCCACGCCTTCTAGGAGGTGGCTCCATGATTTCAAGAGAAAGACCAAGTACCCTTCTCAATTGGAGGAGGGATTGGTCAACTGCCTTGAATCAAATATCCAAAAGAGATGATACAGACCCAACCTAAGGCCAACTTTACAAAGCAACACTCCAATAAAAAGTCCTAAGAGAAACATTGCAAACAAACGACTTCTCCAAAAATTTAACCCAGGTGGATAAGGTCCTGAGCCCAAAGCAATGAAAAATGGGAAGGGACCTTTCAGACGAAGGCATGGGTTGATTAAGTCTCGTGAACTAGAGAACGAAGGAGTGAGAAGAAATT
>ML780789.1:313244-339941 GCA_009831015.1 Picea engelmannii
GCCTTCCCCTTAGAAATGCTTTGTCCTCAAAGCATGTTTATGGAGAGGCTTACTTCTTCGTTCTGTCTTGCAATGTCTTCGCATGACTCTATGTTTTTGGTGTTGTTAAGATTGATGATACCAGATTATATGAGTGACGAAGAGTTGAGCAGAATTGTCGAATTGTGAAAGAGTTTTCCCACCCTAGTTCGATCTTCTGTGAAACTGGGTGTTTATAGGGTTCTTGCTTTGGATAGTATTGACATTCTAACTGGTTAATATATCTACTCTTATGATTTGAATGTCGAGAGGGAGTTCTCATAACATGATTTCCCCTTATCATACTTGTAGCATTTTCTTCTTTTGACTTTGATATATGATTTTCTTCATGCAGTGATGTTGCCTTGCTAATGGCTGAATTTTGATTAGTTAGTTTTCCTGGATCTTCCATCGTTTGTTCTCCAACAACTCTATGTGTTTTTTCTTCAACTGGATTGACATCTTCTTGAGCTTTAATGTCTGGATTTTCAAGTTTCTCTTCTTTAAATTTTTTGATTTGTTCTAGTAACTTCTGATTAAGGTTCTTCAAATGAGAATTTTCTTCTTCTTTCTCTGAGAGGTTCTTCTTCAATTCCTTTTCAAGATCCTCCTTTTCTTGTTCCAACTTTGAATCACATTGTTTTTTTTTTCTTTATTTCTTGATCTGTGTAAGTAGTTTTTGACTGTGGTTTTTTAAGCGAGAAATTTCTTCATTTTTTTCTGCAATAACTTCGTCGAATTCTTTTTGCATCCTTTGCATTGCTTTTTTATTTTTTTGATGTATTATTTATGAGATATTGTTAAAGTCTTCTACTTTTACGAACTCTGGTTCTGAGGTAGTGTCTTGTAATGTTATCATCTTCTCCTTATAGGGGAATGTTACAAACTTTTTCTCCATGTTTAATATGAAGGTACCTAGACTTTTAAACCAGGATAACCCAATGACGATGTCAACCTCTTCTTGATACATAGTTGTAATATAGAATTGAGATATATATTGATATTCATCAATCGTCACTTATAACACCTTAATTTGAAAAATATCCTTCTTTTCACTTATATTCTACTTTGGAATTAATAATTGATTTTCCAAATCAATATTAATGTAATTTTCATTATAGTCTAAGTTGATAAGGATGTTAACTTCTCTTCCTTGAATATACGATTGTACAACCTTCATAAAAAAATCTTCCTCTTTCCTTAGTAAACTCCATTTGCTTCGTTGATAATTTGCGAGAAATGATACCTTTCTTTCTCCTTAAAGATTAAAAAAATATTCCTTAATAATCCCTTTATATATAATATAAACAAAGTAATATGTACTTTGAATATTCTCTTTTTTTTTCATTTATTTCTATGCTTTTCTATGCTTTCTTGTCTTTTTTTTAACTTCTATGCTTTCTTGTAAATATTTTTCTCGATAATTTTTTTTTTTTAATAAAATGTAAGGTACTTCCACTAAATAATAAAATTTATATTCCCTTTTTACTTTTCTTTATATTTCTACTAATAATTTCCTTCACTAATTTTTTAATACTTCTTTATCTTTTTAAAAATAACTTAGAAATATAATTAAATATTCTTTATCTTTTTAAAAATAACCTGAATATAATAAAATATTCTTTCTTTCTTTTTTGACTTTTCCTTGAATAATTTTGTAATACTTTTTTATCTCTTTAAAAGTACCTTAGAATACTATAAAATATTCTTTATCTTTTTAAAAGTAACTTGTAATATAATAAAATATTCTTTCTTCTCTTGTTTTTTAATATATGTATTTCATTTTTTTCACTTTTTAAATATATACATTGGAATACTATAAAATATTCTTTCTCTTGTTTTTTAATATATGTATTTCATTTTTTTCATTTTTAAATATATACCTTGGAATACTATAAAATATTCTTTATCTTTTTAAAAGTAACTTGTAATATAATAAAATATTCTTTCTTCTCTTGTTTTTTAATATATGTATTTCATTTTTTTCACTTTTTAAATATATACCTTGGAATACTATAAAATATTAACTTGCAATATAATAATATTTTTTTTTAATATATGTATTTCCCTTTTTTTTTCACCTTTTAAATATACCTAATTCCTTTGGTATAATTATATTTAAATACACTTTATACTTCCTTGATATAATATAATAATATACTTTGGTTTTAAAATATATTTATGTACCTTTTTCTTTTAATACCCTTTCTTATAGACTATACAAACCAAATGAGTATCCTTTCTTTTAAAGTGGTTCGTTCTTTCGTTCCAAAGGGGTAAAATATATATTTTTCACTTCACTATTTATATATAAGTGTTAATGACTTCAGTGATTAAATCTTTTATTAAACTTAGCTGTGGTAACGATTCCTTGTATTAATGTATTGGCACTGTAAATATAACATATCTTGTAATTATTATATAACATAGCCGGTAAAACGTTATAGATGAGTCACGACTTCTTCTTTATCCTTTCTCAACTATTGTTTGCCATCGATGGGTTGGATATCACATAGATTTGATGGGTTATATATATATATATATATATATATATATATATATATATATATATATATATAACTTCTTGTTAATAAATAATTTTCTTAATCCTTCTTCCAATTTGATGAATGATTGTGACTTTTCGGTAGAGGTTTTTGGGACTAATATCTTGTGTAATTGTAATCTCCACGTCCAGCAACAAAGGTGCTTTTAACATATCACGAATATTTTTTTTCTTCTTTTTTTTCTACAGTGGCATCAACCTTCAAATGACAACTCTTCCAGAATTCAACGGATTTGTTTTTTAATGGATTTGTGATTCCTTTATATTGTTTTTTGGCAGCTAGAGATGGTACCCACAATCTTTATTTTCACACTTGGACTTAAAAAATCTGCTCGACTTTGATATTTCTTTGTCTGATTATATATATATATATATATAATAAATTATTTTGTATATATATATATATATATTTATAATTTTTTTTTTAGATTTGGAATGAATATAAATAAGACATGGCTTCTAATCCGTGCTTTGAATATTTTGTAGCGGAAATAATCTTTTCTTCAACAATAATTCTGATAAATAATATTGTGGCTCCTCCGAATCCTCCAAACATTTTTTCCTACAGAAATCTTATTGATCAGAGTAATTTTGATTTTTAAATGGAAAAATGCCCTAGCGTGGTCAAAGACCCGGAGTTCCAAGAACTCTGAAATTTGAGTGGCCAAAGGTCTGCAGTGATGTTGTGAAAGCAACAAATATTGACCAAAGGTCCGGTGGCCAAAAGCCGGGATCAAAAACGAGCTCTGATACCAATGTGGTGGACCAAGCCGGTTCACTATGTAAATATTCAATATAAATAGGACAGTACGCAATAATCCATTAAGGATAGTAAATATATTAAATAATAACGTATAAGAATATGATATGAATGAGATGAGCTACAATGAGGATGAAGACTTGTATATATATCCACGCAAATGTGCCCTTTCATATAAGACATGACCTTTCATATATCATGTCTCTTCATAATTAATTATTACTTATTAGTTATATATATATATATATATATATATATATATATATATATTTGTTACACTATAAGGTTGACTGGGTCTGTACTAATTGCTTTATCCACCATCAGGTTTTTCCCATTTGAAGACTTCTGTAGTTCCATAGGTTCAGTCATTGTCTCTTTATCTACCAATGATTCCTTATTGATAAGTTGTTCTCACTTGTCCTCTACCGTCTTCTTATCACTCTTTATATTCTTAATCTGAATGAGTAGATTTTGATTATGGATTTTTAAATGACAATTCTCCTCATCTTTCTTTGATAATTTCTTAATAAGATTTTAATTAGCTTGTTCTAACTTTTGATTTTGATCTTTTAGGCGAGAGATTTCTTGATTTCGTTCTAGTAAGGTCTTGTCATATTTTTTTTCTCTCGTCTTTAATTTGGGCATGCAACTCCTCATTACGTTTTGCTTGGAAAGAATACAATTAATTCTAAAGTTTCTCCATGACAACTTCATTTTGTAAATTTCTATTGGTCTCTTTATAATATGCTAGTTTGTCTTCCAATTTCTTGTAGTCATTTTCATATTATGTTAGAATAAATGGTTTTCGATAATTTGTGTAATTAAAATTTTGATTTCTAAAGGATTCTTGAAAATTAAACACCATTGGACAAAATGAACATTTTGCCAAAAATGTAGGATTATTTATAGTTGTCATAGTTTACTTAGTACTTCTTCGAAGGTAAGTGAATGTTTAAATGTACTGAATGCAGAAGATCCTCAAATAAAATTTAATAATAACTCTTTAAACTTTATCACTTTCCCTTTTAATATTCTTAAAATCCTTTTCTATATACTTTCTTTTTCCACTTATAAATACTTCACCAATTAAAAAATTTAAATATCTTAGGAGACTTTAAATACTCATTTTTATATTCTTGACTATTTTTAGCGGTGGTTAGGGGTCAAGAAACGCGACCCTATGGTATAGTTATTTAGAAATAAATACACACAAATACATATATATATGGTATGGAATAGCATGGGCCAATAGTTTTCCAAAACCATGGGCCGTTAAATCTCTAAAGGTAAATAAAAATATTCACTTTTCCACTTCTTTGAAACTTTTTTCTTTTTAATTACCTTTTCTTGGCCTTTAAGAAACCCTTTCTTTTTTTATTTTTTTTAATCTCCTCTTTTTTTTTTCCTAATTTCTTCTAACTTTTGAAGCCTAAATAATATTTCATAGCTTGGTCATATTTTTTTTTATTATTTTATTTGCATTGGCATATTTTTATTTTTAATGTTTTGGTTCTTCTAATGTGCAACGAAATAATTCCTTCTTTCACGTAAACTTGTGTGATGAATGGCCAAGGGCCACTTGTGGCCAATATGACCCGAAGATCAGAGAAACTCTGAAGATTTTTCAGTGTGGCTAGAAGCCTATATGGCCAATGGCCAATGGCCAAGATCAGTACAAAGCTTTGATGCCATTGTGGTGAACCAAGCCAGTTCACCAGGTAAATACCCAATGTAGGTAAGACAACAGGTTATAATCCATAAAGGATAATATATTAAATAATGTATATGAATATGGGATGATGAGATACAATAAGAATAAGGGCCTTATATACCCATGCAGGGGTGGCCTTCCATGAAGAGACGCGACCTTTCATTGGGAAGATGTTTCTTCATTAATTATTCATTAACTATTATAATGTATTTATATTTATTACTATATATTATGTTCATAACAACAAGATCCTATTGTTTTTTGATGATGAATGGTTAGGCCCTCCATTGTTCAATGACAATTATGTAGTTGAAGGGGGCCATAGGAGGGGGAGGAGGAAGAGATAAAGTTGGGGGATGAAAGGGGAGGGGTAGGAAGGGGAAGGGGACCTCGGGGAGAGGGGAGTGGTTAAATTTTTTATTTTTAAATTAAAGAGAAGTCTTCTTATTTGAAATTTTTTAAGAGGCGGGGAATATAGATTAAGGAAATGGGGAGAGTTGGGAGAATGTTGTTTTTCATAAGGAAAATATCTGTAAGGGTTTTTAATTAAGGACAAAGAAATAAATGCTATTAAAAAAAGAGAATTAATAAAACATTAAAAAATAAAATAATCAAAACACACACATCTCTCTCTTTATATTAGAGCAATGGAGGAGGAGGGGGGTTAGGGTTTATAGGGAATCACTCGAAGGGAAGAAACATGTGTTTTCAATGGTTTGGATCACTTAGGATATCCTTTATGATGGAATGGATTGTAGAGGGTGTGTAGAGTTGGCTCACAAAACTTTCATTGAGTACTTCAATGGCCCAAAGCCACCTGTTTTGAAGCTTGTTCACTACAATGGATCTGCATCGGAAAGGACCATGAAAGGTAATATCTAGACCTCCCCTCTACATATTTTTTTCTTTTATATTCAAGAATGTTGAAGACAAATAAGTTATGGGAAAGGGAGGTCCACGATTCTTCATGAACTCGGGGATGGTGTTGTAGTCATGACATGACTACAATTCTAGTTTGGCGTTGAGGGATGAGGTCTTCATTTAGGTTTGAATGTTGGGTGTTTTGGTACACTAATACGATGCGAAGGTTCTATAATCTATTGGGAATTAGAATCTTTATAATACCCAACATAAAAAATATTCGAAGGAAAAGTAATTTCGAGAACTTTGGTGCAAATGACACCCTACCATAACAAATCATTATCAAAGGAGGGCGTGAATGGATATAGGTTATGAAATATGAACACCTCATGGTTAGGTGTAGATATTTCCATAAGCATGGGCACGTCCTTTGTGATTTTCCAATCAGGGAAGATGCAATGAGGAAATGGAAAAAGCTATTGGTCTTGGGAAAAGAGGGCTCTATCATGGTTAAGAAAAAACTGGTATTTCTAAAAGCCACCAAAGACAACTAGATCCAGAGTGTGGGGGGGTTCTCAATATTAGCACTAGATCCATATTTACCATATTCAGGTGTGGATATTCAAATAGGTTCTCAAGTAGCAAAGGTGATTGATGAATTTTTGGAAGAGGATTGATGAGTCGATATCTTGAGATTTGTTTTGGATTCATAGAACATAGACTTCTTGGGATATCTTTCACAACTAATGGACACCATGAAGTCTTTTCCTACCTTAGACTGAAAGGAGTATAGTGAAATGTCCCTAGAGATTTCTAGTTAGAAAACATTAAGTCTTTTCCTACCTCAGATCGAAAGGAGTATGATGAAATGTTTCCTGAGATTTCTAATTAGCTCGATGAGAGGAAGGTAACCACAATCAAGAACTAGTCAAGATTGCAAGCAGGTTACCCAAAAAGGGGTCAAATAGATCTACATGTAGGTCCATGGATTCCTCCCCGCCTAACTTCCAAGCACAAAACACAAGGCAATGAGGGAGGTGGTAAAAGCCTATGCAATTGGTTATTTTTAATGACTTTATTTGGCCAATAATTTTTTTATATTTATCATGTTTAAATAAATAATGAAATATATGTAGTAGACTTCTTAAGTGGGCACCTTTGTCTTGATTTCCCTTTTACCTTTATAGACATCTCTTGGTTAATTTGATTTGGCCTATTCACTATGGAATTGTTGAGTTATGGCTTCGTGTGTAGAATCCTTTTATATATATATATATATATATATATATATATATATATATATATATATATATATATAAATAAATATAACACTCATTGTCTTAAATGAAAATGAATCATTAAAAATTGAATGAGAATAAACTTGAATGTAGTGATTTTTCGCATATATTAATTAATGGATAGTATTACATGCTCTCATTTGATCAAAATCTTAAATATCTTGGTTTTTCTACTTTTATTTATTTATTTTAGAAATCTCATCTCATTTCTAAAAATACCTTTTTAGAACATAGAAAGCTTACCTTAAAATGTTTATTTTACTCTAACTTAACTTTTAAAGAAACATTGCATTTCCTTTTACAAAATCATTCCAAAATTTAAGAAAAATATTTGACAAATAAAGTAATATCTTTTTAAAATTGACAATTTCCAAAGATATTCCCTCCTCTTTCTTTGTTTTAAAAAATTTAACAAAATTTTGCTAAATAATATAGACCCAGATTTTTTTAAAAATAAAATTATTTTATTTAAAAATTGGTTAAATTTGTTAAATAGTTAAATAAAATTTTTAGTATTTGAAACTTAATTTTTTATATGATAAAATTATTTTATTTAAAAAAATTGTTAAACTTTTCATAATTATATAATAATTTTTTTTCCAAATTATAATAGAGTAAAATGATTTTTTTACAAAATAAAATGAATTTACTTAAAATAAGTTGTTAACGTTTTTAGTAAATATATAAAACAGAGTTTTATAAGCATTCCCATCAAACATTTATAGTTATCATTTTAGAAAATATTAAGTTTGACCAAAATTTATTTAATAATGTAAAAAGCTTTATAAATATTTCCATCAAACATTTATAATTGGTATTTTAGAAATTTCTAAGTTTCATTAAAATTTTAAAAATTATTTATAATTTTAATAAAACAAAAAAATACAATAGAAATCTCAAGAAATGCATATTCAAAGAAACCCACGTGTACACTTATATTCAAATAATTCCAACAAAATTGATAAATTTGAAAAATGTGCCCCAACTATAATTTTGATTCATTTCCATCTTTAGTCCATTTGAGCACGACCCTAAGTTCCTATCTTGTGAAAATGAGTCACAATACTTTGAAAAAAGAATATAGTATCATTTGATTGAGAGTAATCAAAGTTTACATTAATTATGTGTATACATATTCAAAGTAAATTTGTAATTTTGAAAATGAAATTTAATTTAATATAAGAGGAAAATAATGGAATAAGAATTTGATTTGTAAATGGATATATTTTGTTTTTTATGCTTGAGAAGTAAGGCAAATAGAAAGCACTTATTTAGGGAAAACACATAGCTTAAGGGAGTTTGGTTGTAGGTGAAATTATTGCATGTAGGTTTTGATAATGTATGGTTGCAGCTTATTGTAATGCATATTGAGAAGAGATGACTGATTTGCTTACTCTTTGGTGCAAAACGTTAGAATAATACAGTGACTAGTTAAATATCAAATGTATGTATGTGTGTGTGTGTAAATTTGCATGAGGATCGATGTGGTATAACCAATGTGTGTTACTATCTTAAGTTTGAACTTCGATCAAAACAAAGAAGTGTTTGTAGGAGGCAAAGTGTATGGCTATAGGTAAAACCAAAAAATATGCATGGGAGAATCGATTTGGGTATTGAAGATGTGGCTTCCAACGACTCAATTAACAATGGAATCGAGCTATGGAAATGTGAGATAGTGTTATGCGATGATAAATAATAAGCCAATGATGTTAGCAATGGAGGCAATTTCTAATTGGGTTGTGGGTAACAATCAACCACACATTTATGAGAAACCAAGCTATGGGTAAAGCAAGCAATCCCACAAAAATGATCATTATACAACAATTAAACACACCATAACAACAACATTTACCTTGGAAACACAAATGAGAAAACTAGATTCATTGGGGATTTTATAAAGTAAGAAAATTATTACAAAAGGGTGAGTTATACACAGAAATTTGCAGATGGCCATGGCTCGACAACAATATTCACTCATCATGGGATAGACTCAATGTCTTCTTCTTCTCTGATCATCAAGTAGACTGCTTCCTTGTACTCTCATCTCTGCTACTGGCCTTCTTCATTTCTTCTTCATCTCTCTTGTTTGTTATGTTTCCTTCTATTTTTCATCATAACCTTCATTTTTAATGAGATTCATTGTAAGGCCAACTATCACAATGGTTTGTTTCAACTTTCAAACAATTGTGACTTCATATCTCGTGGGATAAAATTGTGAATTCAAGAATGCCTTGAAGTCCTCCCATTTTGTAATCACGAGCTTCTTGCCTATTCTCAATGAATCCACATAAATATCCCACCAAAACCGAACATGTTCGATTATCTTCAAGCAAGCAAAAGAAATCTCATGTGTTTCTTGGATTTGATAAAGGCCAAAATAAACTTCCATTTGTTTCAACCAACGATTCAAGACTTCAACATTAACTTGTCCATCAAACATGGGTATTTCAAGCTTCACTTCAACTTTGAAAGGAAGATTGGAAGATGAAGAAAAATAACTATTTTTACGTGACTCATCAAGCTTCTTGCACATGGAATCTTCTCCTTTTTCCTTTTCTTCATGCTTAGTCTTTGTTGAGTTTTCTTCCTCACCCTTTTTCACCAACACTTGTGTTATCAATTCTGTTAATGTAGTAATGCTTTGGTGTAGGTGTGAAAACTTGGCTTTTGGATCCTCCCTGTAATGTTCTTCATGAGGTATTCTTTCCTTTTGGATTTTTTGGATTTTGGTACCCACTATAGGTGTTTACCGTATAGGTATTCTCCAAGTCTTTGGAACCTGCTTTGATACATTATGATATGTAAACAATAGACCTATGGCCTTTCTATTTTTTCAACACGGGGCCTCTACATAATTTTGTTTTTCTCTATGCTAGGGAAGTGAGGCAAATTGAAAGCATGTACTTAGGGGAAATGCATAGCTTGAGGGGATTTGGTAGTAGGTCGAATTATTGCACACACGCTTGGGTAAAGTATGGATGTATCTTATTGCAATGCATATCAATGGGAGATAACTAGTTTGCTTACTCCTTGGTGCAAAATGCCAAAATAAAATGTCTAGTTAAATATAAAATACAACACACACACACACACACACATTTGCACATGGATTGATGTAGTATAACCATTGTGTGTTATTTTTTTAAGTTTGAACTTCAATTAGAACAAAGAAGTGGTTGCAAGAGGTAGAGCGTATCGTTGTAGGTAAAACCAACAAATAGGAAATGGTGAATTGTTGTGGGTATTAAATTTGTGGATTCCAAGGACTCAAATAACAATGGAATTGAGCTATGGGAATGTGTGACAGTGCTATGCAATGGTAAATAATAATCCAACGGTGTCAACAATGGAGGTTACCACCAATTGGGTCGTGGGTAACAATAAACCATACATTTATGAGAAACCAAGCTATGGGTAAAACAAGTAATCCCATAAATGAACAATTAATGTTGTAGCTAAGCACCAACATAGAGCACCAACTTAATTTCATCCCAACAATTTATTAACACAACCATAACTAATCAATCCCACAAAGATGCTCATTATACAATAATTAAACACACCATAACAACATTATTTACCTCAGAAACCCAAATGAGAAATTAAGATTGATTGGGGATTTTATTGAGTAGGAAATTGATTACAAAAGGGTGAGCTATACATAGATTTAATGTTTTGTTACTCATTGGTAGTAAATTTGCAGATGACCATGGTTCAACAACAATCTTCACTCATCATGGGATAGAATCAATATCTTCTTCTCCTCTGATCATCAAGTAGAATTCTTCCTTGAGCTCTCATTTATGCTATTTCCCTTCTTGATTTCCTCCTCATCTGTCCTCTCTATTCTCTTCCCTTCCCTTCTTCATCATAACCTTCATTTTTAATGGGTTTCCTTGGAAGGCCAACCATCACAATGGTTTGTTTCAACTTCCAAGTAAATTTTTGGTCATTTCCTCAACTTTGCCAAAAAACCATTTATAATAATAATAATAATCTAATTTTAAGGTCACAGCCAAGCCAGACACGAAATTGGTGTATGAGACCCCCTTTTTTGTGGGACAGGGGACCCCCTCGACCCAACGATTTGACTGGTAAAGTCTACGGAGGTATACATACCCTACCCCCTTGGATTTGAACTTGTGACCTATTAGGAGGAAACACATGTTCCTAACCATTAGGCCCACTCAGGCTGTATACAAAGTTTAAAGAGATTATGGAAATGATCCAATTTAAATAAAAAATCCATCTAAGTTAAGGGAAGAGTAGTGCCCAATTGATAAAAGTAAAGATGACATCTACACTTATGACTAGTGATAATGGATCTTATGGCCAACAAAGAATATAGAGTTACTATTAAATTCATAATTTATTTCTTTATCCAAATCACGGGGAAATGGAAAAGTAGCACATAAATTCCACATCCTTGATGGGATAAAATACATTCTAGGTTTTATAAGGAGAGTTGCATAAAATTTTCCAACATGAGAATTTGAGTATGGGCTCTTGAGCTATAAAATATACATGGTGCAATTGAGTGTGATCAAATTCTTGAAGAACTAAGGATTTTATGACTTGGACACCAACAAAAGATTGCTATTTAAAAATGATAGCAAAGTGAAGAAAGGTTAATGAGGGAGACTTTTGGTGATTCCAAAAGCCAAGAAACTCCTTAGAAAGTGTCCTTAGCCTTTTGGTTTGCAAAGGTCTAACTTGACCTTGGGAATGACAAAGAGTACTTTGAGAACTATGCTGATGGGGTGAATATGTTTTTATAAATGAACTTGGCCCTTGATATGATCAAAGGGGCAAGTGAGCATAACCTTTAGAATAATAAAAAATTGACCAGAGTTAAGTTGGGGACAATTTCCACCCTACAAGATAATGTTAAGTACAAAAGGGATTTTGTGGAGAGTTGACATAAAATTTTCCAACTTGGGTATTTGTGTATGGGCTCTTGAGCTATAAAATCTACATGGTGCAATTGAGTGTGATAAAATTCTTGAAGAAATAAGGTTTTTATGACTTAGACACCAACAAAACATTGTTATTTAAAAATGATATTAGAGTGAAGAAAGGTTAACGAGGGAGACTTTCGGTGGTTCCAAAGGCCAAACAACTACTTAGAATGTGTGCTTAGCCTTTGGGTTTGCAAAAGTCTAACTTGACCTTGGGAATGAAAAAGAGTACTTTGAGAATTGTGCTTAGGGGGTGAACATGTTTTTATAAATGAACTTAGTCCTTGATATGGTCAAAAGGGTAGGTGAGCGTAACCCTTAGAATAATCAAAACGTGATAAGAGTTAAGTTAGGGGCAATTTCCACCCTACAAGATAGTCTTAACTATAAAAGGAATTTTGAATACAAGACTCCGATTTTAATAAGTATTTGAAAAGTTTGGAGTTATCCTTCTTATAACGTTATAAGAATCTTTAAATTTTAACTTTTGGAATGGTTTTGTTTCAAATTATTCATATTCACTCAATTGTTCTAAGCATTGATGTTTATTTCCATTGAATAATTGTTGTATATTACTTTAATTTGCTTACAATGGATGTGGTTTGTAAATGAATATGATTCTTTTATGATATTAGACAAATTATTATTTTTTAAAATTAATTTTCATTATGTAATTTGTTTATACATATACTTAGTGCAGGGGTCTTCCAAAGCAATGCTATGGTTAGGCTTCACGTAATAATTTTTCCTTTAGGTTTCTTATATTATTTTGGACATCACATCTCTCTTATTTTACGACAACTCATAAAATGTTGAAGTCTCAAAACAATGAATCACAACACATTAGTTTCTTCAATTAGGGTATCGACTTCCTTTATTAGGACTTGGTAATAAAGCACATTTTCCGTTTAGTGTTTTTATTTTTTTTCCAACTTATAGATGAAATAAGAAAGACAAGATAATTTTATTAATGTCTTAAGTAATGACCACCAAAGTAAGTCAATGAGTACACTAGAAAGAACAAAAATCAACTTAGTGTCACAAAGTATCTTGACTCAAACCATTGCAAACTTCCAACAAGCTTGTAAGCTTCCATTAAAACCTATTTAGGCATAACAATATCAACAAACATTTAACCAAAAAGATTTAAACTTGCAATCTCATACTACAATTTGGGTTTTAAGAAAACAATTTCATTATTTTAGTGGGCTCATTTTGCCAATATGTACATACAACTCTCAATTCCAATTTGTAAATAGAATAGTGATTGTGTATGTAGACCTTGAATCACAATTAAGGGAGCCTATAATAGGAGGCTCCTCCAATGTGAATCAATGAAATCTTAAAAAAATCTTGATCAAATTATACCTAGCTTCCCATCTTTAGCAATACATTGTGTATGTGGAAATTGAGAGTCACAATTAGGGGAGCCTATAATAGGAGGCTCCTCCAAGGTGAACCAATGAAATACCTAGCTTCTAAGCTTTAGCAATACAATTACAAATCCAAAGATATTGTTTAAAGTAAAGTACCCAAAATTCCTTTGGGGTTATGTCCATGCCCTCTTCTTTAATGAATACACAAATGTTGTTATCTTTGTGACTACCCACTTGAACGATACATGGTTTGAACAAAAAGAGCCCTCAAACCCAAAACTTTATCACTACTTCCACACTTACATGCACTTTGAGAATATCAACCTCATCTTCAATCCAAGGTATACCAAATTAACCACCTTATATTTGAGTTTATCTAACCCAACTTCAAGTTTTTTCCCATTAGCTATGCATAAATGCATGTCATATTTAAATAAAACATCATTGCAAATGATGTATATATAATCTCAATTAAAAGAGCATTTCATCTTTAAATGTTTTATTTATTATAAAATATATAGATCAATATAAAAAATTTAATAAATCCTTTCCTTAAAATTTTGTTAAATTTTTTACAATATAAATGAAATGAAAATAACAAAAAATATTTTATTATTCAAATAATTATAAAATATATTGACATAATTTTCTTTTATAATAATCACCATTGTTATAAACACTTTATACTTAATATGGTATATTGATAAGTGACATTATTTAATAACACTTTATGTTGCACTTTACAACATAAAGACTTAATATCACTTTTCTCTTAACGCCAAAAAAACAATTAATGATGAATATTTGATTTCAATAAATACAACTTCCTTCTAAATATATCAAAAAATTAATGATGAATATTTGATTTCAATAAATACAACTTCCCTCAAATATATCTTCTCCACAATTTTAAAATTTTGTAAATAAAATTTTAAAATTAATCAAGTTGTAGTAGAATTTCCAAATCCCAAATTTTCAAAATTTTTGACTTCTTAAATGTGTTATACTCCCTTATCATTAAAATTCCTGAATCTCTCTCTCAAATTACTAAAACAACTATCGATATCAAGTTAAATTTTTTTTTTTTTTAACTCTGTGACCAATAACATGTTTCCACAACAAAATAAAAATCTGCAGAGTGCCTCACATCAAAATAAAAATTCTGGTATTTATGTCCCTATTTTATTGTACAAAAATTTTAGTTTGAAAAAACATGGATTATTTTCAAAAAAAAATAGGACACTATATCCTCAGCGCATAATTCAACCAGGGCACAATAATAATAATCTATTTTTAAGGTCACGGCCAAGCCAGCACACCAAATTTGATGTATGAGACCCCCTTATTCTATATATATAAAAGCTTCTTTTTTTTTCTGTGAAAAAATGCATTCTGTTTGCAAACCTGGAACACATTCATATATTTTACATGCTGTACATCTTGTTGCCCTCTGAAATTTCTTACATCTGTTATATTGTAAGCATACTCATGTTTGTATCGCAAGGCTCCCAATTTACTTTTGCATCCGAAAAATCTCTGCTTTGCAATCTCTATCTCTAGGATCTCTGATTTTGGGCTTGAAAATCTTTGCTACACAAATTTCAAATTTTTATTGGGTTGGGCATTCTCACTCTAGACATTTTTATCTTGTGAACAAAATAAATTGTATTTCACTATGGTGCAGTGTTTCACTTACCTCTGTAAATCTTATATGCAGAATTTTGCTGGTTGTTTCTCCAAACTTGTGCCAGTCTCTCACTGCAAATTCCGACTCCGATTATCTTCATTCTCAACCTTTCTGCTCTTCAACCATGTGGAATTTTGACAATAACCATGAGCTATTAGATATTGAAAAAAATATTTTTACTATTCAAGGAATCCTCGAATACATTGACATAGATTTCCTTAGTAATTTATTAGATCACTACTCTGAGAACCTGTTTCACCTTATTTTGTGAGATGCTTCAACTCTATAAATCTCTAAAAGATGGATCTCTCTGCATTGTTAACTTAAATCTTTTCATTTTTTTTTAGTTTTTACATAGTTTCAACCCAAAAATTGCATAGTTTGTAGAATACTATGATTCATATCATAACCAATTTCAGATCATAACCAATGGATAACATGAATCTATTGTACACTTCTTTTTGGTTTAGATGTTAAAAAAGTTTATTAATAATAACATTGTTGGTTTTGAGCGTCTTTTTGTAATTCTTCGAACTTTTGTCCATTTTATTCTTTGAGGTTCTATATGGTTTGTTGGTATATGTTTTGACAGTCTTCATGTATTTTTTTGCTAAATACTTTAGTATTACCTCTACATGTTATAGTTTTATTGGTCATTTGTGATCACCAATAATCTTTAATATTAATATTAAAATAAAAATAAATTGATTAAAAAATAAACAATTTTTAATTATAAAGATAAAGTCAATGATGACTTTCTAAGTTGGTGAAAGCAGTTTATCTGGATCATGCCTACCAGAGTTCAAGTCTTTCCAATAACAATTTTGCTTGTGAAATAGCTTAATCTAAAAGTTTGCCATATAACATAAACTTCCTTACTAAAAGTTCGGCATATAATATGTACTTCTTTTGGCTTAGATGCCAAGGTTTGGAAGATATCTATTCGACCCACTTAAATGACATAATTGTTACATATATCTTGTGCTCAAATCCATTGCAAAAATAAATAAATAAAACATAATATTATCATACTTAGAACTATATAGTGGAAACTTCTAACTTGAAGTTTATTTTCCACAAGAAAGTTTTTGACGACAAAAGAAGATCAAAATACATAGGAAATGTATCAGAAGCATTTCTAATAGATTTGAGAAATTATGTTACAGAAATTGCTTTTATTTAATGTGATATTGTGCCAAAGTATCTCCTCTTAAATGATTGTCAATGATATCATCTTTGAGACAATGCACAAAATAAAGAAATGGACTTACTTTGTCATTCCTTAAAATGCATGGAGTAATAAGGGGATGAAATATGATTGATATTTAATGGACCATTCTTACTATACTAATTAAGAAAAGTTTATGTCAAACTAAGTAATTATGCATTGTTAGTCTCCATGTTGCTCAAGTATTTGGCTCTTGTTGTGAAAGGGACACATCAATGGGAGAGAGTCTCATGAGGTGAGTTGTCTCATAGCCCCTTTTCATCCATTTTTAGCACTTGGAGTTTCTTTTGACACAAAGGGTGCACTACTTAAATTTGTTGCATAAAAATATGTGGAGTGGGTGAGTTGGCACATGTGGGTATGTGCTTAATTGAGCTTGGTACATGTGGTGTGCACTACTTGAGTTAGTTATTTGGAGAAGCATGATTGGCACAATTTGTCATGTAATTAGCTACTCTTTTCAGAGTTGAGATGATCTAGTTGGGGAAGAGTCTCTTGGAGAGAGCACTCTCTTAGGTTGGAGTGTGGCCTTGTCATGTGGAGCACTCCATTCTAGAGGCTTCCTTTGCAACCTCCCTTTTCTCTTTTTCTAAAAAAGGGGAGGGGCACATTACTCCATATAATAATCATTACTATGTGAGATATGGGATTGCTAGTGATATTGTCTATTGTCTTTCTTTATGAGATTGTGAGATGGTTGGTTTTGAATTGTAATCTTGGTTTTCAATTGTAAGCTTGGGAGACATTGATTTTCGCTTATGTAATCTTATTTTCCGTGGAAATATAAAGATACAAGATTGTTGGTACAAAGTTAATCAGTTGATTTGATTTTTTCCAGGCTTGATTTATCTTCTATTCACTATTGGGATGGTAATGTGCTAATCTAATTTCTTCTTAGATCTATTTTCTATTGACTTGATTGCAGACAAAGCACACTGATTTGATTTTCCAATATATATATTCTTAGATCGTTTCATTATTTTTTGTTGGAATTATCAAACCTCTTGATATGTGATGTTTACACTCTTGGATATTTTGTACAACATTTTGATTTATGCAAATTTGAAGTTTTTAGGTGTTTCAAAGGTTTTCATATTGAATTATAGGGTGTAATTTCTACGAGTGAAAATCTGTTGTCTTTGTTAAATTTTTGGGTAGCAGTGGAAGATATTCTTTTTGTATTGTAATTATTTATGTCAGCACTATTGCGCCTTTATAAAGTGTCAAATGTATTTTATAAAGTGTCATTTGTCAAGTCGGCCCTATTGCGCCAAAGTAAAAAGGTCAAATATATTTTATAAAGTTTATTTTTTAAGGTCGATCCTATTGTGCCCTAACAAACTGTCAGGTCGGCCCAGACCTAATTTTAGGCTGACTAAACTAGTATTTATAAGAGAGGCTAGCACCTCATTTGCTATAATACACAACACAAGCTCTCTAGTCAGGAAGAGAAGTGAGCAAGTCTTAGAGGGAGACGCTACTGCAGTTGGGAGGTGATTTCATGGAGGATCTTGGTATATCTCTTGAGTTTATCTTGGTTATGTGGTGCGCTACTCTTCCCTAGTCAAAGGTTGGATAAGGATCTTCTGCTTTGTCAGTTCTCTCTTGGAGAGAGGCATTGCTCTTGGTTGTTGAATCTATATTAAGGAAGTTTTGTTAGGTTTTTCCTCTAGAAATTTTTCCCAGGGTAAATCTTGTGTATGCTATGTATGTCTCTCTTTCAATGATCCTTTATATGAAACTATTGTACTAATTGTTTAAAAGTTTAAGAACACTAATCTAGTTAACTGTTTGAAACAAAAATTCAACATGGTATCAGAGCGGGCCTGAAAGAAGCCATTTGAATAGTATAGAAGAACTCGTTGGGAAAACTAAGACCATAGGGATACTCCCCTAACCCTAGCACATATTTCCTTGGGATTGAACTCTCAGTTTAACGAAGTTTTGTAAACCACAACTGGTGTTGCAACTTCTGCAACTGCTGCAACTGCACAAACCTTAGGAGGGGTCTTCACCCACTTTTTGAAGGACACTGGTAAAAGTGAGACCAATAGGGAACTCACCTTAGGAGGGTGCACCTATCCCTCAGAGAAGAATTTCAAAATTCAAATTTTGAAAAATTAGGGTTTCCTCATAAACCCTAGTCTTGGTAGCTGTAGAATTCAAGCTAGAACTGGTCAAATTGACATAACACCTTCTGGTAAGTAAAAAACCTTTCTTTGAAAACTTTTATCTCTTATTGTCTATTTCAAGCACATATGTCACCCAATACCAAGCTAGATGAGAAGCTTGAAGGTGTTGATAACTTCTGAGCATGGAAGTACAAAGTGATGCTCATTATAGAAGAGAATGATCTAGAATATTTTGTAAAAGAATTTCCAAAACCCGATGAAGATGAGGCCCAAGCAAAGTACAAGAAGAACCTAGTGAAGGCGAAGAAAATCATTGCTGATTCTATAAAATATCACTTGATCCCCCATGTCTCATCGTTGACAACTCCCAAGAAAATATTTGATGCCTTATCCAGACTGTATGAAGGAAAGAATATCAACCAGAATATGACCTTGAGAACACAACTCAAAAATATGAAGTTGCAAAGTTCATAAACTATTCAATCATACTTCACAAGAGTGTCTCAGATCAAAGAACAACTAGAAGCCATTGGAGACACAATCAAAGAAGCAGAGTTGGTTATGATTGCATTGAATGGTCTCCCCAGATCATGGGAATCATTCATTCAAGGTATATGCTCAATAAGAAGGCTAACAAGGTTTAGCAGACTATGGGAGGATTATGCTCAGGAAGAAGCAAGATTGGCAGTAAGAGAAGAGAAGCTAGGTAATGAAGAAAATCAAGCCCTAGTAGCACATACTAGAAAAGGAAAGAGCAAGAAGGAAGTTCACTCACATAAGAAACCTCATGGATTACAAAAGACTCACAAGTTCAAGAAAGATTTCTCAAGTTACAGATGCTTCATTTGTCAGAAGATGGGACACATTGCCATAAACTGTCCCAACTCCAAAGGTCAGGAAAAAAAAGGAAAGTATAAGAAACATCATGCTCATGCCGCAGAAGATTATGAACATGATCATGAGAAACCAAAGGAGAATACTCAAGTGAAGAATATGTATTGTAACATCTAGTTATATTTTGATCTATTGACTATCATACTAACCTTTGGTCAAAGTTAAAGTTATAAGCTGGCTCTAGTCAAAGTATTAGGTCGATTAAGATTGAGATTTTCGAGTTTACTTGCATTATATTCCCTAACTCAGATTTCTGTCAAGAAAGCATATTGTCTTAGTACATGGAACATGTTGAAGAGAGTACTTGTCATCTTGAGTGAAGGAGACTCGGAAGAAAAGAAACAACACTCATTCTTGAAGATAAGACTCCAGGTTCCAGGTTTGATTGATTAAATTGATAAGTTTCCAATTTGCACACATCGAGTTTGATAATTGCTAAATTACAAGTAAAACACTATAGTTGTGACAACAATCCTTGAAAGGTTATATTACTGCTAGATAAAATGAATACTTGGTAGCATGTGAGTACTATTGATATAAATGCTTACTGTATTTGTTTGCAAGATGAACTAACATATCCTCTAGAAGATACTTCTTGTTTTGCTTCCAGGTTACCATGGAGGAATGATTGATCACAACACTAGAAGAGTGTTGTTCTCATTTCCTATTATCATATTTCTTATTTTGGCTCTTGTTCCAGGCATGTCACAAGTGATAGCTCTAAAGGGGCTATTGTGACGATTGTTCCTGCACTTTTTTTTATTATTATTAAGAGTATTATTCTTGTCTACCTTTTTTTTTCCTTCTTGTTCTTGTTTCGGGAAGGTCACAAGTGATAACTCTAAGGAAAGATATAGTGATGGTTGCAGGAGGCAACATAGTAGATGGTATCTATTTTGAGACATGGAGTAGACTATATAGATAAGAAGTTGTATACACGACCATATGCATCCATGTACCGAAGAAGAAGAAGAAGACGAAGAAGGGTACTTTTTGCGAGATACAAAGTATCTAATATGGAGATTGATTGTAAGGAGCAGAAGGCTCCAAAGATGACTGAACAAATCCCTCTAGTGCAATTGATCACTTTTCAGATCACCGGGAAGAGACCAGCATGGTCCCGTGACACTTTGCATGATGCAAAGGCATATAGCATTGATGAGCCATATCACGAGGAGAAGATGGCTCCACCAGTGGTGAGGCAGGCGACCCCACCAAGTATCAATCTTCAGAGAGATCATGGAGACTCAGAGTGAGCCATATCTTAGAGAGATTCAGATGGGAGAAAGAGACGTCTTCCAGGACTGAAAGACAGATGCCATGAGTTGAGAATACTAGATCGTAGCTTCAGAGACTTCTAGGAGATTTGAGATCTCCTAGGAAGATTACCTTGTTTCAGTAACAAAGGAGGAAGTCAGTGAGAAGGATTGGGATATGTATTTTTATTTCAGACTAGAAGGGAAGTCAATGGTGACTTCCAAGATTGATCTCCTAAATCAAGCATGTTGCAGATATGAATATAAATATGTACAAAGCTTTACTTGTGGCCAGAAGATTCTCCCAACAAGAGGGAGAATATTATGACGAGATACTTACTCCAGTAATCATAAGAAGTGTACATAGAGAAACCACAAGATACATGAGAAGGAGTATCATGTATGCAGATTGAAGAAGGATTTGTATGGGCCTAATCATGCACCCAGAGCTTGGTATGGTAGGATAGACAGTTTCCTGATGAGCTTGGGTTTCACCAAGAGTAATATAGATTCCAACATTTACTTCAAGGTTGTGGATGGTGAACCTGTGATATTGCTACTGTACATGGATGATCTATTTCTAACCGGAAACGAGAAGCTCATCGCTGAGAATAAGAGGAAACTTGCTGCAGAATTTGAGATATAGGACCTAGGCATGATGCATTACTTCTTAGGTATGGAGGTATGACAAAGATCGGATGGGATTTTCCTTAACCAAGGAAAATATGTAGTGGAGATCCTGAAGAGGTTCGAGATGTTGGACTGTAAAGCCATATCTACATCGATGGTGGCGAACTTGAATTTGTTGTGTGATACAACTTCAGAGACAGTGGATGCCACCATATACAGGGAAATGATTATTTCATCGATGTACTTGATGAACATGAGGCCAAATATATGTTTTCCAGTGAACACGTTGAGTCAGTACATGGTTGAGCCTATACATGTTCACCTGATTGCAGCAAAACATGTGATGAGGTACTTGAAGGGTATAATTGATTATGGACTCATATATATCTCAGATCGTGAGATAAGAATGCAGGGTTACACCGATTCAGATTGGGCAGGCAATGTCACAGACTGGAAGAGTACATCCAGATGTTGCTTCAATTTGGGATCAACTATGATCTCTTGGCTCAGTAGGAAGCAGACTTGTGTGGTGCTCAGTTCTGGAGAGGCGGAGTATGTAGCAACATGTATCCTCAGCATGAAGCAGTGTGGCTTCATAAGATGATTACATGATTGTTTGATCTCGATTTGGAGGCAACCTGTATCCTTTGTGGCAACCAGAGTTGCATAAAGTTGTCAGAGAACCCAATATGCCATGACAGGTTCAAGCATATTGATATCAAGTACCATTATATCTGAGAGATGGTACATAAGGGAGCAGTGAAAACTCCAGTATGTTCCTACCGATGAGCAGGTAGCAGACGTGTTGACTAAGCCTCTATTTAGAGTGAAGTTTGAGTACTTTAGAGACAAGCTTGGTGTGGTCCAGAAGGATTTCCCCCTCGTGAGAGGGAGTGATGTTTTATAGATGTGACTCTAGGTGCAACATAGTGTGGTGCAGTAACAACAGGTTCATGTTCGAGAACTGACTGTGGCACCGGTCATCCTGACCTCACACAAGGTCAGTAGACATGGATCCTTTGGGGAGGGTGTGTGTTCCCAGGTTCATGAAGTGTAAATCACAGATCCTTCAGGGAGGGTGTATTTCCTTGATAGCTGGAGGGCCAACATGTGTGGTTGGAGGATGACTAGCCTAGGGCCAGTGACCAGAATCTGGGCCGGATGATTCCTAGCCTGGGGCTAGATGGGTAGTGTGTGCACACTACATCGCCTAACCCTCGTGGTTAGATGCATGGTCCATGTGGGGCCAGAGGATTTGTGTGACAACCAGGGGACTATCCTAGGTCTAGTGGCCAGAATTTGTGCTGGATAGTTCCTAGTGAAAGCTAGATGCCCAACATTGTGTGAGCTAGAAGAAATCCCTGCCATGACTGCTGAGCCCACTGATGAGATGTTGGTAATGTACTTGATGCATGTTGTACAGTTGGAAAACTTCCTATGCCATATAGATTCGTGAAAAGACAACAAGACAATGACCAGGTGCACAGAAGTGCAAAAGCAATGATGTTGATCGTGCTGAGAAGAATACCTTCCTCGCTAAGAGGGACTGTTAAATTTTTGGGTAGCAGTGGAAGATATTCTTATTGTATTGTAATTATTTATGTCGACCCTATTGCGTCTTTGTAAAGTGTCAAATGTATTTTATAAAGTGTCATTTGTCAAGTCGGCCCTATTGCGCCAAAGTAAAAAGGTCAAATATATTTTATAAAGTGTATTTTGTAAGGTCGACCTTATTGTGCCCTAACAAACTATGAGGTCATCCCAGACCTAATTTTAGGCTGGCCAAAATTGTAATTATAAGAGAGGCTAGTGCCTCATTTGATATAATACACAACACAATCTCTCTAGTCCATAAGAGAAGTGCACAAGTCTTAGAGGGAGATGCTACTACAACTGGGAGGTGATTTCATGGAGGATCTTGGTATATCTCTTGATTTTATCTTGGTTATGTAGTGCACTACTCCTCCCTAGTCAAAGGTTGGATAAGGATCTTCTACTTCGCCAGTTCTCTCTTGGAGAGAGGCATTGTTATTGGTTGTTGAATCTATAATGAGGAAGTTTTTCTGGGTTTTTCCCCTATAGGGTTTTCCCAGGGTAAATCTTGTGTATGTTATGGATGTCTCTTTTTCAATGATCCTTTATATGCAGTTGTTGTATTAATTGTTTAAAATTGTAAGAACACTAATCTAGTTAACTGCTTGAGATGAAAATTCAATGGTCTTGAGGTGAAATTTTAGCATGGTATCAATGTTGTGCTATTGGAACATTTCATCCAAGTGCATTGAGAATTCAACACCCTCTCAGAGGAAGCTAAGAACATAAGAGTTCAGTGGGTGATGTCCAAAAAGATCCAAATATCCATCCCTATGAGAGGCACCAAGATCTATGAGAGGTTAGTGGGTGCAATGTCCATGAACCTATGATGAGTAGCTATGATCATTGATTTGTTTTGATTAAAGTTGTGTTCAAGGGAACTGCAAGAATGGCTAACTTGACGTCGGGTCTCAAATAATGTGACCTACTAGAGGAAGCTTCCAAATTCACCCCATGGAAATGTAGGTTGCAGAGGCTAATGGATGAGGTGGATCTCTAGAGCATAGTTGAAAGGAAGGTTACAATTCCTACAATCCCCAACAATTGGCTATGTTAGCCCCCCCATATCTAGGGGTAACTAAGGAGATCGAGTATCGAGGCCCACAGGTAGCAGTCATGGAGTACCAATATTTGGATGACCAAAATAACCCATACAACCCCTCCTCTTCACCACATTTCACCATCATTTTCCTCAACAAAGAAAAATCCACCACATCAGTATGGTCCATGCGATGGTGGAGAGTCTTTCTTCATGAGGTAACTAGTAAATTTTCATGGTAAGTGTCATTTTAATATTTGAGGCATTTGAATTAGTTTCAAAGGATTCTTTCTGATTATCTAATGTTTGCTTGGAAGTTATACTTTTTTCCTCATTTCACCTTGGTGGTTATCTTGGTATCCTAGTAAGTGTCGTCACTCCTTGGGAAAATAGGTGCTACTAGGGGGGGTTCTTGAAGATCCATTGTACCATTCCCAACCATACTTACCACTTTCCATCATATTTCCCTTCCATTCCCTCATATTTTGGGTCTTCGGGTTACATGTACCTAAAAAGGCTTGTACCTCATTATCTTATGGGAAGAAGGAGTAAAAGGCCCAGAGGGATTGTTGATGGCATTAAATAAAGAAAGGAAGTTAAGATTAGTCGTGACCAAAATGCAATGGCGAGGTAAAGGGTAAATAAAAAGCCAATCCATACTTGAGGTCTACCCCCCCATTTGACGTCACCCTTAAGTCCTGAGTGTGAATATACGCCTCACCTATAAATAAGGACTTTAAAATACCCCACCACAAATTAAAAGAAAGGAATGCTATGCTTGAAACCTTTTTAAGGGGATTAACAAATCATAATAAGGAAAAAGTCATAAAAGGGGGCTTGGAAAAAGGAATCGTTGGGTAAAGGGTAACTCAAGATGTCACACACCTTCTACAAAGGCGCCCATGGAAACGAGACCATACAAGACCTTGCATGTCAATGAACCCATGCCCAAAATTTTTTCCTACAAACCACCACACATTCACTACATGACTTAGATAGGGTCCACCCAGGAAAAATTTCTCCACTTGGGTCCTGACACACCCAATAACTTACCTTGATAACCCTCCCATATCTAAGTTTGACAAATTGTATAAAGTCTTTGAGCATTTCTGAATTATGAAAGGGGGGATCTAATGTTACTTGTTTGGGTGGCTCTTGTATTAAATATGATTTACTTGGCATGATTCTACAACTGGTGGACACTTGGAAGGTGTACTGATTGTCTTTGTAGGGGCCTTATTGATTACATCATTCATTGAGTTTCTCTTTCCTTGGCACTATGTCTTTCCACCCCTTATTTTCCTTTTTCTTTGTTCATTCAACCTCTTTTGGCTTTTGTCTTTTTTTTTTACTTAGTCCTTTTCATATATGCATTCATTGCATATGACTTGGGGTGATGCCCTATAGAAAGGGGGCATTGCTCATGCTTTATTTCCTTTGTTCTTTGACACTTCTTTTATTTTCATTTTGCTTTGCATCTTGCTTTTTTTTTTTCTTTGTTATTAAATTGCATCAACCTCGAGCTTTCAAGCTATTTCTCATGGGGTTATGAAGCATGAACCTATATGTGTGACATATGACAACCAACCCAAGGGAAGTACAATAAAAATCGAGAAGGATGGAGAATGTTATGTATGGATTGGGATATGGACATGCTATTCCTCTCAAAGCCCTCATTAGTACAACTTTACCCAAGAGTGACAACACTTATATAGGAGACGATGATGACCACCAAGGTGAAACAAGGAAAAAGGTACAAATTTAGAGCACCATGATCCATTATCTAACTCAACCAACTATCACTACTTTCATGTCAAATACATAAGTCATTAACACTTAATATGAATCACTGAAAAAATGTACCTCATGTATGTCAGTCACCATAATCGTCAAATGTGAGTGAGTTGAGCATAATGTGGGTAGCATATTTGGTAAAGTGTCCATGGAGAACCATGCATATCATAT
The DNA here is from genome assembly GCA_009831015.1 of Picea engelmannii. Taxonomy (NCBI): domain Eukaryota; kingdom Viridiplantae; phylum Streptophyta; class Pinopsida; order Pinales; family Pinaceae; genus Picea; species Picea engelmannii. The sequence goes on from ML780789.1 coordinate 339,214, forward strand.
CCATAATTGTTATCTGTGATATGGATCATATGAGAAAAATATCCTCTAGTTACCCGTAACAACGCAAGTTAGTGTTCTACGAAGAAGAAAGGTAAGAGAAAGAAACAACAAAAGCATTGTGCAAGGACTACAAAATATTCCACTGGAGTAGGTGAGTTAACATCCAAGCTTGAAATCATTTTCACAATAGTATCATACCTTTCCACCAAGACCACTTCTGTTGTTGATTTCTATGTGGACAATGAAGTGTCAAAACATATGATTTCAACAAGATCGTTTGAGAATTTCAAGAACAAGATGTTGGCATACAAGTGGAGATGGGAGACTATGCAACATATTCAATCACTGGAAATGATTTCTCTCTTTCTGGATGCCTTCAATGTTGATTTTTTGTAGCATCGAGAAGTATTCCCACATGAGCCTAGGTGTCGGGAATGTGGGAGCCATTCTTGACACTCACATTGAGATTTTTCCTTGAGAAAATCCTTTGTGTGAAGCGTTGGGGTTTGTGGGCTTGTTGATGGGTTTTGTGGGCTTATGTTGGGGCTTCATACCCACATGTGTGAATAAACAGGTCTAATTTGATGTTGAGTTTGAGTGTGGGCACCTAAGTTGATCTAGGGGCTTCTAACCCAACCTTAGAATTGTATAAAAGGAGATTTTTTTGAGAGAACAACATACAACAAGTGAAAGTGGCATTTCACTTTGAAGTTGTGAGTGGAGCTGAC
>ML780789.1:354422-423909 GCA_009831015.1 Picea engelmannii
GGTTGAGACAAGTAGTTGATGAGTTGGCACATACATGAGGTGTATAGTTGATGATGTTTGTACATATTGATGAGTCATAGTTGATGAGTAGTTGACACATGATTGGTACATACTTGGTACATGGTTGGATGCACTTGTTTATGATACAGGTTGATTACAGGTTGTTTGGTACAAGTTGGTGCATGGTTGGTACAGGTTGATTACAGGTTGAGGTACAGGTTGATGCATAGTTGATGCATGGTTCAGATTTATTGGTACATGTTTACAGCAGTATATATCACAGTGATAGTGTGACAGTGGTTCCATCATTCTACTTCTACTTCAGGGCGGTTGGACGGGGCAAGGACATGTGGTTGTAGCCACCTTTCGGTTGTAGCCGGAGAACATAGGGGGTTGTAGCCTCCTTCTGGTTGTAGCCAGAGAATTGGGGAGTTGGAGTTTCCTTCAGGTTGTATCTTGAGAAACTAGGGGGTTGGAGCCTCCTTCCAGTTGTAGCTGGAAAACAAAGGAAGTTGGTGCTTCTAATGAATGTATTTCTTCAAGACATATAAGAAAAAACATTCTGTGGTTTTCTCCCTATTTGGGCTTCCACGTAAAACATTGGTGTACTGTGTATGTGTATGATTGTTCATTTTTTCATTGCTTATTTACTCTGCAGTTATTGGATGATAATGCTTCATTGATATAACACTTGGATTATATGGTTAAAAAGGATTAGATTGCTCTATTACTGATTCACCCCCCCTCTCAGTAATCCAACATTTAATGCATTGTGAATCTCCTTGATATGAATCCTGATAGTAATACCAGTTAGGTATGAATGATATTAAATGTGAAAGTGATGCACATGTATGATGTAAGGATATATGTATACTAAAGGCACAATATGCCCACCTTGATGAGTGATATGTAAGGCAAGAATTGCACTTGCCAAGATTAAGTGAAAACCATGGATGCATGGTTGACTCCATTTTTTAAAGAGTCATGAAAGTTTTGTTTTGAATGATAGCTTAAGGGGGTATGTGCTCCATCCCCTCAGGAAAGAGGAGTATAAATAAATTAAATAGTAAATGAGCAAGGATGGTCTATTGTTAGGATAAGAGGCAAATGATTATGCCTTGAGGATCACATGAGAATGATTTTGAACAATCATGAGTTGAATAATTTTCGAATAGAGATGTATGTAGGCTGTGAAATAGACCCATGGTAGCTACACATAGACTTTTGATTATTCATATGGTTAAGTACATCATGGATGTAAGTTAACAAAACTAGAATATGTATGGATACATAATTTGGGTGCATGACAAAGATGCATGTTTATATCCCTATGGAATATGTGGTAAACAACTAAATATAACTCAAGGTTGAGGCCATCACAGATAGTGATGGACATGCAATAAAGAAGTTGCATGCTGATGGAGTTCCCCGTGAGAGAACTGTGTGAAAACTCTGTCAGGAGGACATAATTGCAACCTTAATAACTGCTGATAACTAAGTAGTGAGCTACAAGATTATATATCTATATCTATATCTATCTATCTATCTATCTATCTATCTATCTATCTATCTATCTATATATATATATATATATATAGAGAGAGAGAGAGAGAGAGAGAGAGAGAGAGAGAGATAAGAATCTTGGATTACATTTTGAAAGCATCATGTAATTAATAAAAGACTAATGAATGAATAAATGAGTACGTTTGATTGAATAAGCTTGGTTAAAACCATGTTAATGAAAGGAAGTTGTGTGCCTCAGATACCCAAGTAGAGTATGCTTCAGGAAAAAAACCTTGATCGAATCAGGATACTCAATAACCTGACAGAAGAGATGAATGTGAGCCGCTCATTAGAGGGAAGACCGATCACAGTATTTAAATCGACTTCACTATCCATTGGACTTAACAGATCAAACACAAGTCATTCGATTAGATCGACGGTCGGGGATCATTGCAGAGCGCGAAGGTGAAATTAACGGACGTGATAGTTCACAGCCCACAATTAACCAACGTCGTTGATCTTGTCGGGGTGGAGGATCAATGGCCACGATTAGATAGAGTCAGGCGAACACTTTCCAGATTGGGCCCTGAAATCACTGTGAACCATCAATACGTGAACAAAGATCGATGGTTGGGAATCATTGCGGAGCGCGAAGGCAAAATTTATGGATATGCTAGTTCACGGACCGAAATCAACCAATGTCGTTGATCGCGTTAGGGTGGAGAATCAACAACCACGATTAAAAGAGTTGGGTGAGAACTTTTCAGATTGCAGATATTGAACTCTTCGATAGAGATTGAGCATATTGGGATTCCAGAATCACTGTGAACCGTCGATTTGTGAACGATCGGTGGGTGAACCTGCAAGGAACCCACACGTTCATGTCACGTAAAATGCGTACAATGATTGGGTTCCATGGTTTAATTTAGCACATCGAAGCTCTGTATCAACCTAAATTCTTGGTCCAACACTTCTGTTATGGAATTATTATTATTATCTGGAAATCATGTGGTTAAAATCGATCGAGGGCTAAGATCGACGACCCACTATCATTGCGGAGATTGCATATGCACACGGGTTAACGTCGATACCTGTACCCGTAATTTAAATTCAATATAACGTTGTTTTGAGTTTGGGATCCAATCGTAGATCGGGCATATTGTATTCATTGCGGAGATCGAAAGGAGAATTAAACCACTAGCTATTTGAGGTTCTGCAATCCCTTGTAGCCGTTGGATTTGGGGGAAAACATATCTACACCGTCGATTTGCAGACAAGGGGTTTAACTAGGATCATAGCACCCAAAAACGAGAGCTGAAAGGATAGTGCCTAAAAAGAATAGAGCTGAGGTCATAACTCTTGGTCGTATGGAGAGAAAACGGAGTTCCTTCGGGCCAGTCAAGGAAGATAAAGTTTAACACTTTGCATTAGACTATGGTCGCAAGGTCTGGTTCTATGGGAATAAAGGTGCTCATAGCTAGCATATTGCATGTAAATGCTTTGAGGAAGTGCATGTCTGCATGAAAGGAAGACAATGAACCTTCCATTGAGGAAGGAGGACCTTTCGAAAATTTTACTTACATTGTATGGACGTCAAAGAAAAGAAAATTTGGGTGACCATGAGTGTGGGAACCTTGGTTACTAATGAAGGAAGAATGCTTGGGAATATTCAAGAGAAACATTTAGTTTCATGTGCGCTGATTTGGAACCGTGAATTTCCTGTAGCCAGAAGCATAGTCCTGCTGTAAGAGTGAACGAGGAGGAATAAACCATATGGTGAAGAGGTTGGTTAAACTCCAACACACCATAGCAGGGTGCTTGTCACCAAGTGTGGCAGCTTGAAGATCAATGCGAGGGTGCATTGGGTATGAATGTGGTCATGAACATCGACACATTGATTAAAGTCAATTAATATTTGAATTGCACTTGGAAAACTTAGTATGATTGACAAGATGCTTACATAATAATAATATTTCTTTTTTTCTTTATATACCCTGAATAGATGAAAATGACTTGGATTGTTAGTATGCATCGTATGAAAATATAGTGTGCATAAAAACTAACAATTTGTTTGGCTGAGGAAAGTTGACTTGCAGGAAGAAAGAGTCTTGGATATGGCAATGTTGTAAGCCATAAGGAAGACCGATTGCGTGTTGTTTTAAACTGCTATGGGGAGGAAAGTCCCATGCTTGTGAATCTGGTTCCGTACGTAAAAGATCTTAAAATAAACGAAGAAATTGGAAAATCTGTGGGCGACAGATTGCAATAAAATTTTGAAATTTAGAATTGTGATGATGTCTCATGAATTTTGTATGCCTGTGATATAGGTGAGAAGAAAATATATGTCCAGAAAGGACGGATGAAGGCTATCCATCTGAAAAAGCATGAAGGAGGCCACTGCTGAGCCAGGAGAACCTCGTGGTAATCCATGATTGCTTGGAATATGTTGTGTTGAGGTAACACAAGTCGGAGGGACGCCTTGGCAGAGCAATTTTGAGGGACGCTTCGAATGTAAGACTCGATAAAGTCTTTGGAATTCTTCCTGTGCGAGAAAACCTTGGCAAGTTAAGATGGATCACCCGAGGAACTGTATAACAGAGAAGGGGATGCCTGAGCTTGGGCCTGGAGGGTGAGTGACCGCAAGGAAGAGGAGACTCTGATAGTCCTTGTAAACTATTGGTTGGGATCATGCACACAATGAGTATGTCAAGGAAAAACAATGAGCCTGGATAACAAGACAACCATGTGGATACAAATCCACCAATTGCATAGATAAGTATTGTGCTAGATTATGAAAATTTTCCTCTTGAATTTTGCAAAACAATAAAATGTTTTTGCATGAAATTGTGATTAATGTCCTTGTTGTCCAAGAATTATTGAAGGCAAGTGATGAAGATTAAGAGTCTAAAAAATGACCTGACCGAGGACGGAGGTCAAGACTTCTAAAGTGGGTGAATGATAAAGGCATGACAGTTGTTTCTGAGAAAGAACACTGAGGACGATGTTCCTTTTAAGGGGGACGGAATTGTAACACCCTGTTTCCCCCAGTTGTAAATATAACTATATTGGCCAAAGAACTATGGAAAAATCAAAGGTGTGAATGTTTGATTTGATGGACCATTGTATGAAAGGTCGATGAATGTAAATTCTATTATTTTAATAGAAAATGAATAGATGTTGCATGATTCCTGGAAAGGGGATGTGCTAAGAGAGACCACGAATGCTAGGAAAGAGATGGTGGAGGGGACCATGAATGGTTGCGTTAACCTCCACCAAACCAATACCTTGCTGGGTTTAATTTCTCAGGATCAGAACAACCCTATGACCCAGGAATGAATTACAGTCAAGCTGGTAGGTGGGAAGACCTCCTCAGGAGTTAATGAGGGGATGGGGTAGAGCGCCCATCTATAAGGCTTCCAGACCTGACCACAGACTGGGAATTCGGGCCACATGCAATCTTGCTGGAAAAGGAAAGGATGGAAAGCGTGGGGGTCAGGGAAGGAGATATGCAAAGAGTGTAGAGATGAGAGAATGAGCTCTCGGTTTCGAGGAAGAACTGTGAAAAGAATGTGCTCTGATCATAGGAAATAGAGACTGACTCGGGAGAAGGAGAGTAACCTTCATCCCTATCTATGACTGAGTTGGAAGAAGGAGAGTAACCTTCTTCCCTATCTATTTATGTGCGAGGAGAATGAGAGTAACCTTCATCCCTAAATTTTGTTGATCTGGAAGAAAAGATTCAATCTCAAAGCATCGTGGTCTAGCTCGGGGGTGGCCAATGGTAAATCCGTTAGGAGTGACTGAGCCTATGGTTGGGTGGAAAAGGGTACCCCTTTCAACATTTGCATCACGTCTTCTAGTTTTGATAATTTTTTTCATGCTTTGTGCTTTGAAATGGAATAATGAATGAATGCATGTATGTATACATTTAAGATTGGCCTTTGTATTCACTGTTCGAGTGATGTGTATGTATTTATCTCCTTGAGGACTTATGATTCTTCTTGATTTTCTGTATGCTCTAGTTTAACCCTCGAAGGTGTTTTCCCTAGGGAGTTACCTCGCCGTTCCAAAGTTGAAGCAAGTCTCTTAGCACTACTACCATCTCAGTAATTCCATGAGATTACCCCGCCCAACTTCAGAACTTAAAGTTCTACGAGCTAGGAAGGCGCTTCCTTCAAACCAGTAGCCTAAGAGGCCTTAGGCTCGCGCCCATGGCCTTAACCAAATCTTGGCTAAGAGTATATATTATAGCCTGAGATTCATCAGAGGGTATGTATGACTAGGGTCTAGGAACACTGCGCCAAGTCTGAAAGGGGCTAACTCTTGATGGATTCGAAGCTTTAGGAGCTCGAAGCCCTAGGACATCAAACTTCATAACTATCAATAATACCTGAATGTCGGAGTTGTGAAAGGTTGTGAGTCATTGATCTAGGGAGTCCATTGGGGCCCCTTCTCGACCGTCCGATTTCCTAGTGGAAGTTTTCATGTATGGTACTTCGACAAAGTTCCACTTCGGGAGAATGGAGATGATGAAACATCAAACTCCCCGAACATCGAAGTTACGAAGTGAAGGAGAGTCGTAGATTTGGTGGAGGTCATTAGGAGCCCCACCTACCATCTGATTATCCAGGAGGGGGGGACCCTCACAGGGTACTTAGGAGAAGTCCCACTTCAGGAAAATGGAGTGGCAGTGGAGCAAAAAATCCCAAAGGCCGAACTCACGAAGTAACTTGCACCGTAGATCTGGGGATCCTTCGGGTCCTATCCTAGCCATCAGATTTACGATGTAGTCAACCCGATGCTGACCAACTTTGGGAGAAAGGAGGAGTTTGCATCGTAAAACTCCCGAACGTCGAAGCCCGATGTGACAAGAGTCGTTGATTTGAGGATGCTTTGGGACTTTTCCTAGCCACCAGATCTAGGATGTAGTCAACCCAACGCTGACCAACTTCAGGAGAAAGGAGGAGTTTGCATTGTAAAACTCTCGAATGCTGAAGCCCGATGTGACAAGAACCGTCGATTTGAGGATGCTTTGGTAATTTTCCTAGCCACCAGATCTAGGTTGTGGTTAGCTTGACGCTGAACAACTTCGGGAGAAAAGAGGAGTATTCACCGCCAAACTCCCGAACGTTGAACACTCGTAGTAACAAGAGTCATAGATATATGGATCTATTTGGCTGGATCTCAACCATGTGATTTGAGGGATGTTAGAAGGTTTTCAGTCTGGGGTGACGTCAGCCAGAGACACGTGGACCTCATTTTTGAAGTGCCACGTGTAACCCAGATTCGTGTGTATCACATACCTTATATACCTACTGGAACATGACACATGTCATCCTCGATGAGGGTGTGTGTCACCCCTAGTCCTTCCACGTGTCAGCTAGTCGTACATGCCTGCCTAGCCAAAAGGGTTGGTGAAGTGACCGAGACTCCGGGAGTCTAGGACTTCAGGACTCCAGAGGGTTTGGGGTGTAGTATGGTAGAGAGACCAAAAGGACTGAAGGTCGGAGCCACGTGGTAAGCTCACAGGGATTCGGGAGATAGGTGCTCCAGGAGACTTGGGTCATTAGACCACATACTCCCAAAAGGGCCGAAGTGCCAAACATCAAACATTTCCCTTAGACGTAAGAATTAATGTGGAGGAAGATCTTCCTTCAGATTAATGGTGGTCGGACCCCTGCCATAGATTTAGGAGCGCTAGGAGCTCCGTGACTTTGGGGAACTCAGGATGATATGTACAAGAAGGTCCATGTGGATGCCATGTGGCCCTTGACCAATAATTGTCTGAAGAACTTGGGAAGGAAATATCTTTGAGTTCATAGCTTGGTTTTGAGCATGGAGATAGTGGTTGGAGAGCTCTAGATGATAAAAAGATGATAGAGACCCTTGAAGGAGGGTTTGATTTATTAAGGAAAAGTGAAATTATGATGCCCCACCCCTTAAAAGAGTATTTAGGGGTCGGGTGTGTTACATGCAGAGGCTAGGTTGATCATTATTGATGGGGTGAAGGATAATTTGATACCTCACATAACTGGAAAGAACACAACATGACACATGTGGGAGGCTCTAAAAACGTTATTTCAGACAAGAAAAAAAACCGAAATATGGTGTTGAGAGAGAAGCTCGAGGAGATCAGGATGATTGGTTCATAAAATGTGACATCATATCTCACCAGGATTCAACAAGTTCGTGATGAGCTTGCAACTATAGGGGACAACATGGTAGATACAAAGTTGGTGAGGAAGACACTCAAGGTCTTCTCAGAGCAATGGAATCCATTCATCAAATAAGTTGTTTGATGTGAGAAGCTCCCAGATTGGAACAGGTTGTGGGATGACTTCATTCAGGAAGAAATTTGAGATGATGATCTTCAACACAAGAGTTGTGAGGATAATGCTCTTGCTAGTCAGTTGAGGAAGAGAAAAGGGATGAAAGACTTGGGTAAAGTGAGATCATATGCATGAAAAAAAATTGGTCATTATGTCAGTTAGTGTTTGAATAAGAAGAAGAAGGGCGGAATGAGAAGAAAGATGAGATGGTTTCTCCAGCCATATCAAAGGAGGAAGGGTTCGCTAAGAGGTTCTAAGATGATTTTCTTCTTGTGTCCCACCTTTCAAAGATCACCATTCCTGAGGGTGCTTGGTTCATAGACAGTGGGGCTACTAGGCATATCACAGGGACACGAGATGTGTTGGAGATCATGACTAAATAGGATTTTGATCTGCATGTGAGGATTGGTGATCAGAGTGAGCATGGGGTGAAAGGAGTTGGGAATGTACCATTAAGGATGGATTTAGGTGGGGTGCTATGAGTTCAGAATGTGCTTTGGGTACCAAAACTTAGGTGTATCATTCTCTTAGTCTAATCGATTGAGATGATGGGGTTTGAGGTTGTGTTCCAGAAGGGAAAGGCACTTCTCTTACGCATTTTACCTAGCTCAGACCCAAGGGTGGTTCTAGGAGTTAGGACGAGTGGTTTATATAGGATGACATGCAAGCCTATACTGAAGAACAATGGGAAGACGGTTGTGAAAACTCAGAGGGAGTCAACAGACTCAGAGGGAGACACACTTCATAGGAGGTCAACAGGCTCAGAGGGAGGGAGAGTCAACTATCCAAAGGAAGTCAACTTTTGGTTTCAAATGGGAGAAAGTAGTCTTCCATGATTGTCAAGAAGGTGTCATGGGTTGAGGAAGACAAGAAAGGAGACAAAAAACAAGAGGCTTCTAGGAACAACATGTCTTCCAAGAAGGTCCATGTCATATAGCGGGACTTACTTATGTGTTAGAGGGAGTAACTATAGTAGCGGATCCAGTGTAGAAGGTAGAGCTACTTCCAATATGTGAGTCAAAGATACTTCCAGGTGATGGAGGATGGAATACCTCCCTTGCTAAGAGGGAGTTTTGATGTTTTTGTAGCATCGGGAGGTATTCCCATGTGAACCTAGGTGTTGGGAATGTGGGAGCCATTCTTGACACTCGCATTGCGATTTTTCCTTGAGAAAATCATTTGTGTGAAGTGTGGGGATTTGTGGGCTTGTTGATGAGTTTTGTGGGCTTGTGTTGGGGCTTCACGCCCACATGTGTGAATAAACAAGTCTAATTTGATGTTGATTTTGAGTGTGGGTGCCTAAGTTGATATAGGGGATTCTAACTTGACCTTAGACTTCTATAAAAGGAGAATTTTGTGAGAGAACAACATACAACAATTGAAAGTAGAATTTCACTCTAAAGTTGTGAGTGGAGCTAAGGCATGGAGAGTTTTTCTGTGTAGATTTGCATCTAGGGTAGGAGGGTAATCTTGGGCAGGTGGCTTAGAGAGGAGGGTCGAGTAGGGCCTATACTAAGATAAGTACAAGGCGCACCCACAGTTTTTGGTGGCTCATCCTACTAGAGAATCCTAGTCGCCGAGGATAGGAGGCTCGACCTGCCAGGAAAAGGAAGCCACAGGTCTTTGGGAGGCTTGGCTAGCAAAGGAAGCCTAGTTGTAGGTCTAGGGTGCTGACACAATAGGTCTTTGGAGGCTTGAAAACAAGGAAGAGGGAAGTCACAAGGAGTGTAAGGGATCACCCTGCAGGATAAGGGAAACCACAATTTTTGGACAGCTATTGATGGTTGTTACAACCAACCCAACCACAGGAAATAGGGAATTCTTATGACAGTTCTGAAGTGTTGTTACAACCAGTGTAACAACAGTTTTGAAGTAACTTTTGGGACAATTTTTACAACAACCTTTGGGTAGTTATAAGGGTTGTTACAGACATTTGTATGAGGTTTTTATAAGAAATAGTTTTGGGATTGTTATAGTCAGAACAATGAGGATATTTTAGCACTAAAATGAGAGGGTTTTATCAATGGTGATTAGGGATTTTTGAGTATATGATTTTCTTTGTTTTGGAATTTGTATATGTAATAAAATTAGGCCAATGTCCCTGGTACATGAGCCCATTGTTCCGGGTTTAAGAATAAGTTATTTGGGCATCAATTCCTGTGTATTGTGCATGAAATTGTTGGTGTTTTATTTTCCATTGTGCTAAGTTGTTAGACATCTCAGTGTGTTTATGTTTGAAGAAATTTGAGGTACCTAAGAGGCTGCCTAACAGGTCTGTATTTGACCAGTTTAGGCACTGTTTTCAAGGTAAGAACAGGTTTGTTTCTTGTTTTTTTAGGACTGCTAATAGGTCTGAACTTTCTTCCCTTTGAATCTTCCTTTTAGGAAGTGATTTAATGCTCTTTTGAAGTTGTTTTTTGAAGGGTTTAAATAGGAATTTTTTTTGTCCAATATTAGCACATTCAAACTTCTTCACAACAAAAAATACCTTCTAGATATTTTACACTTTAATGTTGATAAGGAAATATGCAAACCAAAAAAATTATACACAGGAATTTTCAGTCAACATGACCCTAGAAAAACCCCCATGGGGAAAACCAGTAGAAGAGGAAATGTATTATGGGATTCTTAGAGAAATAGTACAACAAAGAACAAAGCAACAAGAACCTAATTACATTTGCCAACTCCTCACACGTTTGGCATGGGTTTTGTCCTTGAAGTGCATGCCCTTCTTGGGATTTGTGCCCTGCCCTTGCTTGCTTGTTAGCCTTGAAGTTTTCACACCCTATTTGAGATGCTCTTGCACCCTTGTCTTAATTCCCAAACAAGTGTGCCCCTTGTTGAGATTTGGGTACCTTGGAAAGTGCCCCCCTTGAGTTATTGAGTGTCTAACTCAATGGAGGAAATATTTTGTTGAGATTTGGGTACCTTGGAAAGTGGTCCCCTTGTGTTTGTGAGTCTCTAAACACAAAGGGGGAGACTATTACCCTTATTACTTTACTTTATGTTCTAATTTCACGTTGACTTAGGAGTTTAAGTCAAAAGTGAAATATGCCACTTAAGTTATTAAAGTGACATTTAATTCACTTTGTGGGTGAGTTAAAGGATATGAGGCAAACTAAGGAAAGTGGGTTTCCTAAGTGATATTTTTGGATTAAATATCACCCATTGATTAGACATGGCTAGATTGGATCTAGGCCATTGATATTTTAGGGTTTGACCAAAGAGTGTTGAGCTTCAACAAGAAGATCCTAGTGAAAATTATGCACCTACACTAGGATGGAGCCTCAGGCTATTTTTAGGTGGAAGTCTATTTATAGATGATGTTCTATTTATATCCCTTAATAATAGTTGGACAATAAATATTAATATATTCTCAATGAGCACTTGGAAATAGTTAACTGAAGTGGAAAATTAGTTAGCTATAGGAAATTCGAGTTCAAAGGTTGACTGGTGGGACATGCAAGTCGAATTAGTTGTAACTAAGTGATTCAAAGTTGTAACAGAGTTGGATGTGTAGTTATGTGAGTTGTGAAGTAGTTTAACTCAGTTAAGTGAGTTAAGCTTAGTTGTACTAGTTGTAACTGAACTTAAACTAGTGAGAGATCAGTGAATTAATTATTAATTAATTCACAATCAGTGGTCTCACATGCAACTAAAGATTTAGCACTGTTAACTACATGCATGTTAGATCCAGTGGAGACCCAATTGAGATAATAGGTGAAAGGGACAATTTGACTATTAGTTGTGACTTTAGTGGGTGCGCTCATGCAACCACACACACATTGGATGTGCCCATGAGGAATGTGAAGCCTAGGCAAGAGGAATTCATTCATTGCATGGATTTCCATCAGCATGGATTGCGCAGAAAAGGCAGGTTGTCTGGAAGCAGTAAATTGGCACATGAATTTGTCAATTTTTGTATGACAGTGTGAGACGATTGTTTATTGTACTGAGAGCTATTAGATTGGAGTTTTGTATGAGATTGTTTCATGATCCATGATATATACATAATATATGATAGTGGGGTTTTTATCTTTATGTTTTCCTGGTAAAAACATCTGTGTTATGTGTGATTGATCTTTCTTCTTGATATTGAAATTGGAGATCGTGTTTTAAATTCTGCAAGAATAATAGTAGAAGTGATTCTATATTTAACAGTGGCATATAATTGTTAGATCAGGATAATCTAAGCAATACATAATTTTTATTGAAATTTCTACAAAGAGATGCTAAAGGAGGGAAACTGGTAATGAATAGGCTCATTCTTCACTTGAGAGATTTGAGAGGAGAGGAGGAGAAGAATATTTCTCATTTCTTGAGGAGAGGAGGGAGCACAAGGTAGGAGGCATTGCTACTTGAGAAAGGAAGGTGCATTGCATGTGAGGAGGTGCTTCCATGGAGTTGGGGGCATTCACATGAAGGAGGGCGCATTCCAAGCTTAGGGGTGCACTTGGAGGAAGGGAGGCACAAAGATTCAAGGAGGGTGCACCATAGATTCATCAGAGCTTTCATGAAGGAGGAGGGGCACATTACTTAGAGGGATCTTTAGTGAGAGGCTAGGGATGCACACCACCTAGAGGGAGCTCTTTCTAGAGGAGGGGCACACTAAGGCTACGTGCTCACCAATCCAAGGAGGAGGGCGCCATTGTGTAGAGGGCACTAATACCAAGGGAAAGAGAAAGAGCTTAGAAAGGTTCAAGTGGGAAAAGGAAAAGGAAAAGTCATCTCAAAGGCAAATGCAAAGGGAAAGGAAAGAGGGCTAAGGGTTAGCAAGAGAGGAAGGGTGCACCAAGGCAAAGGGTGCCTTGCTTCAATGGGCTAGCAGAGACATCTTCAAGGGATTCCAAAGCATTTGAGAGGGGTTGCTATTGTATCAGGTTCACTTGTATATGTTTTCCTTGTACATTTTTCTTTGAGATCTTCTATATACATCTATCTCCAAACTAGTTTTCCCCAGGGGGGGGTGTTTATCCAGGGTCATGTTGACCAAAAATACCTATGTCCCATTTCATGCATGCTTAGATGTGTATATCAACATTTAGAGTTGTAAAGATCATGATGAGTGTTATTTATTTTGAGTATATTGCATGTGATAACATTGGGTTACGAAAACACTTGCAAGGGCACCTCAAAAGAGCACTTAACCATCAAAATTTATGAGCAGAAAGTATTTGACTATTTGTTGGCCTAAAACAACAACAAAGGACAGTTTTGAAGTTTAAACTTAGAGCCAAATTTCAGGTCAAAGACAAACCTGTTTTGGCAGCCTCATAGTACCTTAGTTTTCTTCATGGTATCAGATACCTTGGTGGTGAATGTAATGTCCCTTTCCAAGTAGGAGCTCTAGATAGGAGGGATTAGTAGTCTAAACATCCCCGTTAGAATATAGCCAGGGAGATTTAGAGGAAAACAGGGTCACTTGATGTTACTTTACTAGAGAATGTTATAATTTGAAAGTGACATTAAGTGAAAAGTGGGTAAAAGTGTCTTTAAGTGATTTTGAGCTAAAAATAGAAGTCAACAATGAATTAGGGTTTTGCAGGAGTATATGAGGAGGAGAAACGACCTAATTCCACATTATGCATCTTATGATTTGACAGATGAGCTCTTAGGAGATTACACAGGTTCAGGATAATCAATGGAGATTGTGGATTCCAGGAGGAAGACACCATTGGGTTGATTTTGTTGTTGAGAGACGCACCCTAGTCACCAGGAAGATCACCCAGATCTTACATCATTTTGCAGGAGCATTTTACAACTTCATACAACTAGTGCACACTTCATCAGGAGGAGGGCACAAGTGTTAGGAGACTCTAAGGGTTAGCTCATCTTTCCCCAGGAGAATTCATAAATTTCCTTCTGACACAGTTGAGAGGAAGGCATGGCGCTTCTTTTGAGCTATTACTTGCCAGATTTCGACGTAGGGTCCTCTTGGGCGCATCAATTAGCCAATGAGGGCACAACAGTTGGGGAGGATACATTTAGGCTTCCAGAGAGATCACCAGATCAGATCCATGGAAACCCTTCCGACCCATTTCAGAGGATACCAAAGCGCTCAGTTCGAGATATAAAAATTTAGATTCGGAAGGTGGAATCACTAGGGCACAACCCCCTAGGGGATTCCATCTGAGGTCAATACAAATCAACATAGGGTTGATATTCAGCCTAATAGACACTGGGAGTGTTTATGAGGTCAGGGTGCACTGTTTGGGACAAATTCCAGTCAGATCCAAGGATTTTATCCACCAAGGTGAACATTCCAGACTTGCAACAAATGCCGTGTGAGTTGTCATAGCATGCAATAATTCATATCGCTCATCCATTGATCCAACATCATTCTTCTAGTTCCGGGTATTATTGTTTTAGTTTCATTATTGTATTCCAACTAAGATCTATCTATCTCTTATCTAGCTGAGAGACTCATTTTATTTCACGACATGTGGCATTGTATTCAGTCTTATTTCATAATACATAGATTGCAGTTTTTATGTGTTCTTTATCTATTGCATGCTTGATTATATACTGTTAAACAATTGTTCCACATGAAAAATCACCACGCATGTTAAAACTGAAGTACTAAAAACATCCAGAAACCCAAAGTGTATCGGTTCTGGCAGAAAATAAGAGGCATTTGAGGCACATATTCTGATCTGAGGAATTAGGGATATCACAACAAAGACTTGTTGATTTCTAGAGTATTCAGTGGATAGTTTCTTGACAGCTTGTTGGCAGATTTTTGGGACAACTTGTTGACAGTTTTGTTGGAAAACTTGTTGGTTGATTTGTTGGACAGTCATAGGTCTGTTTTGGACATTTTTGGACAACCTCTTATCACCCCTATGTGGACAAGAGTGTGGATGAATTTGGACAACCTAGTTTCACACCTATGTTGATAGGAGTGAGGTTGTAGCTCGACTACCTCTTTTTACACCTGTGTTGACAGGAGTGAGGCAATACCCTTGTGCAATTTAGTGGAAAACCATGTCGGTGTCTCAGATGCGGGAAGATGATACGCTAGACTGAGCTAGCAACTGGTCCCCTTGGAAGACCACGATCATCTTTGTCATGGAGGATCTTGAACTATGGGATATAGTTCAGGCTCCCATTGTTCTTCCTCCTGTCATTGCTCACTTGTTGGTGGTATAATTAAGGATGAGGAACAACAAGGTGAAGAGGAATATTTTTGATGTGGTGAGGGACCACATCATACCCCATTTGACTGGGAAAGACTATTCCTTTGAGATATGGGCCTCACTGTGAAAGATTTACTAGAGTCCCAATCAGAACTAGAAGATGGTTCTACAGGAAAATCTCAAAAACATTCAGATGCTCGATTCCGAGACAGTTACATCATACCTTGGTAGATTTACACAGATTCGAGATGAGTTGGCCATAGTTGGCGAGATTATGGATCCTGACTTCTTGGTGAGGACAACTTTGAACAACTTTTCCAAACCTTGGGGTTCATTTGTACGAGGCATTGTAGCCTGGGAGGTCATGCCTACCTGGGAGAGACTTTGGGATGACTTTGTAGAGGAGGAGCTGAGATGCAGCCCAGGATCTTCAGGACAACATCATATTTTAGAGGTTGATGAGGATCTTTCTCTGTGGACTAAGGGAAAAAATAAGACCGACATAGGTGATAGACAGGGTCCCAAGGGAGGGGCCAAACCACAGTAGAGTAGCGGTGGGAAAGAGAGAGACATGAGAATAGTGATATGTTTTTATTGTGGAGAGATGGGTCACTACATAGGACAATGTCCCAAGAAGAAGAAGAAGAAGCAACATGATGGTACTGCAATGACAATAGAGGAGGAGGAGTTCGTTGCTCAGTTTGCGAGGGAGTGTGTGTTTGCCAGTTGTTGTTTGTCAGTTGATGCACCATATAGCATTAGGTGGGGAGACAGAGGTGAGGAGGACCTATTGACTCAGATTATTAATTTAGAGGAAGCTTCGACTCTATTTTCGAGGACACCATCTTCAAGTGTGACTGGTCCACCAAGGACAACTTCAATTTCAGTGTTGTCGAGCAGACATAGGGTTTGTCGAGCAGACATGGCTAGATTGGATCAAAGCCATTAATATTTTTGGATTTGGCCAAAGAGAGGATAAAGGAGGGAAAAGAGTAATGAAGAGGCTCATTCTTCACTTGAGATATTTGAGAGGAGAGGAGGAGAAGAAGAACACTTGGTGCATTTCTTTAGGAGAGGAGGGCACACAAGGTAGGAGGCATTTCTACTTGAGAAAGGAAGGTGCATTGCATATGAGGAGGAAATTCCATGGAGTTGGGGGCATTCACATGAAAGAGGGCACATTCCAAGCTTAGGGGAACGCTTGGAGGAAGGGAAGCGCAAAGTTTCAAGGAGGGTGAACCATAGCTTCATGAGATATTTCATGAAGGAGGAGGGGCACACTACTTAGAGGGAGCCTTAGTGAGAGGATAAGGGCGCACACCACCTAGAGGGAGCTCTTGCTAGAGGAGGGATATTTTCCTTGTTGTACAATTTTATTTGAGATCTTCTATATACATCTATCTCCAAACTGGTTTTCCCTGGGGGGGTTTTATCCAAGGTCATGTTGACCAAAAATACTTGTGTCCAATTTGATGCATGCTTAGATGTTTATATTAGCATTTAGATTTGTAAAGATTGTGAGGAGTGTTATTTGGTTTGAGTATATTGCATGTGCTAACATTGGGTTACAAAAACATTTGCAAGGGCACCTCAAAAGAGCACTTAACCATCAAAATTTATGAGCAGGAAGTACTTGACTAGTTGTTTTCCTAAAACAACATCAAAGGACAGTTTTGAAGTTTAAAGTTAGAGCCAAATTTTAGGTCAAACACAAACCTGTTTTGGCAGCCTCATAGTACCTCAGTTTTCTTCATATTTGATCCTCACCACTTTAATTTATGTTATAAAGTCAAAGTGACTTTATTTCACTTAAGTCACAAAGTGACTTTATTAACATAAAGTGACTTAGGAGACTTAAGTCATTTCGGAGATTTAATCTCCACCATTGATTGGAGTTTTGGTCTAAGATCTAATATTGACCATCAGTTTTCTAGGTTAGCCCAAGGATGAGGCTAAAGCAGATAAATGAGGAAAAAGGGAATTCGATTTTTCACTTGGACATTAGAGTGAAGAGTGGAGAGGAGAAGAGAATATTTTTGGAGAAGTGGAGAAGAGGGGCGCAATTGTGAGAGGCAAGGGTGCAAGGAAGCTTGAGGGTACCATCTTGTGAGGAGAGGGCACAATCTTGATTGTGGGCGCACTTGTTGAAGTAAGGGTGCATATTAGCAGGCAAGGGCACAAATATTGAGTGAGGGGCACACTTAATGGAGTAAGGGAGCACACTAGCAAGCATGCAAATCAAGAAAAGGGTGCATTCTTCCAAGAGGGGTGCAAATCCCAAGGAGTGTGCATTTCCCAAGAAACTACAAAGCCAAGCTCAAGAAGGAGTTGGCTATTGTACCAGGTTCTTTTGTTATTTTTCCTTCTTGCTATTCTAGCTTGAGATCTCCATAATTAAATTTCTCTTCCAACTGGTTTCCCCCGTCTTGGTTTTTCCAGGGTCGTGTTCACAAAAAATACTCGTGTAAAGATCTTATGGTTTGCATTCTTTTATTTCAGCAAGTAGGTGTAAAGATCCTAGAGAAGTGTTACACATAAAAAATAATCACTTTGATAGTGTCGCAAGTGTCGCATTTTGCTTACAAGTGTTGCAAGTGTCAAAGAAAGCACACTGCCATGATGCCTATAACGACATGAGAAGGACACTTGAAACACCTCAAACATTTTATTTGGAAGAGGAGAAATGAGTCAGCAGGTTTATAAACCTTTTGCCATCTGAAAGCACCCCAAAAACTGAGTTTTTGGAGGAGAGCGCTCCCCTATACCTCTTCTGGGAGTGTTGGAGCTCTCCCTTACAATGTCTAGGAGTTCTATAAAGCTCCTTTGGCCCTTCTGGAGGAGTGCTATTGATTTTAAGAGTGTTTGCGCCCCCCCTTAAGCTTACTAGGGAGCGCTACAACGCTCTGATGGCCCTTTTGAGGGAGCGCTACCTATTCTGGGCAGTAGTTAAGCTGTTGAGATCAATGGGGGAAGGATCCTTTTATTCTTGGAAGGCAGTTGGGTTCGAATCCTCAATCAAGCCACAATCTTAGGGAAGATCTCTATCTGGAGGAGGAAAATCCTCAACTCACCCCAAGGATATCTCAAGTTGTTGAGCCTCTCCAAGGCTATATAAGCAAGCTTTCTCATGGTGAAAGGGAGAGGGAAAGGGAGAATCACACCAAACTTATGATCTTATAAGTGCTGCTGGAACAAAGATATTTTGGAGGCAAGAGACCTATGATCTCATAGGGAGCAATCGGTGAATCTATCATCATTTGGATCGTGGATCTTTTGAGCAAGGGATAGACAAGGAGGACTTGACGAAGCTGCTACAATCCATCTATGGTTGTAAGCAATGTTTTGTCCTTATTAATATAATTTGCTTGGCCTATTTCCTTCTAATTCATGTTCAATCTCACATGAATTTGTCTCTTTAGTAGATAGACCTATTTCGGACTAATATTGATAGGGTAGGAAGTAGTCGTACTTTGTTTGTCTACAGGGATTATCGAGGAACAAAAGATTGGAGCTCAACTCGGAGCGTGCAGGGACAAACACCAGTAAAAGGTACTTCTTTTATCCTTCCTCCTCACACACTAGTCCACCTAGATATAAAAGGAAGTCAGTGACCATGATAAGCACTTTCTATCTTAGAGTTAAGAGTCTAGCTCTTTGAGGAGATCTACCTGTCCGCGGGGAGATTTTCCTTCAACAGAAACTGGCGACTCCACTGGGGAGAATCGAATCGAAAATTTTGGTTTTGTTTTTTCCTCATAATAAATTGTCTTACCCTTTGTTTTATTAATCCTTGTTCACCCCTTCGTATCTGATTGCACTTGCTGATTGACTCTTTACCCCATCACACTCAACTTACCTGTCAAAATTTGATCAAAATTTTGGGTTTTTGGACATTTTTATGAGTTTTTTTAGCCTGGCGCCCCCCTGCCCATGTTAGAAGAGCGCCAACACTCCATGGAAGTGTTAGACAGAGCTTTATAACACTCTTGTGGCCCTTATACTAGAGCGCCAACCCTTTTTTACCCAAAATCTCTTCAAAAATTGTATTTTTTGGAGGTCCAAACCCTGTTTTTTCACTTGCTGAGCTACTTTGTGATTCAATGATTCTTCCTTTGACCTTTGACATGCTTCCTCTTGAGAGTTAAACACCTTGTTGTTCATATTTTATGCCCTTCTTCCTTATTTTTGAGTTTTTGCTGTTGAGAGTTCGAAATCAATCCTCTGCTTTCTTCTCTCCTATCCGACCGAGCGGGAACTCTAGTGAAGGACATTAGAAGTCTGTGACTCTTCTCATTTGGTTCTTTGAGGTCATTTGATCCAATTTATTTCCCCTTCCTTTTACATTTTTTATTTCCTTTATCTTGTTTGACTTGTTTGAAAAAGGGTGTGTTGTTTGTGCGAAATCTGTATTTTCTTGTCTGAATCTCCTTGATCTGAAAGGGTAGTTGGCAGGACAAATTTTTCATTGAATTGATCATCGTTCGCATGAAAACAAAAAAAGTACATCTTAATGATTAGTTTGCATATTAGTTTGCATTTCTAAAATGTTGTAGCATCATATTGGATGTGATTAAGAACAAAATTGATTGAGGTCATTCCTTATCAAGTGTTTGATAGTGAAAACGACTCTTCCTCTTTCCCTTAAATAGGTATTCATTGAAAAGAAATGATTTCTTATCATACTTCATGCATATTTTTGCGAATTGAATCATCATTCCATTAGTTTCACTTTCGTACACCCTCTGAGTAAACAAGAGCCATTAAAATCAACGCTTAACTAAAATTTATCGGACTTTTTACATCTTTGTTAGCAAACCTACATTAGTTTAAGGTGTAGAGCTTTGGAATAGGTTGAAAGGATAACTTTCCAAAGCTATTGAACAAACTTAGTATCTTGCAGTAGGGAGAGTCAAATCCAATTGTCATATTGGCTTGCTGGGATCCTCCTCTCACACAGGGGTTACGCACGAGGTCACATTCGGGTGAGTTACGGAGATTATCCCTCCATGGCCCAACTGTTTGTAGTGGTCGGATCGTATATTGGGGGTCACTGGAAGGTATACCCACACTTATGTGTGGGAGCCTTTCAATTTGATTTCAGACTTGTTATCCTGCCCATACTTTCCGACTAGACTGTCAACTGTACCCACCCAAGGGCTGACTACGAGTTGGTGACCTTAGTAGCCACAATATTTAGGGTCTCACACAAGGTGACGGTGAAGGGAAGTCTCACTATACCTGGAATAGACATTGGTCAAACTCACTCGGGCTCCTTGGAGGGTAAATCCACAATTACTGCGTGGAAGCTTGCACCAAGGCGTAAGTTCGTTAAGCAGGTTGCCAACGTAACTGATCCACCCACTCTATCCCTGCCCCTTCCTATTTTGATCTCATGACGTTGGATTTCATCACCAACTAGTGGTTTCATTGTAGGAAGGTTTGTTTGATTGATTGCTTCTCAGATTCGTAGCGTGTGTTGTTTGTTTTACTTAGTGGACCTTAGGTCGAATCAATGTTAATGGCATCGAATCCAGGGAGTACCAATGGAGGAACCCCTTCTTCTGGGGAACCTTATACCTTTCCTTCGTTTAGAAAATTTGGTCCTCCATATGTTGCCAAACTGAGTCTTCCAGGAATTACTATTGGATTACCAGTTTGATTTTTCCCCACTCCGGTGATCCTGAATCCTCCCAATGTTTCAGTTGCACCTAATACTTTGGATGTCAATACACCACCCACACATCAACCTCATGTCAACTTTTTGCCTTCTTCGTCCATCAAGTCTCCTTCCATTTCTCCTTCTTCGCCTAATGAAATCTCTAAATCAAGTAGCCAGGTTGATCAGAAGAAGAAGAAACGGAAAGAGAAGAAGAAGAAGAACCCGAAAAGGACACAGACTCCAACAACATCAGATGTTGGCTCTAAGCAACCAGTTACTGTTAATAGTACTGGGAGTGTTGATGAGGTCAACAAGATTAAAATGAAGAATCCAAAACCCAAATTACCTTGTAGCCTTTGTAAGGGTGACCAATTTCTGAGGGATTTCCCCGGTCTTACCCAGGTCTTAGAAATGTGGTCCTCCACGTCATCGACCTCTGTTGGTCATGTCAATGATACCCCATCAACTAGTGATGTTCAGGTTGGTAAGAAGAAGAAAACTGTCAAGTTCCCTTGCATGTTATGTAAAGGTAATCATTACTCTCACCTTTGTCCTTGCATGGATGAGGCTTCTTCTCTTTTGGAAAAACTTCAACTTCCAAAAGGTTATCGTAAGCTTTCCTCTGACCCATCGTTGGTTGATGGACTGGTCAATCCAGTTCCATCCCCGGTCAGTTCGGTTGATCAGGTGGTCAATCTAGTTTCATCCTCGATTGAACCACGAACCAAAGTAGCTGATCCAGTTCCGTCATCGATAAACCCCACTCTTCATCAAAAGAGTGACACCAAAGTGGTCGATATGTTTTTATCCTCAGTCGATCCCACTCTCGCGTTAGAGAGCGACACCAAAGCGGTCGATCCGTTTCCACCCGTCGACCCCATTCTTCCCTTGGAGAATGAAACTCAAGTGGTCGATCCAGTTTCACCATCGGTCGATCCCATTCCTCCCTTGAGGAATGTCAAAGTGACTGATCCAGTCCCTTCCTCGGTCACTCCCACTCTTCCTCTGAAGAGTGCCAAAGTGGTCGATCCAGTTTCACCATCAGTCGATCCCATTCCTCCATTGTGGAATGTCAAAGTGACTGATCCAGTCCCTTCCTCGGTCAGTCCCACTCTTCCTCTAAAGAGTGCTAAAGTGGTCTATCCAATTCCACCATTGGTTGATCCGATCTAATCATCAGTCGATCCTACTCTCCTTCTAGAGAGTAAACCCGATACTGCCCATGTTTTTCTCGTTAATACAAACTCTGCCTTTCCGGGGGGCATTCCTCCTTCTCCTGTGAAACCCCCTCCATGTACTGAAGCCATACTTTTTGATTGGGGTGCACTAACTGGACCTCATCTTCCCTCCCACATTCCTTTCCAGATTACAGTACAGGTTCATGGTCAGGACATTCCTCAAACGCTGATAGATGAAGGTGCGTCCGTTAGTATTTTGTCTTTTGTTGCTTGGTACTCTTTGGGTTGTCCGCAGCTTGCACCGGGTTACACAGAATATGTTATCTTTTAACAAAAGAACTAGTCAACCTTTAGGGATCCTTCCTCAGTTTCCTGTAACTTTGGGAGGGAAAACTATCTTTATCGATGTCATGGTAGTCCGAGACCCCTTGGATTTTGCTTTACTCCTTGGGCGGGATTATGTCTATGCCATGAAATATATTGTATCCACTCTTTTCCGTGTGATATCTTTCCCTCACAATGGAAGAATTGTGACTATTGATAAACTTTCATTCATCGGCCCCGATTGGGTTACCTCTCTAAGTGGTTCTTATATGCAGACAGTATCGCCCCCGCCGCATGTCAATTATGTGGCGTTGTCTCCCATGATTTCAACTTCTGATGCTTTGGATCTGGTAGTTGACATGGTGATCTCTTCAGTAGGGTTATTGGAGCCTGATCTCCTTACCCCTGTCATGACCCTCGACATGTGTTCCTTCCAGAGTGATTGTCTTCCATCCAGTGAAGATCTCCTGGAGGCCATGACCACATTTTATCCATTGACATGGTACCCTTCCCAAGCATTATCCTCTTGGAAGCCATGATCCGGACGAAAACACAAGCATAGTTTCTTTTCTCTGTGGCAAGCTCGTTAAAAAATGAAATAGAGGTCCTGAGAATAGTTCTTTTCCTGTGTCAAGCTCGTTAAAAAATGAAACAGTCACCTCTCTTGAACCTTCTTTTCATCCACCCTTCTCCTTTTTCTCATCTACTAGAGAAATTGGTGACGACCTTAGAGTTGGTGAATGAATCGAAGCTTGGAGGGCATGTCTCCAACCTTTAATGATCATCCTAGAGTTAAGCCACTAGCTTTCAAGCTGGGGGCATACCGAGCTTAGTCTTTGTTCTTTCTCGTGCTCGTAAATACATGAGAATGTATCCGGGTAGACTTTTATCTGTTTTTCGGACCTGTATGGATACACAAAAAAGGAACCCCCTGGAGTTGTCTTTAAGCTCTTTTCAAAATCTCTAAACATGAAAAGATCGCAGAGTGATATTGCTTCCTTTCCCACTCATTAAACGGTTTGAAAGGGCGTCTTTCGAGTGATAATTTATCTCTTTTTCGGCCTCGCGAGACTAACATTACAAAAAAGGACAACATTGGAGTCATCTTTAAGTTATTTTTAGACTCTCTAAAGATGAAAAGATTACCGAGCGACCTTGTTCTCTTCACGCTCGTTAAAGTATTTGAAGAAAATGTCTATTGAGCGATAGTTTATCTCTTTTTTGGTCTCGTCAGACTACTTTACGAAAAAGGAACTGAGAGAGTTCTCTTTTAAGTGTTTTTCCAAACTCTATAATCATGAAAACCTTCGAGTTTTCTGTCTTTGGACTCGCTAAACAAAACGTCGACAAGCCCATATGGGATCGAATCCTTACTTCTTCCAGTTCGTTAAACAAAGGAAGAGGAACTTACCGAAGGTGAGTTTTATCGAGCATGTGTTATCCTCCTTGAGTTCGTTAAATTAAAAAGAGGTACTCGTCTATCTGGATGGGGCAAAAAATTGAACGAAGCAAGCCAAGGAGTTTTTTTGAGAACACTACCAAATAACTCTTAGAGTCTCCCTTGAACATGACACTTTGTCTTTGCGCACACCTTAATCCGCTGAGCCTCTGCACTGAACCAATCCTCTGAGTTTTTTATTACTCCTTTGGGTCACCCGATGAAAGTCACAGTATCGACTGCATTATCATGTTTTGGTCCATGTCATATTTCTGCTGTTGTGCCTCAGTGTTCAAGGGAAGTATCCGCCTCGAGAGTCAACCATCACAAATATCTTGTCTCAATACCCGTGTCAGTTCATGTTCATTTGATCTACCAATTACATCTCTATGTCTGTTTCGTGTCATTGATGGGGGATACATCAAGGCCCTCCTTCGACGATTCTATTCCTGTCGACTTCAACACATTATCTAGGAACTAGCCTTAGAAACCAGTTAGTACTTTGGGACCTGCATGCCTCAATGGCAGGCCTCCTCACATTCGATAGTGGGTTTACATTATTGACCTTTGATTGGATGATTCCATGGATGTTTGACTTCAGCTCATCCATTCACATTCGTTGGAATGTACTAGAGTACCTTGGGAATCATTGACATTAATGGTGATCTCCCTCGCGCTTGTTAATGGTTTACATCATTGACCGGTAATCAAGTGGTTTTTTCCATGTTTGACATCAGGACATCTATTCACATGGTTAGATTTGTACTACATCGGGATCGGTAAGAAGACCCTGGGTTGAGTGATCACTTTGATATGTACTTTGCCCAGGCTGCGATGGAGTTTCTCTTGAACAATGACACATATACTGTGACATAGATCCACTTTGTATTGGTCGTGGCTATGTCTTGTCATCTCGTAGATCCACTGTGTATTCTTCGTGGCTACGATTAGTTTACTTCATATGAGTATAGATCCACACTGTATCCTTGGTGGCTATACCTTTTATCAATACAATTATGGATCCGCGGTGTATTTTATGGCGGCCATATCGCCCAAGCATAGGTATAGAAAATCCGCAGTGTTTAGGTCATATTCATGGTGAGTTGGCAGCGGTTAGCGAGATAGTAGATCCCTCTAATTTGGTGAGGAAAACCTTAAATGGATTTTCCAAACCTTGGGAGAGTTTTGTACGAGGCATCGTGGCTAGAGACCATATGCCCAGTTGGGAGAGGCTCTGGGATGAATTTGTGCAGGAGGAGCTTAGAGTTGACTTTGGATCCAATAGTCAGCAGCATGGTGGGGATGGTTATGAGGATCTTTCTCTTTGGGAAAATGGAAATAAGAAGACCAAGAAAGGTCCCAAGGGTGGGGCCAAGCAAAAACAATAGATAGGAGGTGAGTAGCAGAGGGTTATGAGAAAATTTAAATGCTTTTCTTGTAACAAGATGGGGCACTATGCCGGATAGTTTCCCGATAAGAAGAAGAAGAAGCAGGGTGGTACTTCAGGGTGGTACTTGAGAGGGAGTGTTCATTGATAGTTTGTTGCTCGACAATTGATTCACCATCCTGAATATGGTACATAGACAGTGGAGAATCCAGTCATATGTCAGGTGTCAGAGAGAAATTCATTAATCTCAAAGATCCAGAGATCAAGTTGGAGATAATGCTTGGAGACAACACCATAGTCAAAGTGGCTGAGCGTGGCACAATTTCCTTTCAGAAGGATTTGAGGCCACCCTTGGTGTTTAGGGATGTATTATATGTCTCTAGGTTGAAGAAGAATATGATTTTAGTTTACTCCATTCAGGATAGGGGGTTTGAGGTGTCCTCCAAAGGTATAAAGTTCCTCATTCACCCTAAGGGGTCCAATATCACTTCTGGCAGAGTGATTGGGACACGTGAGGGGAATTTGTACAAATTACTTTTTCATCCATTGAATGCTTTGGCTAGTAGCAACAACAAAAGTCATTTGTGTGAGCTATGGCATCAGAGGATGACACATTTGCATCATGGAGATCTGAGGTTGCTGAGAGAGATTGTGAAAAATTTTCCATAGTTCAACATTGAGCATGAGGAGGTATGCAGAGGGTGTACTCTTGGGAAGTACAACAAGAGTGTCTTTCCCAGCAGTGACAATAGATCAGCTGGGGTACTAGATTTGTTACACACATATGTGTGTGGGCCCATGTCACAAGTTTCCTTTGGTGGCTGTGAGTACTATGTGAGTTTCATTGATGACCACTCCAAGAAGACCTGGATATTTTTCTTGAAGACCAAGACTGAGGACCTCAAGAGGTTCCAAGAGTTCAAAAATCTCGTGGAGAACCAGACAAGAAGAAAGATCAAGGTCTTGCGATTAGACAATGGAGGTGAGTATACCTCCACAGAGTTTGCATATTTCTATACACAATAGGATATCAGGAGGCAGTTGACCATTCCTTACAACCCGCAACAAAATGGGGTTGCAGAGAGGAATAACATGGCCATAGTGGGTGCAATGAGATAGATGTTGTATGATCAGGCATTACCATTCTACTTATGGACAGAGGCTTGTAGTACTGCAATGTATCTGCATAACATGAGTCAACATGGAGTTGTTAAGTACCTGAATAATCTGAAGATAAATCTCATAATAAACCCACAATATCAAAAAGAAAGAACCAAACCATTCACCAAAATACTGAACACAAGAAATATTCAAAACCCTTGAGGTAGGGTAACACCATATATTATTCCTTAAGGAAGGAATTCACTCCTAAGCAATGATTGATACATTCACACTATTATTCACTCTATCTCATTACATTTCTTACACTTCTTTATATAGCTCTATCTATCTCCTAGGAACCTTCTAGAGAGATTTCTCACATTTTTTACATTTAACTACCATAGTGGGCCTTTATTAATATAGTGGACCTGGTCCACCTTACATTGAATGACCACATTCTCATATATTAAATGACTTCTACTAATAATACATAACCACATTCCCATTGGGTACCTCCCTAGGTACCCCATATTAACTCCCTAGGTATACTACATTCCATCCCCCTTCACATGTTTCATCCTCGAAACACAAGAAGAAACCATACAATATGATCAGCTAAGCAATGTAGCCAACTGGTACCAAGTACGACCATCCATCCATCCCAATGGAAGTCAGACATGATGTCCCTTTGTTGCCTTGCCACCCTGATCTTGCTGTGCATCATGTCGGGGTTGCCATGAGATTGTTTCTATAGCCTGATCTCTTCCCGTAGTGTCAGTAGTCCTCCATGCACCTGTTGGTCGATTTCTTGTCTGGTGCATAAATGTGTTGAAGCTCACACCCTTGCCTGGATGATTGTTGTTTCTCTATATGATGTGGATGACGATATACCATAAATGTAGGAACTTGTTATTTTTTCTTCAAATCTGCAACACATTGTGCCTTTGAGTCAACGACCTCCTTAGCTTCCTGACTGTGTCCTTCCTATGGTTTTTCTTCATCTCCTTTTGTAGACTCTACCTCCGATTCAACTTCAGACTCGAAAATTACTGCTTTTTTGGCCTTCGTGGGCCCATCGTTCTTATTCAAAGACACATCCTGCAATGTGATTTTCTTTTTCTTGTACCACAACTTCAAAAACTTATTTTGCACATTAATATTAATGGTACCCACTGATTCTATCCAAGGATATCCCAAAACAATATCCACTTCATCCATATCCATAACATAAAAATATGAATGCAACACATATTTATCCATACTGAGCTTCAAATCTTTAAAAATTTTAACATTTTCACCCTCAACCTGTGTGCTTTGGATATTCTTTGCAGGAATTTGCAGTCTATTAACCAATTGAATATTGATAAAATTACGCATGCAACTAGGGTTAACATAAATAATAACCTTCTCCTTATGAATACAACCATGAACCTGTAATATAGACTTGCCACATGAAAATAAACCCTTGGTTTTTTCTTTACTTTTGACATGAGACCATTTTTCTAAGAAGACTTTTTCAAATTCTTCATCGGAGAGTGCCATCATTTTGTTATGGCTAAGCGAATTCCACCAAATGGCTGCATCACCTTGTAAAATCAAATTTATCATCACTTTCCAATGCTCTTGACTGAATGACTTCCTATGTTTTATGACTGCTTCAATACTAGGGCCATCACAATTTCCTGTAAAATACATCTTGCTTGGGATAAATCTTCAACAAAAACTAGGGTTAAAAATAACTTACCGCAGAAAATCGCGTCTTCTTCTGGAAAAACCTTGAAAAACTGTTGAATTTAAAATGCTCATAACTTTACTTCCTGGACTTCGTTTTGGCTGATTTGTTTTTTGAAATTGGGTAATTTTCCAAGAGGAATTCAAATATCCAATTTTTTTGACCAAATTATACTAAAAAATGTTCATATTTGAACCTAAAGTGCGACGCCCTCTTTTTTCCTAGAAAAAATCTGCAAAAAAGAGCCAAAACAATTCTCCCCTTCTTTAACCAAGGAAAGTGATTTGATACCACTTGTTAAGTTCCTGAATAATATGAATATGAATCTCATAATAAAACCACAATATCAAAAAAAAAAGAACCAAACCATTCACCAAAATACTGAACACAAGAAATAGTCAAAACCCTTGAGATAGGGTAACACCATATATTATTCCTTAAGGAATGCACTCCTGAAGCAATGATTGAGACATTCACAATATTATTCACTCTATCTCATTACATTGCTTACACTTCTTTATATAGCTCTATCTATCTCCTAGGAACCTTCTAGAGATCCTTCTCACATTTATTACATTTAACTACCATAATGGGCCTTTATTAATATAGTGGACCTAATCCACCTTACATCAAATGGCCACATTCTCATATATTAAATGACTTCCACTAATAATACATAACCACATTCCCATTGGGTACCTCCCTAGGTACCCCATATTAACTCCCTAGGTATACTACAAGATCTTTGGGGAGGAAGACTCCTTAGGAGGCCTTCATTGGTAGTAGGCCTGATGCTGAACACCTTCGCATATTTGGATGTTTGATGTTATCTCATGTCCCTTATGAGAAGAGGACAAAGTTAGATCCCATGGAAGAGAAGGGGATTCTAGTTGGATATTAAAAGGCCTCTAATGCCTACCAGATCTACATTCCATAACTGAGGAGAGTGGTCGTGAGAAGAGATGTCAGATTCGAGTAGGATAGAGCATTTAGGAGATCTCTTGAGTTGAGAGACATAGTTGAGGAGGTCCCACAGATCCAGTGTGATGCATCATAGGGGAGATAGCCTCAAGTGTCTATTACACCAAGTTTAGGGATGACTGGTCCACCAGGTACAACTTCAGGTTCACAAATGCCTTGTATACAGACAATGGATGCACATGCTTCAGGATCACAAACTACTTTGCAGAGATCTATGGATGAGACTTAAGGGCATGAGGAGACTGCTCCACATGAGATTACTTTAGGGAAGAGGAAACCAAGATGGTTTCAAGAGACTGAAGGAAGCCAAGGAGTATGTTGGAGAGCCTCAAAGGCTGATGAGAGAGAGAAGAGTGCTATAGAGGTATGAGTCCTACTTGGCTATGGTGACAAGAATTATAGATTCAGATCCCACTACATTTGCACAGGAAGAAAAACAATAGGTCTGGAGAGAGGCCATGTAGGAAGAATGTGACTCCATGTGCAATGATGTGAGGGAGGTGGTGCCTAGAATTGAGGGGAAGTCAATTGTGACTTCCAGGTGGATGTAACAGATCAAGTATGTTGCAAATGGAATCATAGAGAAACACAAGGATTGTTTTGTGGTGAGAGGATTCTCTCAGGTTGATTAAATTTATTATGAGGAGACGTTCGCACCATTTGCGAGATATATAATTCTATCTGAAGTATTATGGCCATTGTAGTAGAGATGGGTTGGAAGATCCATCATATGGATGTGAATACTGCATTTCTGAATGGTTTTATAGAGGAGGAGGTATACATTGAGTAGCCACAGGGGTTCGAGGTGTTGGAGAGAGAGTCCCACGTGTGCCTCTTGAAAGAGGAACTGTATGGACTGAAGCAAGTTCCTTGATCTTGGTATTCGAGGATTGACTCCTATTTGCTTCAGATGGGGTTTGAGAAGAGTGAGGAAGATCTGAACCACTACTACATCATTCGAGGAGAGGATACACTTATTATCATACTATATGTTGATTATTTGTTCATCACAGTAGGGGAGCATATCATAGTTGATTGCAAGAAAGGACTTGCATCAGAGTTTGAGATGAAGGACATTGGACTGATGCACTATTTCTTGGGCATGGAGCTTTTGCAGAGGGATGGACACATATTTCTGGGACAGGGGAAGTGTGCAGCAGATATTCTGAGCAAATTTCAGATGGAGGACTACAAACCCATGTTGACACCTATGGTCACCAATTGGAAGAAGCTTAGCCCCTCATATTCTAAGTTGGTGGATGCCACGAGATATTGTCAGTTTATAGGTTCTTTGATGTATCTGGTCAACACTAGACCATATATCTATTTTGTCATGAACACTCTCAGCCAATACATGGTGGATCCTAGGAGTGTGCACTGGATTGGAGAAAAACATGTGTTAGGTACATTGCATGATCATTGGATTATGGATTGGACTATGTCAAAGGATATGGAGTTAGGTAAATTGGCTACATAAACTCCGATTGCGCAGGATGTGTAGTTGACAGGAAGAGCACCTCAGGGTGATTTTTTGGTTTGGGATCAACAATTGTTTCTTGGTTCAGCCAGAAACAGAGGTCAATGGCACTGAGTTTTGAGGAGGCAAAGTACATGGATGCTAGTCAGACCAGCTACGAGGCCATTTGGCTTTGCAAGTTGTTGTTTGGCCTATTTGGTTGTGAGTTGAGACCTACAATTATTCACTGTGATAATAAAAGTTTTATCAAAGTCTTTGAAAATCTAGTGTTTCATGACAGATCGAAACACATAGATATTAGATACCACTTCATCAGATATTGGGTCCATAGAGGGGAAATTCAACTTCAGTATATTTAGACTGATGAGCAAGTTGTAGATATTCTCACCAAGTCCTTGCCAAGGGGAAAGCGTGTCTACTTCAGGGACAATATGGGAGTGGTGACTAACACCTTCCTCATTAAGAGGGAGTGTTGATTGTTACAGAGTGTTTCATTTATGAGGTAACGTTAAAAATAATTAAGGTAAAGGCAGTTGAACAAGATGAGTTTAGCTTTGTAGAAATGGCTTCGAGAACCAAACAGAATGTTGGAGGGAAGGTTACAGGCTATAGCCTTAACCTAGGAGAGTTTGTCACCAGTTCCAACCTGTACATCATGATATTAGGATCTTATGACGCCATGATTGGTATGGACTGGTTGGAATCACATGAGGCAATACTCAATTGTAAGACACAATGGTTGAGTTTGGTCGATGACGAGGGACAGAGACATGTGATTGTAGGTCGTAACCAGAAAGTCTCCCTCAGGTTCATCTCTTCTTTGCAGCTACAGAAAAGCATGCGCAAGGGATGTTAGCTTTATGCGATCCTTGCGTTAAATGAGAAGGGAGTAGTGGAAGGTATATAACACCTTCCAGTGGTGAGAGAGTTTGGAGACATCTTCCCTGAGGAGTTACCTGGGATGCCGCTAGAGAGGGAGTTGGAATTTACCATAGACCTAAAACTGGGGAATGAACTGATAGAAAGAACGCCTTATCGGATGTCGACCCTAGAGTTACAGGAGTTGAGAATGCAAATGAAGGAGTTTTTGGACCTAGGACTTATACGTCCAAGTGTGTCACCATGGGGTGCGCCTGTTATCTTCATACGAAACAAGGATGGGTCGTGGAGACTCTGCATTGACTATCGTCAATTGAATAAAGAAACGATCAAGAATCAGTATCCATTGCCAAGGATTGATGATCTGTTTGATCAGATGAAAGGCACAATGGCGTTTTCAAAGATAGAGTTGAGATCATAGTATCACCAGTCATGAATCAAGGAGGATGACGTCCCTAAGACTACCTTTAATATGAGGTTTGGATATTATGAGTTTACTTTTTTACCTCTTGGACTGACAAACGCCCCTGGGGTATTTATGAGTTTGATGAACGAGGTGTTCCGTGAATACTTGGAAAAGTTCGTCCAAGTATTCATTGATGATATTTTGATTTAATCTCGGATGATGAAGGAGCATGAAGAGCACTTGTGCTTGGTACTACAGTGTCTGGGAGAGAACAAATTGTATGGGAAATTGTCTAAATTCTCATTTTATCAATCGAAGATTCACTACTTAGGGCATGTCATCTACAATGAAGGTATCATTTTGGATCCAGCAAAGGTTGAGGCTATTATGGAATGGCCTGTGTCGATGAATGTCCCATAAGTGTGTAGCTTCATGGGTTTATCATAATATTATCGACGGTTCGTCGAGGGTTTTTCGAAGATAGAAAATCCGATCACGGAATTGCAGAAGAAGAACAAGAAGTTTGTTTGGACCGAGAAATGTGCAGAAGCATTTCGGACGCTCAAGGAGCTGTTGAAAATAACACTGATACAAAAGGTCCCTGACATGGACACGGACTTCTTGGTATACAATCACGCATCCAAGGAAGGCTTAGGCGGACTCTTGATGCGAGATGATCGAGTGATCGCTTACATCTTGAGAAAGTTGAGAAGGCATGCGAAGAACTATGTGACACACGATTTGGAGTTATTAGCCATTGTTTATGCCTTGAGAGTTTGGAGACACTACCTTATTGGACGGAAATTCGAACTAAAAATGGACCACTGTGGACTACAACACATCCTTATGCAAAGCAACTAGAACGCATGACAACGACATTGGTCGGAATTGCTTAGCGAGTACGATTTCGAGTTTACTTAAATAAAGGGAACATTGAAGAGAGTGGCGGATGCATTTATTCAGAGACCACACATATTTCTGGTGATGCCTCTTTAGACGAATCTATGTGAAAAGATTCTAACCTTACAATGCAATGATGACTGGTACAAAGAGGTCAATGATTTTATCGGACAAAACACAATGATGGTACCAAAATTTGAAGGGTTTACTATGGACGATGACGGACTATTGAGATTTAAAAGTTGAATTTACGTACCTCCCAACGACGAGTTGAGGAGTTTTATCCTAAACAAGGCCCACATAGTGATGTAGGCCCCCTACCTCTGCCTCAGAAGGGTCTGCTGACCTCCCAGTGAAGGATCGCTCTTCTCCCTTATCGAGTTGAAGCAGCTCTTGAATTCCCTGCTGGAATCCCACGAAAAAATCCACAGGTCATTTATGAAACTCGCCCTATGTGAACAAGAACCAAGCGTGAGCTTCTTCTTTCACGCGACCACGGGCTTTGACCGCACTCCTACACAAAAGGTGTGTGGCGATTTTGCATGTCGGGAATTTATGTATGAGTTTCGCCCCGACTCTCCCGATCTCTGAAATCCCGATAGGAGCCTAGCGCTTTCTAGCTCCTCCTTTAACTTCCACCCATGTGACCATTGGCCATGACCTAGGGCCAAACCCCTTAGGGCATCAGAAATTCGCGTATCGGGGATTTCTGATGTGAGTCACCTCTGTTCTCCCGATACTCGAAGTGCCAAAATCATTCGAACTCCACCTGCGTTAGATCAACAGTCCATTATCCCCGTTGGATCCGACGGCATAAATCTCCCTGTCGCTCATCGAGACTTCACATTTCGCGAAGTCGAGAGACTTCTCTCCTTAGACCTTCCAATCCCCGATATCTCAATATCTTCTCTATGGCAAATCAACGGCCTATACTCCTCCTCTTGATCAATGGTCGAGATCCTCCTTTCACGAATCGGGATTTCGCGACTTCGCGTATCGGGAAGTCGAAGGACTTTCCACCTCCGTTCTCCCAATCCTCGAAATGCCAAAACTCTTCCTGGACAATCAACGGTCCAGATATTCCCTTGATCAATGGCTGTGATATTTTCACGAGTTCGCATTTCGCGAGTTCTTGCAAACTTGTCATTTTACTCCCCTAAGTCACAAGTCAGCAAAATGTTGATCTGGTGCCACCTATCCTCTAACGAGGGATGGTCTTGATGATGTCAGGAATTCATGTTTCGCGAAGTCTTCTCTCCTCCTATGCACTCCAACAGACTAAACCTCGTGCACCTCCTCTAGATCCAACGACTGTTGGTCCACACGCTTCAGATCGAATGGCTAAGATCTTTTCCCCTCCTACGCTCTCTGATGGGTGTTTGGACATGGATTTGACGGTCCATATTTCCTCCTCCGAAGTTGATCTATGACTACTATGCTCTTCCTCCTGAGCTTGTGATTTCTTCCTGAATTGGAATATTTTCAATGTTTCGAAGGTCTCAGCCTTCGATTTGTCCCCTGCAAGCATTGCAACTTTGGGTCTCACTTGCGTTCTGGAAATGCTATCTCTCTCGAGCTTATGGAGTTAGAATAAGTCCTCTCTGTGTGCACTCCTTATGCTCTGACTGGCCTTCATATGGCAGTCTTTCAACACTTCCTTCGAGTGTTTTCCTAATGCACTCCTTGCACAGGTCTTCGTCCAGAGTGTTCAGCAACTCTGTAAGTGTCTTCTCCTGGACACTTCTATTATCACAGAACTCGAAATAGAGTTCTCCTTGGTGCACTCCTTGCACTCGCTCAATGCCCTCTTGGCAAAGCTCTACAAAACCTTCAAAATTTTTGTCTCTCTGTGCTTCCTTTGCACAGTCTTCCCTCCTGAGGATTCACTAACTCTAAGGCTCTTCTCAAGTCTGCCAACTATCCTGGTGTGCCCTCCTAGCATATTCTCCTCTGAAGTCAACAGAGAGATTCATATGCGCACTCCTTGCGCTGGCTACAGAACTTCCAACGTTTTGTTGTGCACTCCTTGCACAACCTAAAGAACCCAGAACGATATAACATAAATCAATGAAGATAAAATAAATCTATCTTCCTACTGCAGATGAATCCTATCATACATCTACAACATATGTTAACACATGAACAACAATATGCAGGAAAAACTACTTTTCTATTATATCTGTGTATCTATACAGATGATTACAAAAACTGGACTGCAACAGAGTCCCTTTGAGCTTCTAAGATCTCCTAAGGCCTCTCTACCTGAGATCTCTCTCCCTCTCAAGTCATCATCCTCTCATTCCTAATTACAAAAGAGGGATCTATGAGCTTATTCTCTTCATTGCCTTAGTGCCATCTATTTCTCTGCTACAACCCCATACTTCTATGGCTACATTACATAAATGGAGGCCCAAACCTGAATATGTCTTGGGCTTGCTGTAGGCAACCATTTAAGGCAAACTCAACCACTACATGAACAAAGGCATGGTCGACTCTTACAAATTTACAACCTGAAAGATCTGTATCAGATCATATTTCGAAATTTAAAAATGGGAGGGTCAGTGCCTCTCCCTTTCTCCATTGCATGATGGAGTGTTGGCGTGCTGACGCCTATGATGAGGTGGAGAGATGCTCCTGCATCATACATAGAAATGTACATGCCTCTCTCAAGAGTCACGAAGATGAGGATAGACCTTAAACCCTTATTCTTCTGGAAAGGAATGAAGGCAAACATAGTCAACTACATGGCTAGATGTCTAGAATGTAAGTAGGTGAAGGATGAGCATAGACATCTGGAAGGACTACTATAGCCACATGTTATTCTAGAATTGAAATGGTAAGTCATTTCAATGGATTTCATTTTTGGATTTCCATTGACGGCAAGGAGACACGACTCGATTTGTTTGGTAGTCGATACTCTGATGAAGAGTGCTCATTTTATTCCTATGCGTACGACGTATCAGGCACCTAACATAGCTAGAGTTTTCTTCAGTGAGGTTGTGAGGCTGCATGGCATGCCTAAGAGGACTATATCTGAGCGAGGATCGATGTCTACTGGACGATTTTGGACTAGTTTTCAAGAGGCCTTGGGAACCCAACTTAACTTTAGTACCGCGTATCACCCGGACACAGACGAGAAGACCGAACGAACAAACCAAATCTTGGAGGACATGTTGTGCATGTACGTTATGGACCAACAAAAGCGTTGGGAATAATTCTAGCCACTGGTAGAATTCATGTATAACAACAGTTATCAAATCACCATTAAGATGTCTCCTTTCGAGTTTCTTTATGGGCGACCGTGTTGAATGCCTTTGAGTTGGGACCGGCTTGAGGATAGGGTCCTGGTGGGAACAAAAGCGATCCAAGAAATGGAATATCAAATGAAAACAATAAGACAAAGGATCAAGGAAGTGTAGGATCGACAAAAGAGTTATGTCGATGTGCATCGTGTCGACCGTAGTTACGAGGTTGGCAATCGAGTCTTCTTGCAGGTGAAACCGCATAAGAGTTTAATCAAGTTTGGGAAGGGTGCTAAACTCACTCCTAGGTTCATGGGACCTTTCAAGATTGTGGAAAAGAAGGGCCCCATGGCCTATCGACTAGCCTTTCTTGATTCCTTGAGGCGTATGCACAATGTTTTTCATTTATCTATTCTGAGACATTATATTAGTGATCCTACACATGTTATTGACATGATTTCCTTTCAGGTATCTAACAAGGGTGCGCTCACGGATGAGCCAATCCGCATCCTGGACCATCGCATTTGACATCTATGGCGTCGAATAGTAGATCAGGTCAAGGTTCAGTGGGACAACTATAGTCCGCACTCGACGAACTGGGAGGATGCATATGATATGCACAAGCAGTTTCCATTTGTGTTTGATAGATAGACTTATGATACCGTGATACATTTTATCTCGACACTTATATACTGTGAAACTTCAGGACAAAGTTTAAACCAAGAGGGGGTGTATGTAACATCTCTCTCTTGCATGCATTGAGTGAACTTATTCTTTGAGGACACTTGCTTGCAAGTGATCCAGGTTATTATACTATTGGTCGTTTTGATTATGATTATGATATATGATGGATTTTATGATATGTTATTTGGTTGTATTTGCATAGACAGGTGCTATTGACTGGGTTCGCTTGAGTGTGCAGGACTTTGGACCTCGAGGATGCAGAGGCATCGATGAAACCCCTTAAACTCTGGATCGAGTCAGGGAGTAGAATACCGGGGTTTGAATGTTGTTGATGTGACATATGTACATATGATTATATGTTATGATGATTAATTATTATCGCTGACATAATTTTTTGATGGATGCAGGTTGACGATAGCTTGTCGACCAGACTGACATGTGGAGTAGAGGGGTCACCCAGTACAACCAGAGACATTGAGGGAGAGGTATGGCAGTAGCCCTGCCACAACCTACTAGCACTCTAGTCGTGGCTCAAACTGTAGGTTAACAATTACCTAGTTCGATAAAACCCACAATGTCGTGAGGGAAAACTGTGACAGTCGCTCACAATGATTCTAAAGGGTGCACAATAAGGTAGGGGCCTTATTCCTTAGAGGCCCTTAGTTTCCCACAAGATCACCTGGTGGATTATTGACTCCAGGGGTTTGACGTCTACCAAATTCAGTTAAGAGGTGAGTGGCACCCTTGGAGCACGTGTTGAGTCTTGAAGGGCACATCATGCAAGGAAAACAGAAAGAGGCGAGTGGCACCCTTGGAGCACGTAGTGCATCTTGAATGGCACGTCATGCAAGGAAAATGAAAGAGGCGAGGGTTACCCTTGGAGCACGTAGTGTTTCTTGAAGGGAACATCGCACAAGGAAAACGAAAGAGGCGAGTGGCACCCTTGGAGCACATAGTGTGTCCTAAAGGGAATGTCATGATTTTAACTGGTAAGTGAATAAACCTAGTGCCTAGACAACCTTAAAATGAATGATGTGATAAGTAAGGTTTAAAAAGAAATTTTTCCTAATAAAAATATGTCGCCTAGCCTAGTGAAATTAAAACCTAGGTCTAAGTAGAACATGTGGTCAAAATAATAATAATAATAATACATGTAACAAGAGGGGGGTAAGAAATTCAAACTTATTTATTAAAGTCAAAATTATAATGGAGGATTAAATATTTAAAAAGGGGTAATGGTTGTTTTTATCTACACTTGCTAATTTAATTTTTAATTAAAAAGGAAAAAGGGTAAATGGTTGTTTTTATCTACACTTGCTAAATTAATTTTTAGTTAGGGAAAAAGGGGGAAACTTAAAAGAAATGGGAAACTTAAAGAAAAAGGGAAACTTAAAGAAAAGGGGAAACGTAAAGAAAAAGTTGAATGTCTAACTTAGTAAGGAATCTTGCCTTTGGAACTTTCTAATTATGAACTCAACTAGGAATTAAGTAAGGCGTTTAGGAATGTGTTTAGGTGGGTGAGGGAAATAGGAATATTTAACTAATAAATAAAATTGATTTTCTGGTGCAACTAGGGGATCGAGCGACATGTGTATGGGAGAGGTTTTTTGAAATTAATTTAATGAAAAAGGAATTTAATGAGAATTTTGGAAACTAATTACTTGAAAACTCTATAAAAAATATGGAGGAGGAGTATGGATCTTATCTTTTTGCGTAACATTACGCTGCTGAAATTTTATCTTGACTGAAATTTCTCGTGTGGGAGTTGGGATACCTATCTCGGGTAACGAGTGGTAGCTCGACCTTGCGAGGCAAGTTGGGTGCTAACATTCTCTGGTATTGTGTGTGTGGCCCCTTTGCGGCTCGAGGGGCTCAGGAGAAAGAAGAGTACCCCTAGCGTTGGTTGGGAGGTACCAGTGAGGTCACATCGGTTGGAAAGAAGAAGCTGGATAGAGCGCATGCGGGACAATGACTTCGGAGCATTCTCATTTGGCTAAGGTATGCATGTTAAAGTTCTTACTAGCAATGAATTTAATTTATACATGTTTTTTTGTACTCGGTTGAAGATTTCATGGCCATGAGATTTCTTGCACATGCATTCCTATTGTAATTGTAATCCCCTTGTTGCTTGATTTATTTAGTAAGAACCATTTTTATCCATGGTATCCTTTATTTATGAGTTATAGTCTCTTTGCGCGTAGACAGAATGAGCCCCAGACTCAAACCTTGCCTGCGTTCTTGTATCTCCTGCCTACGTTTTCATTATTCCCCGATTGCACTTTTATTTCATTATTGCTTCTACATGGAGAAGATCTGGATGAAGATTGTGTTTCTATATTCTGTCCCTTATCCCTTAAGTTATTAGTTCGTTCCTAAGCAGTCGGTCAGGAGATGAATCAACGATCGTCACTTCGATGTTTAAAGACCTATAGATTCAACTGCCCTACTTTCCTGTGCATGGATAATAAGTGAAGGATAAATTTCGCCCAGCTATCTATCCCTTACTTATCTCTGTGTTTTTCTCTTATGATTAATCTCCAATCTTGATTTTTTGTGAATGATTATATCTGTGTTTGAATTATTCATTGTTGAATGATAAATCTATGTGGTTTCTTGTGATTGATTTCTTCTGCGTTTTTGAGACTGATTACTTCTGCGTTTTCTTGTGATTGATTATCTCTGAGTGTTCTTGAGATTGATTGTCTCCGAGTTTTATTGTGATTGATTATCTCAACATTGAATGCTTAATCTATGAAGGAATAAACTCTGATTCCTTGGCTCCATGCAAAGAGGGGGGAAATCATTTTTCTGTTCCATCCCTTACCACTGCGATTGATTACATATGAAATAACATTTATATAATAGACAATGAATTGAAATATAGAATAGCAATTGAAATAACATTCATATATAGACAACGAATTGAATTATCTAATAGAAAGCGAAATGAAATATAGAATAGCAATTGAAATAACATTTATATAGACAACGAATTGAATTATATAATAGACAACGAATTGAAATATAGAATAGCAATTGAAATAGAAATTATATATAGACAACAGATTGAATTATATAATAGACATCGAATTGAAATATAGAATAGCAATTGAAATAAAAATTATATATAGACAATGAGTTGACTTATATAATAGACAGCAAATTGAAATATAGAATAGCAATTGAAATAGACAACGAATTGAAATATATAATACACAACAAATTGAATTATAGAATAACAATTGAAATAGCATTTATATAGATAAAGAATTGAATTATATAATAGACAACGAATTGAAATATAGAATAGCAATTGAAATAACAATTATATATAGACATCGAACTGAAATATAGAATAGCAATTGAAATAACATTTATATAGACAACGAATTGAAATATATAATAGACAATGAATTGAATTATAGAATATCAATTGGAATAGCATTTATATAGACAACGGATATATATATATATATATATATATATATATATATATATATATATATATATGTCATTATCTTGTATGTGAATGGAAGTATTGCATTATGTGAAGGACAACATTGTATTCATTGCTATTATGACTACGTTTTTCATCTAATATTTTATAGACAGTAAATATTTTTAGACAACAAATTTTATATTCTATATCTTGTAATTACACTGCGATATCATATCAACTCAGCAATTTCGTGTATTTACTAAGAAACGATATATTTATAGTGATTTAGTGAGAGCGATTTTTAGCATGTTGATTGCGAAATTATACTCTGCGTTTTTGGATGGCATATTGTACTCTGCGGTTTTTGGGATAGCGATATTGTGGTTACTCTGCGCTTTTGGGTATTATACTCCGCGTTTTTGAACAACATTTGATTGTTGACAGTAATTAATGATGGACAACGATCTGTTGAATGTGATTTATTATTAATAGGTATCCCATGGTTTTATTTTCGATTCCTTATTATAGATAGCACATGGTTTTATTTTTTATTCTTATTAATAGATAACACATGGTTAGACAACATTAATGGACAAAAATATTATTATGGGACAACGATATCATTGTTAGATATAGATTTTAATTCTGGACAGCTATTTAACTGACCGATAAGATGATGTGAAAGTTCCTTCGTTAATCCAAAATAAAACCCCTTGCATTCATGTCTTAATATATTAATTTAC
The DNA here is from genome assembly GCA_009831015.1 of Picea engelmannii. NCBI lineage: Eukaryota > Viridiplantae > Streptophyta > Pinopsida > Pinales > Pinaceae > Picea > Picea engelmannii. Next base: position 394,961 of record ML780789.1, read on the forward strand.
GAGTTTATGATGGGAGACATTAGTTATATTAACCAAAATGTAAGTATTGATTCCTTAAATCACTATGATTAAGCTAGCTTCCAATAATATTCTATTATATAGAGATAGAATATCCATGCACATGAATTCTTAGATAATATTCGAATTAATTTTGTTTTATAGTTGGGAGACTTCCGAGGAAAAGGGTGCCTCATAAGAAAACAAAAATCCTTCGGTTAGTTGCACAATTTAAATTGAGTGATGTCATCCTGTGTCTTGTCGACTTATTGCTTGGGTGCTTGGGTATAGTCTTCAGGTATTTATGACAATTGATTCGGTCTCCTAGCGCGTTGGATTTTTCTTGGGTTATTGTTCTAGATATGTTATGTTGTGCCATGGTTACTATCACGACTATCGCCTTGTGATGGCATGATTCCTCACGAGAGGATCATTGCACGCCCTAATGGATAGATGTGAATGATAACCTGGCTAGAGTCTTGTGCTTCCCGATGTGGGCATTTTGTTCGTTCTAATTGATGTTGGTACATGGTTCTGTAATGCATTAATGCGTTTGGTTTTGTGCGCTGAAGAGGTTTCTAGTTACTGGTCATCGAAGCCAAGGTGTCAGGTTGTTGATGTTGTCCTTCATCTTGTAGGCATTGTCTTGCTTGTTTCGGGCAGGTGGCCATTTTTAACTGTCTATTAATTATCGCTTGTTTCGTCCAGTTGCATGATGTACTAGTATGTTGGTTCGTTGTTGTTTGTTGCATGAATGTGTAAGTTGTGTTCATCATCAAGTTGTGTTGTTTAATTGTTGTCGTTGATTGCCTTCCTGCTAAAAAAAAAAAAAGTTTCACTTGCTTGCGTCGCATGTGGTCATAACAAATGGGGTCGTTACAGTGGAATATTATTATGGAAGAGCTAGGCTTGTCTTGTACAAATGAAAATGCCAGAAGCATGCTCTCTTATAATAGTGTACAACAAACGACCATAGGTGAGATTAAATACGTGACCTTGCACACCCTGAAATAAGGACAACCCTTAATATTCAGGTAATTGATATGCCAATAAGAAATTAATAAATCATCATAGGAAGAGATTGGCAAGCTTTGACAGGTGGATACCTATCACTCGACAAGACACACTTATTCATTCCTCGGAATGGTAAAAACATCATAGCCCTTAGAGAGGGAAGGATTTCACCTTACATAGAAAGTGTTCCACAACCTAATGTGAATTATATCAAAGAGGACCTAGGGGTGTATTCCATCTTTGTCGAGGAGGATAACATTCCCTTGGAACAAATCGAATTAGATGACGGTATGTGGCACATGAACTTTGATGGTTCATGCTCTAATGAAGCAAACAGAGCTGGAATTATCTTGTACTCTCCTGTGGGGAAGATTCATAACTTTTCTTCTATGTTGGAGTTTGCTTGCACAAAAAATGTCACTGAATTCGACGCTTTATTATTAGGCATTGAAAATGCCTATAATCTGGGTTGTGGTCACCTCAAGTTTTTTGGGATTCTGAGCTTGTTGTGAACCTTGTACATAAGATATACTCTCATAGCAACAAGTTGATGAAACGATACACCCAAAATATTTGGGCACTTATCTCGAACTTTCTATCTTTCAACATTACTCATGTTAAGAGGGAATTGAACTCAATGGTTGATCGGTTAGCTGTTTTTGCAGCCTCTCCTAATTGACAAATTCTGTCACATAGACATGATTGTACTTTTCAATCTCTATATCGTCCACATATCCCTGACAATACAGAATCATGGCAGGTCTTCCCTAGCGATGAGAGCATTTGTGCTTTCATTCAAAATGAACCCTATAAGCCCAAGGAAATTATATCCATGGAAGATAACAAGATTCCTAAGGGCTTGACTCCTCTAGAGAGTTCATTTTCATCGAGTGATGTAGGCAACAAAGAGAAACATAAAGAAGAGGAGTCAAAAAGGAAGGTGGGTGAAACCATCTCCTTGAACATTGGAACACCTGAGTCTCCAAAGAATGTTAAAATAGGTGCCCAATGTTCTGATGAAGAGAAAATGAAGTTTTCCAAGCTGCTTGACGAATTTCTAGATTTTTTTGCTTGTTTTTATGAGGATCTTCATGGTTTGTATCTCTCTCTTATACAACATGCCATTCCCATCAAGGAAGGCATAAAACTAGTTAGGCAAAAACAAAGACCTGTCAACCCTGCACTGGAAGCAACTATTTGAAAGGAGTTGGAAAAACTCTTGAAGGCTGGAATCATCTTTTTGGTCAAGTATTTTGAATAGGTTTCCAGTTTGGTTCTCATTCGGAAAACAACTGGTTAGATCATATTATGCGTTGATTTTCGTGCATTTAATCAGGCTAGTATAAAAGATCACTTTCCTCTCCCTAATATGAAAATAATTTTGCAGCAAGTTGCAGGGTCATAGATGATGTCCTTACTTGACGATTTTTCTAGTTACAATCAAATCAAGGTAAAAAGGGAAGATAAATATAAAACCACATTTTTTACTCGTTGGGGTACCTTTTCTTATGAACGTATGCCTTTTGTCTTATCTAATGCAGGTGCCACTTTTCAAAGAGCTATGCAAACAAATTTCGACGATTTGATCGACAAGATCATTCAGATCTACCTTGATGACTTAACTGTGTACTCTAAAAACCGATCAGATCATTTTGGTCATCTTAAAAGAGTTCACATGCGATGCAGGAAATTTGGCATCTCTCTAAACCATTCTAAGTCCATTTTAGGCGTTACCAAGGGCAAGCTCTTTGGACACATTGTCTCTGATTTCGAGAATAAGCATTGATCCTGAACGGATTGTTTCTATCCTTAATCTGCCTGCTCCCACTTCCAAGAAGGAGGTTCAAGATTTTATGGGTGTTATTAACTTCATCCGTAGTTTTGTTCCTGATTTTGCTGTGATGGTCAAACCAATTCATAATCTGCTTAAGAAATATCGTTCTTTTTCTTGGACAGATGACGTCAAATATTCTTTTGTAGGGATCAAGAAAGCAGTCATATCTGCACCAGTTTTGGCGAAGACAGACTTTGAGAAAGAATTCATTATATAGATTGATGCCACAGAGGAAGCAGTTTCTGCTATCCTCATGCAAAGTGATGACCAAGGTAACGAAAAACCAGTGGCTTACATGAGTCAAAGTTTGTCTGATGATGAATTTAAATATTCTTTTATTGAAAAAAATGCTTTCGCTCTTATTAAATTTGTTGAAAAGTTTTGCCACTTCATCGTATGTAAGCATATATTGGTAAATGTCCCTTTACATGCTGTCAAGTTTTTTCTCTCACAGACTTATCTTTCAGGGAATCTTGCACATTGGCTTTCCAAGATCTAGGAGCATGATTTAAATATCGTGACTTCTACCACTATCAAGGGACTTGACTTAGCCCTTCACTTAGCTCAGCATGCTGAAAATAGTGAAGAAATTGATGAATAGGATAGTTCCCTACCAACACTATTCTACATTGATAATCAGATCCTTCCTGTGTCTGAACATCCTTGGTATAATAATTTAGTTTACTATTTACAAAACCAAAGATGTCCAGACAAATTAGACACCCATCAAAGGAGAAGGCTTTGTCTTGAATCTGTTGGATATGTCATTATAGGAGACTTATTGATTCAAAGATCTACTGATGGTATGTTGCTTCGCTATGTAAACAATGAGGAAGCACAAAAACTGTTGCAAGAAACTCATGGTTCTTCAAATTTTGTCATTCATGTAGGAGGTCATTTTTCTGCTAAAACCACTGCTTTCAAGATTATAATAAAATGATACTATTGGCCTTCCATCTTTCGTGACTCTTATGTTTTTTCAAGATCTTGTGTCAAATGCCAAAAATTTACTGGGAAAGAATGCCTTTCATCCATGCTATTACAACCTGTCCTCCTAGACTTTCCTTTTTCAAAGTGGGGATTGGATTTTATTGGTCCTATTAATCCTTCGTCTTCAGTAGGACAAGTCTTTATTTTGAAAGCCACAGACTATTTTACAAAATGGACTGAAGTGGTCCTGCTTAAGCATTCGACAGATGATCAAGTGATTTCTTTCCTTGAAAATAACATCTTTTCCATATTTGGTCTTCTATTGGAAATTATTACAGACAATGGTCCCACTTTTATTTCTTCTAAGCTGGCCCAATTTTTAGCTAAGTTGGGGGTTAAAAATTTCACCTCATCAACTTATTATCCCCAAGGAAATGGGTAGGCTGAGTCTACCAACACGAATCTGGTAAGAATCGTCAAAAGGCTCATCGAAGATAAGCCTCGTCAATGGCACACTCTCCTCACTTACACCCTATGGGAAGATTGAACTACCACTAAGGTGAGCACTGGTTGCACTCCTTTCCAGCTTGTTTATGGTCAAGAAGCCATTCTACCTCCTGCACTGGAACTTTCCTCCTTAAGGTTAACACTACAAATTGAAGAATTAAATTATTCTGATGTTCCACAAAGGATGAATGAACTCCTAGCTTTAGAGGAGCAAAGGATGTTTGCCTTGGATATTATAAAAAGGAGACAACATACTGTTAGGAAGTATTTCAACAAGAGTGTCAAAACTGTCAAATTTAAAGTCAATGAGAAAGTGTTATTGTGGGATTCAGCTCATGCTGATAGGTGAAGACACTCAAAGTTTCAAAAATTATGGTTGGGTCCTTTCAAGATCGCTTTTGTCTTAGGTACAAACTATTACATTCTAAAAGATTTACAAGAGCGATTGTTTTCCTACAAAACTAATGGTTCTCACTTAAAACACTACATGGAACCAACTTGAAAAGTTTAACGTTGTTTGGATTGTTCTGTATATTAGTAGTTCAGTTTTGTTTTCATAGTTTTTCACTACTTCTTTTCAATTCTGCTTTTACAACAGTTTGTATTATGCTTTCATTTTAGTATTTTCCTTCTGCTTTTGCATTTCTGTCATTCTATTTTTCTACTGTTTTAAATTTTGCAGTTCCATTTCTGTTATGACTTTTCTTGCTTTTGTTATTTTCGATTTCAAATTTTGGTCCAGAATAACATGTTGGATTAGTTCTGCCACAGTGACACTCCCGCAAGGTATTGTTAATCAATAACAATCAAGCTTACACAATTGTTACGATGTTCCCCCTGAAAGCATAATTGAATTTGTTATCTGCTTTCACTGTTGTCTTATGAGGAAATTGGTTACCTCCCGCTTCTTCTTTCCATTTCTTCATCCATTTGAGATTCAAAAGAGAAAGTCCATAAAAATAATTCTCCTTGAAGTCAATATCAAATTATGGTTGAATGATTATGCATAAAGGGATAAGCCCCCTCATACTTAACATTTTCCATGAGTTATTCCCAAATTCCCAGTCATTTTTCCATTAAATCTGCTCACTTCCCTCTGTTGCATGATCATTCTAGTTATACCTTCTTGATTTGTTTTTCTTGGTCTACGAAACCATATATTTCAAATTCTTAATCTGTTGGAAATCGATTTCCATGTGGAGTCGCCAGTTTGTTGACGATAAAAATCGCAACGAGGAATTTCGCCCGCAAAGTATTGCTAAAGCCTATTATTTAAACTATGCTAATAATATATAATACTAGTAGGTGGGACCCCCTTGTAGACTGGAGGCTCAGAGATAGTAATATCACATATTTTATGTTGATGTTTCGATGCTTCTTACATGGTCCTATATGGTTGATGATGTAGTATTGGTTTCGTTTTGACATAATGACAGTTGGATGATGCATTTTATGGGATGTTTTGTTATTCGAAGATTTAATTTTACATTATGATTCACATATATTTACAGTGATATGTTCAATCATGTCACCATGATTTATTACCTGGCTACCTACATAAGAAATATGTTAGTAACAACATAAAACAAAAGAAATGGGAAAGAAACTTACAAAAAAATCCAAAAGAAAGGGCCTATACTATGCTATGTTAAAAGTTATGTGTAATTAAAATGAAAACAAGTTAGTATTAATCCTAACTACAAATGGTTAGTGGCTATGAAATTTGAAATTGAGTTATATTGGGCGCATTTGATATATGGTACGGTATGGAATTTGGCAATGGTTAATATGAATTTTGAGCGGCGCATTTGGCAAGAAATGTGGTCACAGATTTCAATGGTTTGGAATTCATGACATGGTTAATGGTATTTGGATGTCGTGTACTTCAAAATTGAATGAAGAGGAAGATGGAAGCGATGTGCATTTCGTTTTGCTGGTGGTTAAGCTCTTATATCCAAGCCTGAGAAGGAAGTGCTCGACCAACTTGCTCCTTTTAAAGCTATTGGTTACAAGTGTGGTTCTTTTCACCCATCCATGAATTTCTCTATGTGTATCAATGAACGATGGCTCAGTGTTGTGTTGGTTTGTGTTTTCCTGAGATTGGCAATTGTGTAAATGTGTGGGTCTTCTTTCTGGAATAACTGTGTGGTTATCCATTTTGCAAGTAAAGGAATTGGTTGTTTGAGTTATGCATTCGTTGGTTGTTTTGTGTGGTTAAAATCGTGATGGCTCTCTATTGTTTTAAGTGGATATGGGTATTATCGCTCTATGTTTTGTTGGAGGGTTTTGCTCTGTTTAGCCTTGTTGGCCGCTTCCTCCCAGTTATGAGGGTAACCATGTCCAGTTGTATTCAGGCTGCTATGAGGTTGTTGTGTATGTTTTTGGACTTCCTTTTGGTCACTGTGACTTTTCCAAAGTCATGGTCGTGGGTTTATTCACTTGGTCGTGGGATTATTTTTGTGGTATTGGCATTAATGTATCTCAGAAGTCGGTTATAGGGTGTCCATTATGCCAAGATGTATGCTTTATGATTGTTGTTAATGTAAATTATGCCTCAGGTCTGCATTCCCACTGACATTATTATAAATTGATTCGTCTCATGAGAAATGCACGGAGGTTATACCTCTATGTGCTCTAGAGTACCTGTCATTGTCCAATGGATACTCACTTCTCCTCTGCATCATCGTCCTACCCTACTCGTCGTTGAACTGTTGCACCATTGCATAGACCGAGAGTTATAAGGAACCCTATGGTTCTGTCATGCTTGTATCGAAGAGTCTCTACCTATTGGTGTTTGACCTCCAGTCTCTTTGTGTTTTTGATAACCCAACAAACTCCTAATTACTTCTTTGAGTTCATTGTTACAGATCTTGTTCTTAATAATCCCCAACTATTCTCACTCTTTTCGGGCATCTTGTTGACTGTCATAAATTGGTTGAGTGGTTATGACAGTTTCTTTGAGTACTTATATTGAACTCGTTGGATTGAGTTGGTTGGAAATTTGTGATCTGGGATGAGAAATGATATACAGTCAAGGGGTTGTCTCCTTTTCGTTATGACAATTGCGTTGAAAACCTAGATTTTTTTTATTTTATTAAATTGGTTGATTAGGAATCATTGATAATGTACAGTCAGAGGGCTGCCTCTTTTTCGTTATGCTTTGTATCATTGTGTTCTTACAACATGGTGTCAATTGCAAATTGGTGACTATTGTGTGTTTCACTAGTCCCGATCAAGATCATGGAAAATTGTGGAAATTATTGACCGTGGTTTCGTTGTTTCACTGTGTGTCTATTATGGAGGCATCGTGCATGTTTTATTTAATTGCATCACCAGTGATGAAGCTCGGGTTTTGTATTATGGTTGCATTGCAAGTTTTATTGGTTAATATAATGAAAAGGGCATGAAATCGGGCAAGTATTAGAAGTTTGTTCAATTTGGAAAAGAGACCCGTGTATATGTTTTATTTGGGCGATTGTGAATTATGGAAAGTGTTTGATATTTTATAGTGATATATGATGGATAAAGATGGAGCAATGTGGTTGTGTGTTTCTTTTGATTTTTTTTTAAATGAAAGAAAAGGAAATAAAAGAGACCAAGTATTCTCTTAACAAGAGTGTTGAAATTCATAGCGATTATTTGTAAGATTACAGACTGTGTTAATTGAGAAGTTTGAAGAAATTGAATGTGGGACAGTGAACAATTTTGACACACAGTAGTTGTTTAATTGGTATTAGTATCTTTTGTATTGAATACAGAGTTGTTTTTATGGATTACTTGATTTGTTTTATGAACAATATTCATTTTTTCCCTACCATTCTCTCACTTTTTTGCACATTACAAGTCCCCTCGCCTTCCCATATTCACTATCCACTCCTTGTTATTAAAATTAAATTATAGTTAAGTTAAACTCTGTGTTATAGCAGTTAAAGGATGGCACAGGGATGAGTTACAATGATATATTCTTTTGATTTACGATACAGTTGATTGTTTGATGATTTGTTGAGCAGTAACCATGACCTACCCCCCTTCATTTTAACACTTTTTGCTCAATACAATCCCTCACATATCCCAGAACCCTTATTCACCCCCTGTTCATTGACAAGTATTAAATTATTTATATGGAGTGGATTGCATGAGTCTGATGTATTGCTGAGCCAAACTTTGTTTCATATTTTAAAGAGATGTCATGTATGGTTGTTGAAGAAACTATTTGCTAATCAATAATGCATACATGAATTAGCTTTTTCAGAAGAGGTAGCCATGGTCGGGGTAACAGAGGAAAAGGAAATTGGAACAGGGGCCCTAGAAGGCCAAGGTTTTCTATAAATTTTGATGCAGACTCGCAAGAGTTGAACCAACTATTTCAAGTTGGATTTTTTAACTCGATAGGACAAGGAGTGGTTCAAACTAGGCCAGAAAGGCCTCCCTTCCAAGACCCACATGTCCCTGGTATCCCAATACCCTCTCATGTCTCATTACAACCTGAAGTCCCTGAAAAAAACGAATGGAAAGAGATTGTCCACCCGACAGTCTCCCAACATCATGGCTGGCCAAACTTGTCTCTACCTGCTCCTCCGCCTGTTAATCAAATTGTCCAATATGCCCCTGCCCACTCACCAATACAGTCTTCCCATGCAAGAAAAAGGTTAAAAAATTAGGCCCACCATGCTCCTCATAAAGGAAAATCCAATGTTGCCCCCTCCTCTCCCTCAAATGACTCTACCAAATCCGTGTCCTCTCGCATGCATTTGAGAGATGATTGTTGTCATGTTATCAGTGAGATTAGGCCTAAAGGTTCCACACAGCCTAAGGAAAATTCAGAGAAATCAAAGGGTGACAACAGCAACAAGGTGAAGATTGCCTCCGAGAGTGGAAAATATGGGTTTTAAGTGTTTTTATTTATTGATTGTTGAGGACAATTGACTTCTGAAATTTTGGACAACACGTTATTTTTTGGATATATGGATTATATATTCTTTTGGATATAATTTCAATTATCATTGATATAAATTGTCAAATTATGAGAGTGATGATGGGAGCCACAAGGAAGGATGTGTTTGATTGATTAACTAGTTGTGTTATGCTTGTTAAAGAACTAAAGAGAGTCACAAGGCATCCCACCTACTAGTTATTATTTATTAAAAACCCTTATTATGATTTTATTACTTTTCCCCCCTAACTAAAAAGTTGGTTGAGTTTTAGTTAACTTAACTAAAGAGGTATTTTAATTACTTCAACTAATTATGATTTCTTAAAGGCAAAAGGAAAAGGAGGAGCAAGAGGAGAATAGAAGGAGAAAACATACTAAGGTCTGCTCTTTGAGTTTTATTGAGATAATTCAGTTTTCATTCATTCTTTAATTCATTGAAAGCCTAATTCTCTTTTATGTTAGCATGGTCCTATTGTAGACAACAAGATTCAGGGTTGAATTACATCATTCAGACACTTGTTTTTTAGAGGTGTTGATCTATCTTTGATAGTCTGTGTAGACTTGTCTGTTTGTGAATTAAATTTCATGACTGACAAAGGCTATTGTGCAGAGTCGAGTGGGAAACAATCTGTGGAAAGTTGATCCAACTTTTAAAGTTCATTTTTTTTATTTTCTGTCAGAAGTCCTTTTGTATGGTTTTCATTGGGGACATCTAAGTTTGACTTTGGTCCAAACTTCCTCAGGGAATTTTGTAAAGAGAACAAGTATTTTGATAAATTGGAATGGAATAAGCTATTGCTTTATGTCTCATCTGTGTTGATTATTGACTTGGTGTTTTTACTTCTGTCTCTACATTTATTTATGCATCTGTTATATTTAGAAGATTACATAAATATTGATTTTTCATCAAACTTTCATTTATAAAAAAATCAGCCTAAGCACTTGTAACAAATACTTGTGGATTAGGAAACAATTTTTGATGACTATAAACATAGGGTGATATTCCCGTCTATATTTCTTTAGCCAAGTAAGATCTGAAAATGCTTGAGTAAGATCATTTCATATCTTTTCCTCAACATTTATTTGGCGACCATACTGGGGAGATCTTCAATATCTCTCTGGTTGATTTTTATGCTTGATTATCATTGAATACATCTATTTTTTTTTATTGATTCTTTGACTGTTTTATTTCTTAATGACTGTACCTGTTGCAAGGCAGCCCAATATTGAGCCTGGTCTTCAAGATCAGACCAACATTGCTTTAAATTTGTTTAACATCATTTTAGACACTGCTAATATTCAAGCTGAGCTTAATCGTTCATGGGTAGTAATTGAACAAGATATAAGTTCCCAAGAACGTTGGAAAGCTAGACGTAGACAACCTAGAAATCAGCCATAACCTTCTTTTTCCTTCAAGCTTTGACCTTCTTTTCATATCCTTAGAGCCTCGTGTTTCTAGGAAAAGAAGAGGCTAATCACCTGAAATTAATCCTATTGTTGAAATAGGAAGAAGGAACGTTGTGTTATCAACCCAACAAAGTGCTCTAAGAAAAACCTTGTCTGATTCATCCAGTTCATCTTTCTTTCCCTTATCTACCATCCACAAGATGTCATCTAGTGGTGGCTCTGGTGGCACTGGAAGTGCTTCCTCCTCTCAGTCTTTAGATTCGTCAGTGATTGGTAGCTTATATAGTCACCAAGTCCCTCTCCAATCTGCCACAAACCCCACCAAAGTCATTAAAAAGTATGGGCTTTTTCAATTTGAATAAGATGCTACAACCAATCCATGGCATGTTTCCTCTCCTCTTAACCTAGCACCTACTGCTTGTCCACTTCCTAAATTCAAGGAGCATCTTCCTAGGTTTTCAGGGAATAACACTATCACTACAAATGAACACTTGGTAGCATTTTCTAATGCCTGTCACAACATAGGAGCCAAAGACAATGATACTTGCATGCGCTTGTTTGTCAATTTCCATGAAGGGAAGGTTGCGACCGATTTCTTTGACCTTGCTCCTAAGATTTTGTCTACTTGGGAGGAGTTAGTCTATTGGTTCAAAACCACCAATGGGCAACCAAATATCCCAGCTAAGCAGTTACGGGAGTACAATAACATCTCTTATAAGGATGGTGAAACCATAAAGTCCTTCAACTTTCATTTCACCAAGTTATATAATCAAATCCATGAACTCATTTGAACTCAAAACCAAACCGCTTTCATGCATTACCTTCCCCCTACCTTCATAGGCTTGAGGAAAACTCCATTGATAACCTCGGTTCCACTTTGCATACTTGTTTATATTATGAAGAACAGCTTGAAAGAACAGTTCTTCCTCAGGGAGAATCAGTTAAACAGATAGACATGTTCACCCTCTTACAGCTTGTACAATACATGAATAATCGTATGATAGCGTATGAGTGAAAATGAAATATCTCCCCTCTCACCCATGGAGCTTCATCCTCTTTTGCACCCCCCTTTAGAAATACAAATGAAAATAATTTTCAGCCTAAAGTTATCATGCCTCGTATTTGGTGTAACTTTTGCGAGGAACACCACAAGGAAACCACATGTGAAGTAAAGAAGAGTGCCAGAGATAAGATCTTTGGTAAAAAAATAGAAACTACCATCGTTGTCCTAGATTTTGCAGGGCCGGAAGATTTTATGATCACCAATACTATGAACAAAGCCTATGCTCCCAAAGGAAAATATGATCCTCACCGCAATTCTTCTAGTCTGAGCTCATCCTCACCAGCTGCTATTGTTCAGGTTCCTAAGGTTCCTGACAGTCAAGGAACTACCTCCCCTCTCCCCTCTTCCAAATACAATATTCTAAATCAGTTGGCCAACATCAAAGTAGATGTCACCCTTCTGGACATGGTTGTCATCCCTGAACAACAAAGGCATCTAAAACAATTCATGGAAGGAAAATATTTCGTTGTAGCCAACCTCTCTGAAGAGGTAAATGAAGAGGATTCGTCTGTAAATAAAGTAGGTGTACATAACTTTAGATACCCTGTAAAAAATCCCCCTTTTATATTTCTGTAAAGATTATCGATAAGATCGCCCATTGTTCCCTCATTAACGGTGATTTGGGCCCAAGTGTAATGTCAAAGATTATTATGGAAGAGCTAGGCTTCTCTTGTACAAATGAAAACGCCAGAAGCATGCTCTTATAATAGTCTACAACAAATGACCATAGGTGAGATTAAAGACGTGACCTTGGTTTTTGCGCACACCCTAAAATAAGGACAACCCTTAATATTCAGGTAGTTGATATGCTAGTAAGAAATTACTCAATCATATTAGGAAGAGATTCGCAAGCTTTGACAGGTGGATACCTCTCACTCGACGGGACACACTTATCCATTCCTCAGAATGGTAAAAACATCATAGTCCTTAGAGAGGGAAGGATTTCACCTTACATAGAAAGTGTTCCAAAACCTAATGTGAATTATATCGAAGAGGACCTAGGGGGGAGGATAACATTCCCTTGGAACAAATCGACTTAGACGACGGTGTGTGGCACATTCACTTTGATGGTTCATGCTCTAATGAAGGAAACAGAGCTGGCATTATCTTGTACTCTCTTGTGGGGAAGATCCATAACTTTTCTTATAGGTTGGAGTTTGCTTGCACAAACAATGCCACTGAATTCAACGCTTTATTATTAGGCATTGAAAACGCCTATAATCTGGGTTGTGGTCACCTTACAGTTTTTGGGGATTCCAAGCTTGTTGTGAACTTTGTACGTAAGATATACTCTCCTAGAAAAAAGTTGATGAAATGATACACCCAAACTGTTTGGGCACTTATCTCGAACTTTCTATCTTTCAACATTACTCATGTTAAGAGGGAATTGAAATCAATGGTTGATCGGTTAGCTGTTTTTGCAGCCTCTCCTAATCGACAACTTTTGTCACACAGACCTGATTGTACTTTTCAATCTCTATATCTTCCACATATCCCTGACAATATAGAATCATGGCAGTTCTTCCCTAGCGATGAGAGCATCTATGCTTTCATTCAAAATGAACCCTATAATCCCAAGGAAATTATATACATGGAAGACAACAAGATTCCTAAGGGCTTGAATCCTCTAGAGAGTTCATTTTCATCGAGTGATATAGGCAATAAAGAGAAACATAAAGAAGAGGAGTCAAAAAGGAAGGTGGGTGAAACCATCTCCTTGAACATTGGAACACCCGAGTCTCCAAAGAATGTTAAAATAGGTGCCCAATGTTCTGATGAAGAGAAAATGAAGTTTGTCAAGTTGCTTGATGAATTTCAAGATGTTTTTGCTTGGTCTTATGAGGATCTTCGTTGTTTTGATCCCGCTCTTATACAACACGCCATTCCCATCAAGGAAGGCATAAAACCAGTTAGGCAAAAATAAAGACCTGTCAACCCTGCACTGGAAGCAACTATTTGAAAGGAGTTGGAAAAACTCTTTAAGGTTGGAATCATCTTTCCGGTCAAGTATTATGAATGGGTTTCCAATTTGTTTCCCTCTCGGAAAATGACTGGTCAGATCAGATTATGCGTTGATTCTCGCGCATATAATCGGGCTAGTGTAAAAGATCACTTTCCTCTCCCTAATATGGAAATGATTTCGCAGCAAGTTGCAGGGTCACAGATGATGTCCTTAGTTGACGGGTTTTCTGGTTACAATCAAATCAAGGTAAAAATGGCAGATAAATATAAAACCACCTTTATTACTCATTGGGGTACCTTTGCATATCAACATATGCCTTTTGGCTTATCTAATGCAGGTGCCACTTTTCAAAGAGCTATGCAAATAGCTTTCGACGATTTGATCAGAAAGATCATTCAGATCTACCTTGATGACTTAACTGTGTACACTAAAAAATGATCAGATCATTTTGGTCATCTTATAAGAGTTCTCATGTGATGCAAGAAATTTGGCATCTCTCTAAACTCTTCTAAGTCCATTTTTGGCATTACCAAGGACAAGCTCCTTCGACACATTGTCTCTGATTTGGGAATAAGCATTGATCCTAAAAGGATTGCTGCTATCCTTAATCTTCTTGCTCCCACTTCCAAGAGGGAGGCTCAAGATTTTATGGGTGTCATTAACTTCATCCGTAGGTTTGTTCCCAATTTTGTTGTGATGGTCAAACCAATTCATAATCTTCTTAAGCAAGATCGTTCTTTTTCTTGGATAGATGATGTCGAAGATGCTTTTGTAGGGATCAAGAAAGAAATCATCTCTGCACTGGTTTTGTTGAAGCTGGACTTTGAGAAATAATTCATTATATACACTAATGCCACAGAGGAAGCAGTTTTTGCTATCCTCATGCAAAGTGATGACCAAGGTAACGAAAAATCAGTGGCTTACATGAGTCAAAGTTTGTCTGATGATGAATTTAAATATTCTTTTATTGAAAAACATACTTTAGCTCTTGTTAAAGTTGTTGAAAAATTTCACCACTTCATCTTAGGTAAGCATACATTAGTAAAAGTCCCTTTACCTGTTGTCAAGTTTTTGCTCTCACGGACTTATCTTTCAGGGAATCTTTCACATTGCCTTTCCAAGATCCAGGAGCATGATTTAAATATCGTGACTTCTACCACTATCAAGAGATGTGACTTAGCCCTTCACTTAGCTCAACATGCTGAAAATAGTGAAGAAATTGATGAACATGATAGTTCCCTATCAACACTATTCTACATTGATAATCAGATCCTTCCTGTGTCTAAACATCCTTGATATAAGAATTTAGTTTACTATTTACAAAACCAAAGATGTCCAGGCAACTTAGACACTCATCAAAGGAGAAGGATCCATCTTGAATCTGCTAGATATGTCATTATATGAGACTTCTTGTTTCGAAGATATGGTAATGGTATGTTTATTCACTATGTAAACAATGAAGAAGCACAAAAACTGTTGCAAGAAACTCATGGTTCTTCAAATTCTGTCATTCATGTAGGAGGTCATTTTTCTGCTAAAACCACTTCTTTCAAGATTATAATAAAAGGATACTATTGGCCTTCCATCTTTCGTGACTCTTATGTTTTTTAGAGATCTTGTGACAAGTGCCAAAAATTTGTTGGGAAAGAATGCCTTTCAACAATGCCATTACAACCTATCCTCCCGGACTTTCCTTTTTCAAAGTGGGGATTAGATTTTATTGGTCCTATTAATCTTTCGTCTTCAATAGGACAAGTCTTTATTTTGATAGCCACAGACTATTTTACAAAATGGACTGAAGTTGTCCCGCTTAATAATTCGATAGATGATCTGGTGATTTCTTTCCTTGAAAATAACATCTTTTCCAGATTTGGTCTTCCTTTGGAAATTATTATAGACAATGGTCCTGATTTTATTTATGCTAAGTTGACCCAATTTTTATCTAATTTGGGGGTTAAACACTTCACCTCATCATCTTATTATCCCCAAGGAAATGGGCAAGCCGAGTCGACCAACAAGAATCTGGTAAGAATCGTCAAAAGGCTCATCGAAGATAAGCCTTGTCAATGGCACACTCTCCTCACTTACGCCCTATGGGAAGATCGAACTACCACCAATTTGAGCACTGGTTGCACTCCTTTCCATCTTGTTTATGGTCAAGAAGCCATTCTGCCTACTGAGCTGGAACTTTCCTCCTTAAGGTTAATGCTACAAATCGAAGAATTACATTCTTCTGATGTTCCACAAGGGATAAATGCACTCCTAGCTTTAGAGGACCAAAGGATGTTTTCCTTGGATAATATAAAAAGGAGACATCATACTTTTAGGAAGTATTTCAACAAGAGTGTCAAAACTGTCAATGAAAAAGTATTGTTGTGGGATTTAGCTCATGCTGATAGGGGAAGACACTCAAAGTTTCAAAAATTATGGTTGGGTCCTTTCAAGTTCGCTTGTGTCCTGGGTACAAACTCTTACATTCTAAAATATTTACAAGAGTGATTATTTTCCTACATTACTAATGGTTCTCACTTAAAACACTACGTGGAACCAACTTGAAAAGTTTAACGTTGTCTGGATTGTTCTGTATATTAGTAGTTCAGTTTTGTTTTCATAGTTTTTCACTACTGCTTTTGAATTCTACTTTTACAAAAATTTGTATTTTTCTTTCATTTTAGTAGTTTTCCTTCTTCTTTTGCATTTCTGTCATTTTATTTTTCTGTTGTTTTAAATTTTGCAATTCCATTTCTGTTATGTCTTTTCTTACTTTTGTTATTTTCAATTTCAAATTTTGGTCCAGAATAAGATGTTGGATCAGTTCTGCCACAGTGACACTCCCAGAAGGTATTGTTAGTAAATAAAAATCAAGCTTACACAGTTCGAGCAAGTCTTATCTGCTTATGTCCCCCCTAAAAGCATAATTGAATTTGTTATCTGCTTTCATTGTTGTCTTATGAGGAAATTGGTTACCTCCCGCTTCTTCTTTCCATTTCTTCATTCATTTGAGATTCAAAATAGCAAGTCCATAAAAAAATTTCTCCTTGAAGTCAAGAGAAAATTTTGGTTGAATGATTATGCATACAGGGATAAGCCCCCTCATACTTAAAATTTTCCATGAGTTATTCCCAAATTCCTAGTCATTTTTCCATTAAATCCACTCACTTCCCCCTGTTTCATGATCATTATGGTTATACCTTCTTGATCTATTGTTCTTGGTCTACAAAACCATATATTATGAGTTCTTAATTTTTTGGAAACAGATTTCCCTGTGGATTCGCCATTTTGTTGACGATAAAAATCGCAACAAGGAATTTTGCCTGCAAAGTATTGTGAAAGCCTATTATTTAAACTACGCTAATAAGATATAGTACTAGTAGGTGGGACCCCCTTGTAGACTAGAGGGTCGGAGATAGTCATATCACATATTTTATGCTGTTGTTTCGATGTTGCTTATAGGGTCTTATATGGTTGATGATGCAGTCTTGGTTTCGTTTTGACATAATGACAGGTGGATGATGCATTTTATGGGATGTTCTGTTATTCAAAGGTTTAATTTTACATTATGATTGGCATATATTTACAGTTCTATGTTTGATCATGTCACCATGATTTATTCCCTGGCTACCTGCACAAGAAATATGTTAGTAACAACATAAAACAAAAGAAAAACTTACAGAAAAATCCAAAAGAAAGGGCCTATACTATGCTATGTTAAAAGTTATGTGCAATTAAAATGAAAACAAGTTAGTATTAATCCTAACTACAAATGGTTAGTGGCTATGCAATTTGCAATTGAGTTATATTGGGCGCATTTGATACATGGTATGGTATGGAAGTTGGAAATGGTTGATATGAATTTTGGGTGGCGCATTTGGCAAGCAATGTGGTTGCAGATTTCAATGGTTTGGAATTAATGACATGGTTAATGGCATTTGGAATTAATGGAATTTTGTAAAGAGAACAAGTCTTTTGATAAATTGGAATGGAATAAGCGATTGCTTTATGTCTCATCTGTGTTGATTATTGACTTGGTGTTTTTACTTCGGTCTCTACATTTATTTTTTCATCTTTTATATTCAGAAAATTACATAAATATTGATTTTTCAGCAAACTTTCATTTATAAAATAATCAGCCTAAGCACTTGTAACCAATACTTGTGGACTAGGCCCCGGATGGGGTGACACGTAGCTCTACGGCAACAAATGGAATAGCACTTAGCCTGAGCATAAATGCTGATGGCCGCCACCCACAAGTCTGCATTAACAATGGGGGACGGCCATAGCTGCAGTCATACGACGGAGGGACTCCTCCCTCACGCGATCATTTACGCCCACAACGCACTCGGGATGGAAGGGGTTAAGTGCGGACAGGTGACCTCGGCTTCTAGTTATTTGATTTCTTATATGCCCGGACAGAGCGGGACTGCTCCTGCCTCGGCTCTGCTTTTCGCTTGGACGCTCTGGTGCAGTCCTGCACTCCTCTCGCCCTGGCTCTTTGCATTTTTGTTGTATTTTGGTAAGGATTGTATGGGTATTTTGTCTCTGTGTGTGCCGAGACAGAGTCGGTTTGCTCGTGCTTTGCACCTGCAACTGCTCTCGTCCTGGCTCATATGCCTATCCCTGCAACTGCTCTGTTCTTTTACCATGGCTAGAAAGAGAGGCAGGCCTCGCCGTGGCGCGGCCTGGAATGCCCATAAGGCACAGCGGCGACGGAAAGAGCAATTGGAATGCGCTTTGGCTCTGGCAACCTCCATACTTTGGAAGAAAGCTCGGGCTGAGAAATTGGTGCTCCTCGCTACCATTGTTGAGCCGGGAGCTAGCTGTAGTCGAGATGTCAAGGAAAATACTTCGGGAGACCGGCAGGAGGCTGGTACTGAGGAGGAGTTTCCCACCTGTGTCGTGGTGGAAGACCCGTTCATGGAGGACCTGTCGATTGCAGAGAAGCCCCGCGCCATTGAGGTGACTCACCGGGAGGAACGCAGACCTATTCCGGCACAGGAAGACGATACCCCCGGCTGCATTGTTGAAGAAATCCCCTGGCCAGGCGACAACAATCCCAGCAGCCATGACATGCAGGTGAATGAAGCAGAAACAAAGGGTGCAGAGGTTGATGCGGAGCAGAGGGTGTTCGACGCTGGTTTTGGAATGGCGGTGGACTCGAGGAATGTTCCCCTCAGCGACGTGGGTGGCAGCATGCATGGCTCTCTCCTCTGGGCAGAGTACCTGGCTCTAGTGCTCGACCTTCGTGGCCACATGTCTGACCTGGAGCATCGGGCCCTTATCATGGGCCGGTGCCTGGACTTGCTCCTCGATGCATATTCCAATGCTCCAGCTCAGCGGAAGTGCCCCCTCTGCGCGCAGGCATTTTCCATCCCGGCTGGGTCCACGTGGCAGACTGGCGAGGACGATAGGTCACCAGGCACCTAGGTTTTTATGCTCTCTTGGTTCCTAGTCTTATTATGTTACTGTTTTATGTGCATTTGGACTATAGACATCTGTCCTGGTTTCCTCCGGGCAGGATAGATGCTACTTTACTTCATGTTTTATCATGCTACTGCTATTTTCTCTCCACCTATGCTGGTTTCCGGTAATCGGAAACATTTTTGGTGACATCAGACCTACACTACTGTATATTTTGTCAAAGTTTTTTGTTAATCTAATATAGCAGGTTCCACTTTTTTATTTAAAAAAAAAAAAAAAAAAATACTTGTGGACTAGGAAACAATTTTTTATGGCTATAAACATAGGGTGATATTCGCGTCTATCTTTATTTAGCCAAGTAAGATTTGAAAATGCTTGAGTAAGATCATTTCATATCTTTTCCTCAACACACACCAAGCCAAGGAGGAGGGTGCACTTGTGTAGAGGGAGCTAAGACCAAGGCAAAGGGCAAGAGCTTAGCAAGGTTCAAGTGGGAAAAGGAAAAGGAAAAGGAATATCAAAGGCGAAGGAAAAGGGCAGGGAAAGAGGGCCAAGGGTTACCAAGAGAGGAAGGGTGCACCAAGGCAAAGGGAACCTTGTTTCAATGGGCTAGCAGACACATCTTCAAGGGACTCCAAATCATCTGAGAGGGGTTTCTATTGCATCAGATTCACTTGTATATGTTTTCTTTGTTGTAAATTTTTCTTTGATATCTTCTATATACATCTATCTCTAAACTGGTTTTCCCTGGGGGTGTTTTATCCAGGGTCATGTTGACCAAAAATACCTGAGTCCAATTTCATGCATACTTAGATGTGTAGATTAGAATTTAGAGTTGTACAGATCATGATGAGTGTTATTTGTTTTGAGTATATTGCATGTGCTAACATTGGTTTACAAAAACACTTGCAAGGGCACCTCAAAAGAGCACTTAGCCATCAAAATTTATGAGTGGAAAGTACTTGACTATTTGTTGTCCTAAAACAACAACAAAGGACAATTTTGAATTTTAAACTTAGAGCCAAATTTCAAGTCAAAGATAGACCTGTTTTGGAAACCTCATAGTACCTTAGTTTTCGTCATGGTATTAGGGCCCTTGGTGGAAAATGTAATGTCCCTTTCCAAGTAGGAGCTCCAGATAGGAGGGCTTAGTATTATGAACATCCCCGTTAGACTATAGTCAGGGAGATTCAGGGGAAAACATGGTCACTTGATGTTACTTTACTAGAGAATGTTATAATTTGAATGTGACATTAAGTGAAAAGTGGGTAAAATCGCCTTTAAGTGATTTTGAGCTAAAAATAGAAGTCAACAACGAATTAGGGTTTTGGAGGAGTATATGAGAAGGAGACGCAACCTAATTCCACATTATGCATCTTATAATTTGACAGTTGAGCTCTTAGGTGATTACACAGGTTCAGGAGAATCACTGGAGATTGTGGATTCCAGGAGGAAGACACCAGTGGGTTGATTTCGGTGTTGAGAGACACACCCTAGTCACCAAGAAGATCACCTAGATCTTTCATCATTTTGCAGCAGCACTTTACAACTTTATACAGCTAGTGCAAACTTCATCAGGAGGAGGGTGCAAGGTTTAGGAGACTCTGAGGTTTAGCTTGTCCCGCCCCAGGAGAATTCATAGATTTCCTTCCAACCCATTTGAGAGGAAGGCAGAGCGCTTATTTTGAGCTATTACTCATCATATTTCGATGAAGGTTCCTCTTGCACACATCAATTAGCCAATGAGGGCACAACAGTTGGGGACGATACATTTAGGGTTCCCGAGAGATCACCATATCAGATCTATGGAAACCCTTCCGACCCATTTCAAAGGATATAAGGGAGCTCAGTTTGAGATATATACAGTTAGATTTTGACAGTGGAATAACTAGGGTGCAACAATTGGAAGCAATAGGGGCGCAACCCCCCAGGGGATCCTATCTGAGGTCAATACAGATCAACATAGGGATGGACTTCAGTCCAACAGACACTGGGAGTGTGTATGAGGTCAGGGAGAACTATTTGGGACATATTTTAGTCAGATACAGGGAGTTTAGCCACCAGGGCGAACATTCTGGACTTGTAGAAATTGTTGTAGCATGCAACAGTTGATATCGCTCATCCATTGATCCAGCATCATTCTTTTGGTTCTTGGTATTATTGTTTTAGTTTCATTATTGTATTCTGGCTAAGATCCATCTATCTTTGATCTAGCCGAGAGATTCATTTTATTTCACCACATGCGACATTGTATTCAGTCTTATTTCATAATACATAGATTGCAGTTGTTCTGTGTTCTTTATATATTGCATGCTTTGATTATATATTGTTAAACAATTGTTCCACATGAAAAATCACCATGCATGTTAAAACCGAATTACTAAACGCATCCAGAAACCCAAAGTGTATCGGTTCCGACAGAAAATAATAAGCAGTTGAGGCACATATTCTGATCTGCAGAATTAGGGATATTACAACAAAGACTTGTTGATTTCTAGAGAATTCAGTGGACAATTTATTGACATCTTGTTGGCATATTTTTGGGACAACTTGTTGACAATTTTGTTGGACAACTTGTTCATTGATTTGTTGCATAGTTGTAGGACTGTTTTGGACATTTGTGGACAACCTCTTATCACATCTGTGTGGACAGAAGTGAGGTTGATTTTGGACAACCTCTTTTCACACCTGTGTTGATAGGAGTGAGGTTGTAGTTGGACTGCCTCTTTTCACACCTGTGTTGACAAGAGTGAGCTAGTACTCTTGTTCAGTTTTAGCATCAGTGTGAAATTTAATGGACATCCATGTCGATGTCCCAAATGCGGGCAGAGGATATGCTAGACAGAACTAGCAACTGGTCCACTTGGAAGACCAGGATCATTTTTGTCATGGAGGATCTTGAACTATGGGATATAGTTTAGGCTCCCATAGTTCTTCCTCCTGTCACTGCTCCCTTTTTGGTGGTAGAATTCAGGAAGAGGAACAACGAGGCGAAGAGGACTATTTTTGATGTCAGGAACCACATCATACCCCATTTGACTGGGAAAGACTATGCCTTTGAGATATGGGACTCATTGTGAAAGCTTTACCAGAGTCCCAATCAGAACCGAAAGATGGTTTTGCAAGACAAGATCATGAGCATTCAGATGCTCGATTCCGAGACAGTTACATCATACCTTGGCAGATTTACATAGATTCGAGAAGAGTTGGTCGTAGTCAGGGAGATTATGGATCCTGAATTATTGGTGAGGGCAACTTTGAATAACTTTTCCAAACCTTGGGGTTCATTTGTAAGAGTAATTGTAGCCTGTGAGGTCAAGCCTATCTGGGAGAGACTTTAGGACGACTTTGTATAGGACGAGCTGAGATGCAGCTCAGGATCTTTAGGACAACAATGTATTTTAGAGGGTGATGAGGATCTTGCTCTGTGGACTAAGGGAAAAAGAAGATCGGAAGAGGTGATGGACAGAGTCCCAAGGGAGGGGCCAAACCACAACAGAGTGGCGGTGGGAAAGAGATACATGAGCACAGTGAGATGTTTTGCTTGTGGAGAGATGGGTCACTATGCAGGACCATGTCCCAAGAAGAAGAAGAAGAAGCACTGGGATGGTATTGCAGTGACAGAAGAGGAGGAGGAGTTCGTTGCTCAGTTTGCGAGGGAGTGTGTGTTCATGAGTTGTTGTTTTCCAGTTGATGCACCATCTAGCGATAGGTGGGGAGACAAAGTTGAGGAGGACCTATTGACTCGGAGTATTGATTCAGAGGGAGCTCAGACTCTATTTTCGAGGACACCATCTTCAGGGATGACTGGTCCACCTGAGACAACTTCATTTTTAGGGATGTCGAGCAGACAAAGGGTTGGTGTAGGGGCTTCAGAGCATCAGATATTTTCGAGGATGAGGAGCAGGGAACCACAGAGGCTTGAGCCTCACTTGGCTATGGAGACGAGCAGATTAGGTTCAGGTTCCACTTCAGGTGGAAGTCACTTGGTTTGAGGCCAAGTTGAGGATCTTGGTGAGATGCCAAGATCCAGATACTCTTGGTGATATGCCAAGAGGGCCCGACTCTTGGTGAGATGCCAAGAGTAGTGATCGTTGGTGAGATGTCTGTTAGAAAAGTAGGTGTGCTCGTTTAACCATAGACAATATAGCAATATTATCATCCAACCATAGGCCGAAGCCACCCCCGAGCACCTTAACCTTGACAGAGAATAATTCTAGAAGCAAACCCTAGGCCTAATAGCCAATCAATGTAGTGTACCTCTCTCCAGATCTAGTTCACAAGGAATAAAGTCCAAACCATATCCAAGAGAAAGTCCAAGCCTAAAACCGAGAATACAAGTTGTGGTAGCTGTAGCTGCAGCTACTCTCCAGACTTGCGCACTTACTAAATTTCAGCAGTGCGCACTAGATTTTTGTAGTTGCGCGCTATGTGTGTCCAAATGAGCTCTGGCATCGTGTATTTATAGTGCTCTTCCTTAGCTGTCTGGGGCCGACTTCTCTTTCTGGAGGCTAAAAACTCAATATCAATTATTTTCTTTAGTTGACTTGTCTTCTAGGGTTATGTTCAATGCTTTAGGGTTTATTCTTGCTTCTCGGAATATTTTATTCTTGTCAGGGTTACACATGGAGGTTTAATACCTCCCGCAACTACCATAATATCAAAACTCCCTCCTATCTAGGGAGGTGTTTAAAGGTAATGGTATTGAGCACAATCATGTCATTCAACCAGTAGCATCGTCATAGCCACAGAGGATATCTCATGATCAAATCACGAGCACCATCATCACTATCAGTATCATATGATAACATCAACTGATTCATCTCTCAAATCCATACTCTATCTGAGTAATCAAGCATGATGTTGGATAAGTCACTCAGTCCACAGAGTGATACAAGAACCATTCTTCTAATCTGGACATATGTCCTAGAAGAATAACTATTCCAACAGATGCTAGAAGCCACGCCATGGGCTACAAGGATTATTCTTCTAATCCAGACATACGTCCTAGAAGAATAAATGTCCTGGACCATTTTCTTCATGGAGAATGTCTATCCACCAACACATTGACTATCCATCTAGACGATAATCATTTCCAACACTACTAATAGTCTTCATGGCAATCAGAACAATGCCATTCAATAGAACACAAATGTGTCTATCCATAGTAGTACACAACTACTATCCAGTGGTACACAACCACACCAATTAGCACATGGCTACTTAATCAGTGAAGCATAGTCAAAACCAGTGGAACACATCCACCACAGTAGCATACATCTATTGTCCAAATACATACAGTCTCCACAACAATCATATCATCTGATATCAACCTGCATAAAATAATATCATGATATAAACTGAGTCATCTGGTCCATTCTTCCACTCACATCTGTGAGATATGGAAGATCATCTTCCCTCAGAAGGTAAAACATCAACCATGGGATATCTAGACTATTATTCTCAAGCATAGAAGAATAACCGTCCCTGATTTCTGAGCCTGGACCATTCACCTAACTGAGCCATTCCTCCGGCACTAATCATAGTGCAACCTGGAGAGAATGAGTCAGCCCTAGGGAATGCATGTCCCTGATTGTTGAATCTGGACCATTCACCTAAATGAGCCATTCCTACGGCACTAATCATAGTGCAACCTGGATAGAATGAGTCTTCCCTAGGGAATGATTGTCTGGACCATTTCCTAATGGAAATGATTGTCCTGCACCAACCTCCAAAACAGACCATTCTTCGAAAATGCTCACAATTATGAACTTTGAAAGAATGAATGCCCAGCGAGGCAGACCATGTTGATATTATGGTAGCTTCGGGAGGTATGAACCTCTATTGTGACCTATGACGAGATTAGAATATTCCAGAAGGAAGCAAAGAAGTAAAGGAAACCCTAGACAAGATGTCGGCTACAGAAATATAATTTATATGAATTAATTAGTACCTAGAAGGAGAAGTCAGCCCCAGTGAGTCTGCCCCGAAACCATCTAGAAAAGTGTGTCCTCCCCTAAGGATCAGTTTGGCACTCTCAACGCACATTTTCAGTGGTTGGATCTCCCGTAAAGTGAAACCCTAGTTTCACAAAGTACCAGAAGTACCAGAAAACCAATGTACCAGAAGTACCAGAAGTACCAGAGTACCAGAGGTACCAAAAAACCAAAAGCACCAGTCCAGAAATCCGTAGATCAAGTTTGGAGGAGAAAAAGTTGGATTTTCTCAGATCCAAACACACCAAGCTACTCGCCTCATCCAAGCGCACCTCCTGGTAAGTTCAGTTTTTTATTTTGAGCACTTTCATTTTTCGATCATTTTCCTAGCTCCAGGTAAAGACGTCTGCAAGCGTTAAGCTTGTTGACAAGTTAGAAGGAGTGTAAAAATTTTGTGCTTGGAAGTATAGGATTGGCCTCATTCTTGAAGAGAATGACCTAGCAAGATTCGTCAAAGAAGAATTACCGGAACCTGACGATGCTGCAGAAAAGCCAAAGCATCAAAAGGACACAATAAGGGCCAAAATAATCATTGCAGATTCAATCAAAGACCATATGATTCCTTATGTGTCATCTAAGAAAATCCTAAAAGAAATGTTTGATGCCTTGACCAGACTATATGAAGGAAAGAACATAAACCGGAAGATGAATCTTAGAACTCAACTGAAGAATACAAGGATGCAGAAAGGAGAAATGATTCAGGAATATTTCTCCAGAATCTCAAAATTCAAAGAACAGCTAGAAGCTATTGGAGATACCATAGACAAAGACGAACTCATAATGACGGCCCTAAATGGTCTCACAAGACCTTGGGATGCTTTCATCCAGACGATATGTGCCAGAAAGGATAAATTGAAGTTTGATAGTATATGGGAAGAATGCATCCAAGAAGAAATAAGAGTAGTGAATCGTGAAGCGTTACTAGCAAGGGATGATGATCAAGCCCTAGCTACTCACACCAAAGGAGGAATGAAGAAACCCTACTTCCAAAAGGAGACTCATAAAGAGCCTCAACAAAAAAATAAATTCAATCATAAAGAATCTCATCCAAAGAGATTTTGGAAGAGAGGACAACGAAAGGAAAGAGACTACTCATCTGTACAATGCTATCATTGTGACAAGATGGGACACATTGTGAAGTTTTGTCCAGCCAGATGAGAAGAATACAAGAGAAAACATAAAAGGCTCCATGCCCATGTAGTCGAAGATGAAGAGCCACCCACAAAGATGATAAGAGAGGATATCAAAGACCATGTCTTGATCTCGGCCCTCTAAGGATCTGTAACACCTGGAGAGGACACTTGGCTCATTGATAGTGGTGCATCCAAGCACATGACGGGACAAAGAAACATTCTCTCTTATATCTCAGAGAAGAAGTTTTCTCAGAAAGTGACACTTGGAAATGATTACCAATATCCCATCAAGGGAGTGGGAGAATCAAACCATAAACCGAATTCAGGGAATTCACTAAAAATGAAGGACGTACTATATGTACTAGGCTTAAAGAAGAACCTACTCTCCATTTAAGCTTTAGAAAAGAAAGGCTTCAGAGTTGCCTTTATAGATGGAGAAGTTCTTATGTGGGCTAAGGGAGAAACCTTAAATGAAGCAATCATCATTGGTAATGAAGAAAATGGCTTGTATAAATTAAAGGGTCACTCAGAAGAGACATTCGCTCCTGTGGCCAAATACACTTCGATCAGAACCATCATAGCTCTTGCAGCTAAGATGAAGTGGAATCTACACCAAATGGATGTGAAGACAGATTTCCTAAATGGTGTCATCGAAGAGGAAGTGTATATAGAGCAACCTCAAGGATTTGAGGTTGAAGACAGGAAGTCTCATGTCTGCAGATTGAAGAAAGCCTTATACGGATTGAAGCAAGGTCCTAGAGCTTGGTATGGCTGTATAGACAGTTTTTTGATGAGCTTAGGCTTTACCAAGAGTAAAGCAGACTGAAATATCTACTTCAAAATTATGAACAATGAGCCAGTAATCTTACTGCTATATGTGGATGACTTATTCTTAACTGGAGAAGAAAAGATCATCACTTAATGTAAAAAGAGACTTGCCTCGGAATTTGAAATGAAATACCTTGGCCTAATGCATTATTTCTTAGGTCTTGAGGTATGGCAGAGTTCTGAGAAGATCTTCCTTAACCAAGGGAAGTATACGGTCGAAATCTTGAAGAGATTCGACATGTTGGAATGCAAGCCCATGAATACACCCATGGAAGCGAAGCTGAAGTTGTCGGTCGATACTTTGTCAGAATTGATTGATGCCACACTGTATAGACAGATTATTGGATTTCTGATGTACCTGACGAACACCAGACCAGACATTTATTTTGTCGTGAACACCTTGAGTCAGTTTCTGGTAGAACCCAGACGTGTTCACCTAGTGGTTTCAAAACATGTGATGAGGTACCTTAAAGGTACAATAGATTATGGTCTCAGCTATGATGGAGACCATGATTTCACATTGAGTGGATATACTGATGCAGATTGGGCAGGAAGTGTTTCTGACAAGAAAATCACTTCAGGTTGTTGTTTCAGTTTGGGATCAGCTATGATCCTGTGGTAGAGTAGGAAGCAATCTAGCATTGCTCTCAGCACAGCAGAAGCAGAATACATTGTTGCATGTTCTGCTAGCTGCGAAGCTATATGGCTTCAAAAGTTGATGACTGGCCTATTTGACTTAGAGATGAGAGCAACAGTGATTATATGTGACAACCAGAGCTGCATAAAGATGACAGAGAATCATGTATTCCACGACAGGTTGAAGCACATAGAGATTCGTTATCATTACATCCGTGACATGGTACAGAGAGGAGCCTTGAAGCTCTAGTACATTAGCACGGATGAACAGGTTGCTAACGTGTTGACCAAGCCCCTATCTCGTGTGAATTTTGAGTACTTCCGAGATAAGCTTGGCATAGTCTGAAAGGACCTTCCTCGAAAGGGGGAGTAGATGTGATGTTCCTTGCTTCTGACCTAGTTGTCAGACGTAAAGCAAGATGTGATGTTCCTTGCTTTTGACCCAGTTGTCAGACGTAAAGCAAGATGAGATGTGTACCTTGCTTTTGACCCAGTTGTCAGACGTAAAGAAAGATGAGATGTGTGCCTTGCTTCTAACCTAGTTGTCAGACGTAAAGCAAGATGAGATGTGTTCCTTGCTTTTGACCGATTTGTCAGACATAAAACAAGATGAGATGTGTTCCTTGCTTCTGACTGAGTTGTCAGACGTAAAGCAAGATGAGATGTTCCTTGCTTCCGACTGAGTTGTCAGACGTAAAGCAAGATGAGATGTTCCTTTCTTCTGACCTAGTTGTCAGATGTAAAGCAAGATGATATGATGAGATTAGCACTGAGCTTCCGACTGGATAGTTGTGACGTAAAGCCAGTCTAGTATCCTGCTTCCAACCTGATGGTTATGACGTAAAGCAGGACAAGTATCTTGCTTCCATCTTGAGTGTTGTGACATAAAGCAAGACGATGAGATGAGACAAGTACTGAGCTTCCAGCTTGACAACTGTGGCGTAAAGCCAGTCTTGTATTATGATGAGCCAACCTTGTGTTGTGATGATGATGATGTATAGTTTTTATACTAATGCATATTGATGCAGATGATGATGGCATTCCTTTGAGAATGACAATGTTGCCGATGAAGAAAACTCTCGATGATTTATAGATACGCTAGTCAGTGTTCCAAGATGATATTGATGATGATGTCCTCTCACCCAGATGATGTTGTTGATGATGCTATCCTCTCTCTCTCGCATGATGCTGCTGAAGAATACCCTTCTTGTTAAGGGGGAGTGTTGAAATAATGTAACTGCAAAGAGTATTCTTATTATTATTGATATATTATTCATAGGATCAATCCCC
>ML780789.1:423959-442110 GCA_009831015.1 Picea engelmannii
CAAAGAGTATTCTTATTATTATTGATATATTATTCATAGGATCAATCCCCATTGTGGATTGATCATGTCGGTTATTGTAATAGGACCAAATCCCCTTTTGCGGATTGGTCAAAAGAAAATTGTAATAGGCAGAATAAGAAGTCAGCCCCAACAGATATTAAAGAAGCCCAAAAATATAATAAAGGTGGGTTTACCCACCTAGTTTGAGAAGTCGGCCCTGCCAGTGAAGAGACACTTCACACGTGCCAAACTTGTATAAATAAAGGAGGCTAGCGCCTCACTTAGAGACAACTCACTTGCTCATTTTGAGAGACAACTTCAGATATCCTACCGGAGAAGAAGGAGAGAGAGAGTGGCACATATCTGGGAGAGGACTTTCTGTATTTGTTTAAGAGATCTCTTGGCATAGTATTGGCTATCTATATTAAGGAAGTTTTGCTGGGTTTTCTTCCCCTAGAGGGTTTCCCAGGATAAATGTTGTGTCTCTTGTGATTGTGTATTTCTCAATGATATTGGATTATGCTATTGTTATCTAATGAAATGCAAACATCTATAATAATGGCTTAAACATTAACATCTTGTAGTACTGCAGTGTATCTGAAGAATAGGAGTCCCCATAGAGCTTTGGGGATGAAGACTCCTGAGGAGGCCTTCATTGGTAGTAGGCATGATGTTGAAGACCTTCACATATTTGGGTGTTTGATGTTATCTCATGTCCCTTCTGAGAAGAGGACAAAGATAGATCCCATGATAGAGAAGGAGATTCTAGTTGGATATTCATAGGTCTCTAATGCCTACCAGATCTACATTCCAACACTGAGGAGAGTGGTTGTGAGGAGAGATGTCATATTCAAGTAGGACAAAGCATTCAGAAGATCTCTTGAGTTGAGAGACAGAGTTGAGGATGTCCCACAGATACAGAGTGATGCATCGCAGGGGACACAGCCTAAGGTGTCAAGTACACCAAGTTTAGGGATGATTGGTTCACCAGGTACAACTTTAGGTTCATAGATGTCGTGTATACAAACAGTTGGTGCACGTGCTTCAGGATCACAAACTACTTTGCAGGATTTGTGGATGAGACTCAGGGGCATGAGGAGACTGCTTCATAGGAGGTTACTTTAAGGAAGAGGAAACCGAGATGGTTTCAAGAGACCCTGAAGGAAGCCAAGGAGTATGTTGGAGAGCCTCAGAGGTTGATGAGAGAGAGCAGAGCGCCAAAGAGGTTTGAGTCCTACTTGGTTATGGTGACGAGCATTATAGATTCAGAGCCCACTCCTTTTGTGTAGGAAACAAACCAATAGGTCTGCAGAGAGGCCATGCAGGAGGAGTATGACTCCATGTTCAATGATGTGTGGGAGGTGGTGCCTAGACCAAAGGGGAAGTCAGTTGTGACTTTCAGGTGGTTGTATAAGATCAAGTATGATGAAAATGGCATCATAGAGAAACACAAGGCTTGTTTTGTGGCAAGAGGATTCTCTCAGGTTGAGGGAATTGAATATGATGACACGTTCGCACTAGTTGCGAGATATACTTCTATCTAGGGTATTATGGCCATTGTAGCATAGATGGGTTGGAAGATCCATCATATGGATGTGAAGACTTCATTTCTGAATGGTTTGATAGAGGAAGAGGTATACATTGAGCAACCATAGGGGTTCGAGGTGTTGGGGAGAGATTCCCACTTGTGCCCCTTGAAAAAGACATTGTATGGACTGAAGCAAGCTCCTCGAGCTTGATATTCAAGGATTGACTCCTACTTGCTTCAAATGGGGTTTGAGAAGAGTGAGGCAAATCCAAACCACTACTACATCATTCGAGGGTAGGGTACACTTATTCTCATACTATATGTTGATGCTTTGTTTATCACAGGAGGGGAGCATCTCATAGCTGATTGCAAGTGGGGACTTGCATCAAAGTTTGAGATGAAGGACATTGGACTGATGCACTATTTCTTGGGCATGGAGTTTTTGCAGGAGGATGGACAGATCTTTCTGGGATAGGGGAAGTGTGCAACAGATATTCTAAGAAGATTTCAGATGGAGGACTACAGACCCATGTTGACACCTATGGTCACCAACTAGAAGAAGCTTAGCGCTTCAGATTCGAAGTTGATGGATGCCACGAGATACTGTCAGTCGATAGGTTCTTTGATGTACCTTGTCAACACTAGACTAGATATATGTTTTTCTATGAACACTCTCAACCAATACATGGTGGAGCCTAGGGGTGTGCATTGGATTGGAGAAAAACATGTGTTGAGGTACATTGCAAGATCAGTGGATTATGGATTGGACTATGTCAGAGGAGATGGAGTTAGGTCGATTGGCTACACAGACTCAGATTGTGCAAGATGTGCAGTTGACAGGAAGAGCACTTCAAGGTGTTTTTTTGGGTTGGGATCATTGGTTGTTTCTTGGTTTAGTCGGAAACAAAGGTCAGTGGCACTGAGTTTTGCTGCGGCAGAGTACATGGCAGCTAGTCAGGCCATCTGTGAGGCAATTTGGCTTCACAAGTTGTTGTTTGGCCTATTTGGTCGTGAGTTGAGACCTATAATTATTCACTGCGATAATCAAAGTTGTATCAGTCTTTGAAAATCCAGTGTTTCATGACAAGTCGAAACACATAGAGGTCATATACCACTTCATCAAAGATTGGGTTCGGAGAGGGGTTCAAAGAGGGGCAATTCAACTTCAATTTATTTCGACTGGTGATAAGGTTGCAAATATTCTCACCAAGTCCCAAGGGGCAAGCATGTCTACTTCAAGGACAAGATGTGAGTCGTGAGTAACACCTTCCTTGGTAAGAGGGAGTGTTGAGATTTGGGTACCTTGGAAAGTGGTCCCCTTGAGTTATTTAGTGTCGAACTCAAAGGGGGGAATATTTGACCTTCACCACTTTACTTTATGTTATAAAGTCAAAGTGATTTTATTTCACTTAAGTCACAAAGTGACTTTAATAACATAAAGTGACTTAGGAGACTTGAGTCATTTTGGAGATTTAATCTCCACCATTGATTGGAGTTTTGGCCTAAGATCCAATCTTGGTCGTTGGTTTCCTAGGTGAGCCTAATGATGAGGTGAAATGAGAGAAAGGAGGGAAAATGGCATTCAATTGTTCCCTTGGAGATTAGAGTGAAGAGTGGAGAGGAGAAGAGAAGATTTTTGGAGAAGTGGAGAAGACGGGCACACTTGTGAGAGGCAAGGGCGCAAGGAAGCTTGAGGGCACCATCTTGTGAGGAGAGGGCGCAAGCTTGAGTGAGGGCACACTTGTTGGAGTAAGGGTGCACACTAGCAGGCAAGGGCACAAAGCTTGAGTGAGGGCCACACTTATTCGATTAAGGGTGCACACTATCAAACAAGCAAAGCAAGGAAAGGGCACATTCTTCCAAGAGGGGCGCAAATCCCAAGGAGGGCACATTTCCCAAGGAACTTCAAATCCAATCTCAAGAAGGAGTTGGCTATTGTACCAGGTTCCTTTGTTATTTTTCCTTGTTGCTATTTTAGCTTGAGATCTCCATAACAAAATTTATCTTCCTACTGGTTTTCCCCATGGGGGTTTTTCCAGGGTCATGTTGACCAAAAATACTTGTGTAAAGATCTTGTGGTTTGCATTCTTTTATTTTAGCAAGTAGCTGTAAAGATCCTAGAGGAGTATTTTATGTTTTGATGCATGTGTAAGAGCTAACATGGACAAAAAAATTATCATCATTAAACCCTTCACAAAGATGCATCAAAAGAGCATAAAATCACAAGCTTAAGGGCAAATTCAGTGGGCAGAATTTTCAGACTTGGTGGTTGTCCTAAAAATATTCCTAAAACAGATTTGAAAACCCTTGAAAACAGTGCCCAACAAGAGGTCAAAGACAAACCTATTGGGTAGCCTTAGGAACCTCAAAATTCTTCACCCCTTAACTCTTTGTGCGCCCTTCCTTGAGCCTCTCACAATGGCGCCCTCAAACAATGGTGTGCCACCTTCCTCTAAGACTTGTGTGCCCCTCTCCAATGGTGCACCCTCACTTCTCCAAACCTCTCTTTCTCCTCTCCTCTCTTCTCTTCACTCCAATCTCAAGAGTGAACAAAAAAATGCCCTTTTCCCTCCTTCCTTACCTTTAGCCTCATCCTTAGGCTAACCTAGGAATCAAAGGCGAAGATTAGATATAGGCCAACCAAGATCGAGGGTTGAGATTAGATATCCCCTTTTACTTAAGTTCCTAATTCACTTTATGCTAATAAAGTCACTTTGTGACTTAAATGCTCATAAAGTCACTTCAACTTTATAACATATAGTAAAGTGGGTTGAGGATCACTTTTTCCCCCTTTGTGTTAGACACTTAGTAACACAAGGGGACCACTTTCCAAGGTACCAAAACTCAACACCCCCTCTTACCGAAGAAAGTGTTCTTCAACACTCTCATATTGTCTCTGAAGTAGACATGTTTTCCCTTTGGTAAAGACTTCGTGAGAATGTCTGCAATCTACTCATCAATAGGAATACAACTCTCTATGTGTTTCGACCTGTCATGAAACACTGGATTCTTAGAGAGTTTGATACAACTCTGATTATCGCAGTGAATAGTTGTAGACCACAACTCATGACCAAATATGCCAAACAATAACTTGCAAAGCCAAATGGCCTCACAGCTAGCCTGACTAGATGCCATGTACTCTGCCTCAACAAAAATCAATGCCATTGACCTATGTTTCCCACTGAACCAGGAAACAACTGTTGATCCCAACCCAAAACAACACCTTGAAGTGCTCTTCCTTTCAACTGCACATCTTGCCCAATCTGAGTCTATGTAACCAATCAACCCTACCCCATCACTTCTTACATAGTCCAATCCATAATCCATTGATCCTGCTATATAACTCAAAACATGTTTTTCCCCTATCCAGTGAACACTCCTAGGCTCCACCATGTATTCACTGAGAATCCTCTCGCCACAAATCGAGCCTTGTGTTTCTCAATGATGCCATATGCAACATACTTGATCTTGTACAACCGCTTGGAAGTCACCACTGACTTCCCCTCTAGTCTAGGCACCACGTCCCACACATCATTGCACATAATGGAGTCATACTTCTCTTGCATGGCCTCTCTCCAGACTTGTTGGTTTGTTGTCTGTGCAAAAGTAGCGGGCTCAGAATCTCTGATGTTGGTCACCATGGCCAAGTAGGAACCAAACTTCTTTGGCGCTCTTCTCTCTCTCATCAACCTCTTGGGCTCTCCACAAACTCCTTGGCTTCCTTCAGGGTCTCCTGAAACCATCTCGGTTTCTTCTTCCCTGAAGTAACCTCCTGTGGAGAAGTATCCTCATACCACTCAATCTCATCCATAGATCTCACCATAGATGTCTGAGATCCTGAAGCACGTGCACCTGTGAGTTGTGTACCAAACCCCTGTGATCCTGTAGTTGTATTGGGTGGACCAGTCACCCCTGAAATCGGTGTCATAGACACCTGAGGCTATGTCCCCTGAGACGCATCAACTTGTCTCTATGGGACCTCCTCAACTCTATTTCTCAACTCAAGGGATCTCTTGAAGGCTCTATCCTCTTCGAATCCAACATCTCTCCTCACAACAACTCTCCTCAGTGTTAGTATGTAGATTTGGTAGGCCTTAAAGACCTCTGAGTATCCAACTAGGATCCCCTTCTCTGTTATGAGATCCAACTTTGTCCTCTTCTTAGAAGGGACATGAGAGAACGTCAAACACCCAAATATGCGAAGGTGCTCAACATCAAGCCTACTCCCAATGAAGGCCTCCTTAGGAGTCTTTCTCCCTAGAGCTATATGGGGACTCTTGTTCTATAGATACACTGCAATACTACAAGCCTCTACCCATAAGAAAAATGACAATGATTGATCATGCAACATGGATCTCATTGCACCAACAATGGTCATGTTCTTTGTCTCGGCAACCCCATTCTGTTGGGTGTTGTAAGGAACAATCAACTGCCTCTTGATACCCTATTGGGTGCATAAGTCTGCAAACTCTGTGGAGGTATACTCACCCCCATTGTCCGATCGCAAGAACTTGATCTTTGTCCCTGTCTGATTCTCCACAAGAGCCTTAAACTCTTGGAATCTCTTGAAGACCTCTCTCTTGGTCTTCAAGAAATAGATCCAGGTCTTCCCGGAGTGGACATGAATGAAAGTCACATAGTACTCACAACCACCCAAGGAAACTGATGGCATGGGCCTGCACAGGTAGGGATCAATAAGGAATTGACAGTTCCCTACAACCCTCAACAAAATGGGGGTAGCGAAACGAAAGAACATGGCCATTGTTGGTGCTGCTAGAGCAATGTTGTATGACCAAGATCTGCCCAAGTTTTAATGGGAAAAGGCATGCAATACTACGATTTACATCCAGAACAAGAGTCCTCACAAGGTGTTGGGGAGATTGACTCTTGAAGAAGCATTTATAGGGAAGAAGCCGAAAGTTGGTCACTTCAGGATCTTTGGTTGCCTAGTTTATTGTCACGTGCCCTCAGATAAGAGGACGAAACCCAATTCCATTGCAGAGAAAAGAATCTTCATTGGCTACAGTGAAACTTTGAAAGCATATCAGATCTATGTTACAACATTAAAGAAGACAATGGTCAAAAGGGATGTGAGATTCGAGGAGGATAAATCTTTCAGGAAGTCTTATGATGTACTAGCAGCAGAAGCAGATCGAGAGTTTGTAGCTCCAAAGGAGGAACAAAAATCACAGGTACAAGTCATAGGTACAGGTACATGGACTAGTACTCAGACAGTGGAGCGGGATGAGGAGCAAGAAGCTCCACCCATCCAGATTGTACCTCCTACTGCAGGGAGGAAGAGGAACCGAGAGGTTTCTCAAACATTACGAGAAGCTAAGGAGTTTGTGGGTGCTCCTAGGACGAGTGTTAGACAAAGCAAGCCACCACAATGATATTCAGGGTATATGGCATTGATGAGTGATCTCATTGATAAGGAGCCTTCCAGTTTTCAAGAGGCATCAGAGTAGCAAGTTTGGCGAGATGCCATGGTGGAGGAGCATGCATCCATCATGAAAAATGATGTTTCGGAGGTGGTGGCAAGACCTGAGAGCATGTCAGTGGTTGGGTCTCGCTAGATCTATAAGATCAAGCATGCTGCAAATCGCAGCATTGAGAAATTCAAAGCTAGGTTTGTGACTAAGGGGTTCTCTCAGAAAGAGGGAGTTGACTATGACGACACATTTTCCCCATTAGCCAGATATACTTCCATCAAGGTCGTGATCTCATTAGCAACAGAGATGGGTTGGCAGATTCATCAGATGGACATCAAGATGGCTTTCCTCAATGTAGTTATTGAGGAGTAAGTGTATATAGAACAACCAGAGTGTTTTGAAGTATATGGGAGGGATTCCCATTGTATGTAAACTAAAGAGAGCATTGTATGGGCTCAAACATGAACCCGGAGCGTGGTATGAGCACATTGATAGTTACTTGCAGGGCACAGGCTTCGTGAAGAATGAGACAGACTCAAATCTATATTATATCATGATAGAGGGAGAGCCACTCATTCTTGTGTTATATGTGGACGATCTATTTCTGACAGGTTCACATAGGCTTATTGCAAATTGCAAGAGAAATCTTGCTTCGGAGTTTGATATGAAGGATTTGAGGTTAATGCACTATTTTCTTGGATTGGAGGCTTGGCAGTGAGATGGCGAGATTTTCCTGGGACAAGGGAAATACATAGTAGAGATCTTGAAAAGCTTCAGAATGCACGACTGTCAACCAATGTCTACTCCCGTGGTTACAAATTGGAAGAAGATAGATGCTTCCAAGCATGTGGCAGTGGACCCTACCTTATGCAGGCAGTTAATGGGCTCTCTCATTTATTTGGTCAATACTAGGCCAGACATTTGTTTTGCTATGAATACTCTCAGTCAGTTCATGGTTGAACCAAGGAGAGCACATTGGACAACAACGAAACATATATTGAGGTACCTACACGGCACAATTGAGTATGGTTTGAGATATGCTTAGGGAGATGGAGTGAAGTTGATGGGCTTTACAGATGCAAACTGGGCAGGCAATGTTGTGAATAAGAAAAACACTTCAGAGTGTTGTTTCAACTTGGGAGTGGGGGTTGTCTCTTGGTTCAACAGGAAGCAAAAGTCTGTTGCATTGAGTTCTGCGGAAGCATAAGACATGGCAACAAGCATGGCAGCATGTAAAGTCGTATGTCTTCAGAAACTAACAGTGGCATTGTTCGATCAAGAGCTAGAACCGACCAGCATACATTGTGATAGTCAGAGTTGCATAAAACTCTCTAAGAATCCAATACTTCATAATAGGTCAAAGCACATCAACATCAGGTATCACTTCATTCGAGATTGTATGCAAAGGGGTGCAGTTCAGCTACAATATGTGCCTACAGATGAGCAGGTGGAAAATATTCTCACTAAGGCCTTAATGAAAGGAAAGTTTGTCTACTTCAGGGATAAGATGGGAATAGTGGAGAATACCTTCCTTGCTACGAGGGAGTGTTGAAATATTGTAGCTCAGGCATGTGTTCTTGCTTTGGCGAGATGTCACGCAAGCAAGAGACACTAGAAGAATTGGTTCTCCAAGTCATTTAAATTTTTCCCAAGTCTAACTTAGGAAAATGAGATTAATTAATTTGATTAATGATCATTTAAATTTTTCTTAAGTCCAAACTTAGGAAAAGACAATTATTAATCATTATTAGTTAACTCTCTGTGAGAAGCTTCTTTGATCTTATCCAAAAATCAAAGTGAGTTTCAGATTAGATCGTAGCCATGGTTTTGACATGTTGGGGATTTAATCTCCACCATTGAATCACTTAGTTGGAGATTTAAAACCGGAGGGGGTGGCTTGAGGAGAAATCAATTTGGTGAGTGACACTAGAGGGTTTTCAGTTGCAGATCGAAGTTGAGGAGCATTCTTGGAAGAGTCCAAGGGCTACAAAGGAGATAGGAAGATTGTTAATCTTCATCTTTAGCATAGCCGTGAGCCAAATCTGTGAGAGAGGGGCCGAGTTCTCTTGATCTAGGGCTGTGGGGGCGAGTTTGGAGACGTGTGGCAGCCGTGAGGAAGAGGAGGCATAGTCGTACCCTCTCCCATCCAAACCAAGCATGTTTGTGGGGGTCGTGGGTCAGTTTGTGGAGGCCATGGACACCTACAACCACTCAAACAACCGTTGGTTATGCGGACAACAAAACTGTGAGGGTTAGGCTGAGACTCAAAGAGTTGCATGCTCAGATCCAAGCAATAAATTCTGTGAGTGAAGTTGCAAGGTTTGGCACCACTGTAATAAGTTTTTGATTTGTTGAGCTGATAATAAAAACCCTCGTTTGCTGGTTTTCCCCAGAGTTGGGGTTTCCAAGGTATCTCTGGGGTACAAATTTGTGTGATTTGTTTTTGTTATTTCTGTTGTGCATTGCCAGTGTTATTTGCTCAGTTATACTTCTGTTTTATAAATCAGATTTAGAATTTTTTGTTGTTCTTTTCCTGGGTATAAAAATTTATTGAGAACATAAACTAGATTGTTGGGCTTAAAGAAAAATAACACTATGTACCTCGATGTCCCCCGTTTAACATTTTTGGGGTTGATCAGTCCAGTTCTGATAACATTTCTCTCTACAATACAAGGGTGTACAAGTGTCATACTAGGGTTTATCCAATCACCATGATGAAACGCTCTCGAGGAATGATTCTCCTAGGGTTTAATGCCTCTGCTCTAGGATGGTGCACTCTCTAACAAGATGTTAGTCCAATGCTCCTATTCCATGGTTGTATCCAAGTGTCCTCATGCAAGGCATTACTCCTATAACTGTGTACCACATGTCCTTTCATGTTAATATAAACATGGTTTTCCTTCAAAAATGTCATTTATGTGTATCATTGTTTTTTTCTTGCAAGATAATGTTTTATTTTAAAGGTGTTTCCCCCAACGTTTCCATTTTTGGAGGGTCGCGTTTCCTGACATCCCTGTTTCGGAAACTTCCAAGCATTTCCCTGTTTCGTGCAACTTAGCTTTGAAGCTGCTTTTAATTTATGTAATATTCTTTTATGATAAAATAGAAAGATATGTGATTGCAGGTACAGATTTAGTGTGATGATCTGATTTTGTCCATATCTTATTTATCTTCTTTCTACTGGGATAGCAGTGTGTTGATATTATTTGTTCATAGATCTGTTATCTGTGTTATGTTGGGCTGATTGCAGATTTAGCATGCTAATTTGATTTTCTAGATCTATATTTTCCTAGATGTATTGGATGTTTTCCCTTGTAATGATCTAACCTCTTGATATATGGTGTCTAAAGTCTTGAATCTTCTGTACAAAGTTTTGGTT
Source organism: Picea engelmannii (assembly GCA_009831015.1). NCBI lineage: Eukaryota > Viridiplantae > Streptophyta > Pinopsida > Pinales > Pinaceae > Picea > Picea engelmannii. The sequence goes on from ML780789.1 coordinate 434,299, forward strand.
TATGCAGACCTGAAGTTTTGATAGGTTTAATAGTTCTCAAATTCCACTGTAGGGTTTAAGTTTATGAGTGCATGTCAGCTCTCTTGAGGTGAAATTTTAACATGCCTTATAACTGACATTGTCTAATCATCTAAGTAGTAGCTAATAATAGTAGAATTCAAGTGCCCTTGCATCCCTTCATCAATTTCACTTCAAATGACTTGAAAGAGTCCAACCACTAACTTATCATCACATACCCATTCACAATTCTCAAACAGTTCTTTTGAACTTTAAGCAATTGAAGCTTCTTTCCTTCACAGCATCTTGGCCCTTCAGACAAAATCCTAGATAACCCCATGTAATATTTCAATAATTTATTGAAATGCATGAAACACGAAATTTGCAATACTGTTTTTATTCAGTTATCAGCCAAAATAACCATATAAGCATTTACACATTTATGGTAAGGGCTATACAAATAGAGTTACAGCACCAAAACTGTCTTATCATTAATTTCTATGTTTGCATGGAAGAAACAGTATCTCACTTCTAAGACTTGGTTCATATCCAACCAAGTTAACTCAGTCCAATTCAAGCATCACCAACTCAAATCCCTTTTGAAAACGTTATGCAATCAAGAATTTTGCAAAATGAAAACCATGGAGCAAATACAAATAGAATATCTAAAGCTCTATATTCAACAAAACTTTGTATAGGAAACTTCTCTAGCTAAATAGTTAATTTTGAAATTCAGAAACATAAGCTTATGAAAATAAGTTGTACAAAATCCCATCTAGTTCATTTCCAATCTAATTAGAAACTGGAGGAATGGGGAAGAACGGAACAAAATCCAATGGAATTATAAGAAAATATTCTCTCAAGGCATAGAGTGCAGACTACTTCAATCATATGTAAGGATGTACAGATCCCTTATAGTTGACGTGATCAAAGACCCAAAAGAATCATGTGTGAATATCTTAAATTTAGTACACATAAAACTTTGCAGAGAGACCTTTTTTCAGAGAGAGCCAATACATTGACTCTACTAAACGCTGTGACAAAGTGCTGCTAAATAACAGAACCCGATATTCGGTTTAGAGCTTCTTCTTCCATCTTTGCAAGAAAGCAGCAGAATGTTTCAATGTCTTCAACTTCTCTCCCAAAAGAAAAACTGAAGTCCTTCCACTCAAAGTGACTAGATGATGATGCATCGTCCTTAAGATCACTTGAAACCTTGCCAAGGACATCGAAACCTTTCCGGTCAACTGAAAGAATCAAAGCATCCTGTGCATCAAAAGACAAACAATGAGATAAAAACTAATGAAATGCAGACAAGAAACTATATTGACTGGGAATAGGGAAACAATATTATGACATGATTTTCATTGACTATTTATAACTGCAAAAATAAATTATGTTTCTCTCTAAGCGCAGTAGTACTAGGAAGTTACTAGCTACAGAAATAAATGTACAATGCTGCCCCTGTAGATAACAGTCCCCTTTCCAGCTCACAGCAAAATCAATTTCCTAATCATGTTCATTACCATGTTTTCTTGGCACCGTAGCTTGGGCTTCCTTTCAGGATTCCAGGTGCTGCTACTGCAGGTATCTACCTACTGCCCTTATCACATAATTGTTCTCTTAAGACTTTGAAATGAAGCTTTCCTAAGCCACAAATGAAAACAATTTGCAGCAAGTGCAATTTCCATATATATAACTGTTCGTGATAAATTAAGGCTAGAAAATAGCTCCCACTAATTTGTACATATTTGTAAGAAGAGATGCTGATGATTTCTTTGCATGATACATTAGAATTATTAATATAGTTGAACAATATGACACAATGGCCATGACTTATGATACTAATGATGGGATAAATATAATTATGAACAATATTTTCACCTAGAAGATGCTCAATGTTTGACCTAAGCACCAGAGAAAAACTAAATATAAATAAAAATGGACCACGAGGTTGAAGAGCATGTGGTAAAAGGAGGATGGATCATAGATAAAACATTAAATATAGTGTAGAAATTTCCCAGCAAAATGGAAATAATAGTTTTTTAAGCAACTCAGAACTTTCACCTCTTTCCTACAGGTTTCCTGGATCTTAACACTGAATTTTCATCCTTAGGGCTGTTTTAAAATATAAACAAAAAAGCAGCAACGGCGGACAATATTTCAACTCTTAACAACCTCAATCCACTAGGCAATTGAAGAAATAAGATACCAATGTGTTCCAATAAGTTTCAGCCCTCCGGGGTAATCTTATCATGCATATTGATATGACAGATCTGGGAACACTTATCTCAGCTATAAATGCAGCTGTAAATTTGCCCTTATATTCTTCAATTATAATGTAAAATCACTAAACACATTGACCCTTAACTTATGTCAAATCAGCAAGACATATAGAGCCGCAAATTACAAACCATGAAGAATATAGATGGCTGAAAATCAAAACTGAAATTTACACAACTATTGGACAGATGGAAACCTCATTTAACACATAAAGAAAAAGTTCATGTACATACCATAGCCTTATCACAAGGATAGTGCAATCATTTATCTCTCCAAAACTCTAGCTAGGGAAAACCAAGAAAACCCTAGCTCACAACAAGGAGGTCCAACAAGCATGCATCACACAATTATGTCCTCCGAGGAAAAATGTCTCATCTTCTTCACTTCAACAAGTACAACCTATGGTTTCAACTCAAAACGTGAATCTCCAAATCTCCAAGGGATGAAACCCTAACCCCAGTCTTCAAGATGCTCCAAGAAGCTCAAGAAACTCTAGTGACTCCAAGAGAGAGAGAGAGAGAGAGAGAGAGTACATAAGAAGATCCAAGAGGAAAAGGAGAAGTGGTGCGTTCCTCTTGATCACATTTCTAACACAAGAATGAACAAGAATGATTTATAAATAAATGAGAGAAGGACTCCCTCCTTCCTCTATATATGAGAGGTAAGGGAGGCCAATAATATATATGTGGGCCAATGCCTTTACAATCAACCTACAAAAATACATGTAGGCTCACGCATGTGGAATGCTACACTCCAAGGACACATGTCAAGCTCAAGGGTGATGTCGTCCACAAGCAAAGCTCCAAATGCAAGGGCACTCCACAAGATGTTTCGAACACTCCTCCTACAAGCCTCTCCAAAGACTCCATCTATCCTCCTAAACCATGTACTCCATTGGGTCTACTCCCCCTACATGAATATTGTTGCAACCCAAGTGTCCCAGAGCCAAATCCAAGCCTCCATGCTAGCATCCAAGCTACCTTGCTATGTCTAGAGCCCAAAGCCCTTCTTTAGGATGAAAAACACTCCTAAGCAAGGCATTCTCCAAGCAAGTAACCATCTCCATGTGGCCATCATGTAGAACATCACCAAAGTTGTCTGAAGATCTCCAACACCCTAGGGAAGAATATCATGCAAGAACTCAACTGATGTCAATAAACCATTGCGTAAGCCTTCTCCAAGGTGCAAATCCATCACGGATCATCTCCAATGTTCAAATCCATCATAGACCAACCAAGGGTTAAACATACACCATGTATCCCAAATCTCATGAAGCACCCCCAAACATGTTTCCCAAATCTCATGAAGCAACCACAAACATGGTGTAAACACTTTTGGAGTAATCCCTAAAGCAAACACTCCCTCTTTATGAGGAGAGTCTTTTAACCTACACTTGTCGACTACCTCTGTAACTCCTACAAATTTGCCACTTGCAAATCTACATTTGTTGCAGTCTCAAAATCAACCAATATATTCTAGAAAAGAACTTCCACAGATGTTATCACAATTCACAACAACTTGATCCTCCAAAGAATATTGACCACCTGTGAATATGAAGGAACATATCTCGAAATCATAAGCAACCTACCAAACCCCAACATCATTCAAGTAAACGTCACGGGCCAAACTCATCTCACACCACATCATGAGTTGTCTAGTACATTCTACAAAGATAATCTCATCTCCATACTAGACCAAGACAAGTGAATGACATCTATCAAAGTCACAAATAAATCTGCACGAGTCCACTTATTGATCCTCTTATCGCAGGATGTGTACTTGTGCAAAGCCCAACACAAGTCCATGAATCTGCGTAACTATGAAAAATCCTACCACTTTCAACTTAGTAAGAAATTCCCTCATTTTGGTGATGGAGGAGGTCCACCACAGGGAAGGCTTCCATGGCGACCTCAAGGGATCAAAGTAGCAAGTATTGTAGCCAAGCCTACCACCCCCTCTATTGATTGTTGAGATTTAGGTACCTTGGAAAGTGGTCCCCTTGTGGTTTTGGGCCTCTAACCACAAGAGGGAGATGTTTGTACGATTATGCCATGTGCTTTATGTCTAATTTTACTTTGACTTAGGAGATTTAAGTCAAAAGTGAAATTTAATCATTTTAACCTAAAGTGTCTATTAATTCACTTTGTGAGTGTGTTATCCCCTATCCTAGGGATAACTAAGGAGATTATGTCTCGAGGCCCACAAGTCCTAGACATGGAGTATTGAGAGCCAGACAACTTGAGCTTGGCCCCGGAGGGCCCATCTTTTCTTCAGTGCATCCCATCTATCAACAGCAGCAACATCCATCCCACCAGTCTGGTCCTGAAGTAACAATGGGTCTTGCTCCATGAGGTAATGAGTCCGGGTATCATGGTATGTGTCACTCTGATTTTTGAAGCATTTAAATATGTTGCACTGAACTCTCCTTTATTTCATAACGTTTTCTTGGAAATTACGCTATTTAACTTGTTCATACCTAGGGGGGTGACAAAATGCCCTAGTAAGCTGGTTCCCTTTAGGATGAGTTGCCACTAGGTGGGTCTATGAAAGGTCATCGTCCATTCCTTCCATACTTACCATTTTTCATCATTATCCCTCTCATCTTCCCCTACCTTTGTTCGGGCATTGGGTTTGTCACACTAGGAAGGGTTGTACCTTGCCTTGTGGGAAGAAGGGGCTAAAGGCCCAGAGGGTAAAAGTAGCTGGCAAGAGCTAAAAGCCAAAATAAAACCTTTGAGATGCTTCGCCCAGGGATTCCCGAGAAAGCAATAAAAGGCTTCTTAGTAAGAAAAGGGGACCCGTAAGATAAAATAAAACTCAAGGTCTAGTTGGTGGATGGGAGGTCTCATCATGAGCCGGCCTATTAGGTCCATGGGCATGTAGTGGTATGGCACTACCATCTATATGGTCACCAAACCAGGGTAATCGCTCTTGGTGGCATAGCCAAGAGAAAGGGGGTCTCATCACGAGCCATCCTTCTCATTTTCGTGAAGTGCTTGTGGGTAACGCTGCCACCACTGGTCACCATGCCAGGACAGTGTCCCCCAGCTTTTCCCTTGAAAAGAAAACGCAATAAGACAAAGAATAAAAGGCATTGAATGGGCTAGGAAACAATGGCATCCATGACAAGGTGCAACTCGCCCTCTACAGAGGCACCCACAGGCAAGACCTACATTTCCCTATTATCACTACACCCTCTGCCCAAACATCCCCCCTACACCATTTCACACACTTACATGACTTAGATTGGTCTTCGCCTGGGAAACACCCCAAACTTGAGGAGAATTAGCCCAATAGGACATCCTGAGACCCTCTCCAAACCTGACTTGTTAAACTGCATAATGTCTTTGAGCATTTGTCTAGGTAAAAGGGGGGTTTGATGCACATGTTTGGGTAAGTTGATTATTGGATGTGATTGACATTGCTATGATCCTTGTGACTTATGAGCCCATGGAGGGCATACTTCTTGTTGCTGCAGGACCATGTCCGATGGACAGGTACATATGGGGAGATGATTAGCTCAGACCTCCATGGGGATAAAAGCCCATAGATGAATGTTGTGACCCCATCCAGGGGCAGAGAGATGTCAGAGACTTGCACCAGGGAAAAGGAAGGGTGTTTCACCAGAGACACTTTGGCAGACCTAGATCCAGGGGGGTCTTGCTCTTCCACTTGGACGTTGGCCTTGGGAGGCCCATGACGTCACCATTGTGACCGTAGACGTCAAGCAATGTCAGGATTGGCATTTTGCAGGCAGTTGTGTGCTAATTGGCACGTGTGGCATCATCTAGGGGCTTAGAAGGCCCAACGTTTCACCCAGGAGGCTCAACGTCACCCTAGAAGGGCATGACCTCACCTCTAAAGATGATTTTAGGGTTTAATTCTTTTAATTTATGTAAAAACTGGATTTTTCATGTAATTTGGCCATGTCGGCCTTTTGATGACCTAAAATTAATTAAAGGTCAAAATTATTGTATAAATAGAGAGATAAAACTCTCATTTTATCATCATTCACTCATCATACAAGTGGTGGTCTGAAATTCGACCCTCTTTAAGGGTTATTGACTAAAATTTAGTGGTGCCCACTTCTTGAAGGAGGCAATTCTTGGTGTATTTTGACAAATTTTCATGTGGCGGATCTTCAACTAGGGTTTATGCTTGATTATTCTTGGTGAAGTAAGTGGAAAATCTGCATTTCTTTATTGTGAATGAATGCTTATGGTTAATTTACTTGTTTCATGTCTAAGATTATGAAATTGCTTGCTTAAAACCCTCGGGTAAAGACATATGTTACTATATTTTTCCCTATAGTCTTCCACTTGTTAAAATTTCTTGAAAGGCACCTATCTTGAAGTATATACTAGAGCCCTACCATTGTAGCACTTTAGTAACCCTATCTTCCTTGCCCATTCAATATTTCATTACAATTTGTTCAAGTAAAAAAGAAATCGCTAGGGCTTAACCTTTGTTACTTTCTAGCAATTATCTATAGGAGTTGGATTTTTGAGGCCTTGGGATACCAACACCTTTCTCATCCTCTCCATCACTTTGACATAACATTATGATTGCTATTTTTCCTCTAAGACTTGTTGCTGCCATCATTGACTCTATTACCCTAGAAAGACACTAGTCTACCATTTACAAGTGTTGATTGATCAAACAATTTTCAGATCCTCTTCTATCGAACACCTACTAACTTCTACTAACCTTAGATTAGCCTAAATCATTAACCTACTTGTTGTTGTTGCAAAAGATTGCTACAACCATCTAACAACAACAAATTAACCCTAAAAGTGACATATTATGCTAGCTAGATGTTGCTAAAACTGCCTGTGACTATTTATTATCAAATTGCCTAGTTAAAGCTATTGTTACAAGTCTTTATTCAAGCATTTCAGAGCATAAATCTTGTGGCTGTTACAAATTTCTTATTGCTGTTATAAACTGTTATACTGCTGCAATTTTACATCAGCTAGTACATTTCTTGAAAGTTCATTGTCTCATGAATCACTAACATCATTTTGGTACTTGGAAACTCCCCCTTTTTGTTGGATTACTAAGAGGGGGGCTGAATCAGTAATAGCGTAATTATAATCATTTTTCTTCAAATGTTATATCAATGTAGAATTATCATCCAATAATGAGCAGTAAGAAATAAACAATCACACACATACACAGTACACCAGTGTTTTACATGGAAACCCAAATCGGGAGAAAACCACGGAATGTTTTTTCTTATATGTCTTGAAGAATTACATTCATTGGAAGCACCAACTTCCTTTGTTTTCCAGCTGCAACTGGAAGAAGGCTCCAAGCCCCTAGTTTCTCAGGCTAAAACCTGAGAGAAGCTCCAAGTCCCCAATTCTCTGGCTACAACCAGAAGGAGGCTACAACCCCCTATGTTCTCCGGCTACAACCACCTGTCCTTGCCTCGTCTAGCCGCCCTGAAGTAGAAGTAGAATGATGGAACCACTGTCACACTATCAATGTGAGATATACCGCTGTAAACCTGTACCAATAAATCTGAACCAT
>ML780789.1:458208-483747 GCA_009831015.1 Picea engelmannii
ATATGTCCTAGTATGAGCTCATATACATTTAGACACTAGACATTGGATTTTCCATGCCAAGACCTGCTCGCCAGTACATACTTCGGCTCTGGAGCTAGTCTTCTGAGTGAAAAAACTTAGAAATTATTTAATCGCTCACTAAGGATCAATCGCTCAATAAGTTATGTTTATTTCCTTTCTTCACCTTGGTGGGAAACATCTGTGCCCTAGTCCCGTGTTGTCATCACACAGCGAAAAGGGATACTACTGGGGGATCTGTTCCCCACCATACTTAACATTTTCCATCTTGAAGCCTGTCGCAGTGTACTAAAATTCGATAATGGGTCATGGTCCATTCTCTCATGAGAACAGGGGCTGAAGGCCCAGAAGTTGATTGCAGCTCCTGTTAATAAAATAAAAGAATGATGCTAAAGAAAGAAAGGAATGATAGCAAAGGACTCTCAAAATCCATTCCAAACTTGAGCTCTACCCTTTCCACGTTTGCCCCAGTTCCAAGCATTGATGCTACTATAGCTTGAACCTTATAAAAGGGGACTTGCAAATATGATAAGAGGGCCCTTCAGTCTCAAATACAAAGGCAAATTGGAAGGCCCTTCTGAATTTGTTCGTTGGAAGTGTCAGTTGGAAATGTTTTTGGAGGAGAATGAGCTTTGGCATCTTGTGAAGAGAAGGTTAAGCCTATCGATGTTACTTTGTTGGAAGAATACAAGAAGATGACAAAGGAAAAGCAAGTCATCCTCAACTCAGTAAAGGAACACTTGATCCCTCACATCGTTAGAAAGAAGAATAGTAAGGAGATGTTTGATGTTCTAGTTGCTCTATATCAGAGTGAGAACATCAATCGGAAGATGCTCTTAAATAATAAGCTTGGAGCCACATGGATGAGCCAAATACCAACTCCAGATATTTGATGAAGATTGTCAAACTTCATGATCAACGTGCAGTAGTTGAAGAAGAGGTCAAGAGAGAACAGTTAGTGCCCATAGCTTTGAATGGGTTTTCATCTTCTTGGTAGCGTTATGTCTAGGGTGTTTGTGCCCAAGATAAGCTTCCCACCTTTAAGAAGCTATGGGATGATTTTTTCTAGGAAGAGCTGAGATTAGAGACAATTGCAAGTACAGAGGAAGAGCAAAATCTAGCCCTCATTGGTGGGATGAAGAAGGCCAGTAAGAAAGGAGGACTCGAGAAGGGTCAAAAAAGAAAGAAAAAATATTCAAGTTCCTTGAATTAGAGCAACAAATAATTGAGCCATATCAATTGGTTCAACTGTCAGAAATTTGGCCACTATGCTTCTTAATGTCCTGGGAAGAACGAGAAGGGAAAGAAACAACAACAAAAGCAGTTTGCAGGGAGTGCATAAGCCTTTTGGAGTGGATGATCTTACATCCATGCTTGATATAGCCTTCTCCATAGTCTCATGCCTTTCATCTAACACCATGTCTAGTGTCTGATGGTATGTGGATAGTGGAGAATCCAAAAATGACCTTCAACAAGAAGGCTCTCAGTAGACTTTAGGAGTAGGAGGCAAGCATACAGGTGTCTCTTGGTGAAGATGCCACATATCTAGTAGCAGAAGTGGGCTCCATCTCATTCAGGATGCCCTCGGATGATGTTCTTAAGCTTAGTGGCATTTTATATGTTCCTGGTTTGACTAAGAATCTACTTTCCATGTCAATTAGACCTAGGATTTGTTAGTAATTTTGATGATCTACAAGTCATCATCAGTAGGTGCCCGAATCCTAGTCCAGTTTTGGCTAGAGGTGTTCGAGAGGGTGGTATGTATAGAGTGTTGGTGGATCTATTGAGAGAGTTAGCGCATGGCAATGACAACTTGGGTGAGCTTTCGCACAAGAGACTATGCCACTTGCACTACAAAGTGTTTCCTATCTTGAAGGACATGGTGCAAGGATTGTTGAACTTCAAGCTCAAGAAGACAAGACTGTGCAAGGGTCGTGAAGTTGGAAAGCATGCCAAGATTGCTTTCCCAATTAGTGAGCATAGGCCAAGAGGGATTCTCGACCTGATACATTCAGACATATATGGCCACATGACTTCAACTTCACTACCAGGTAACATTTATTATTTTTCCTTTACTGATGATTCCTCTCAAAAGACCCTGGATATACTTCATAAAGACCAAGGATGAGGTTAAAGAAGATTCAAAAGTTTAAATCTCTTATACAAAATTACACAGATAAGAAAATTAAAATGTCGACATCAAATAATGGAGGGAAATATACCTCCAAGGAGTTTGACACTTTTTGCAAGGAAGCATGGATCAAGAGGGCATTGATGGTGCCTTACAACCCACAAGAGAATGGTGTTATAGAGACGAAGAACATATCCATCATAGAAATTGCATAGGCAATGAACCATGACCTAGATCCTCCTATGTGTCTTCAAGCAGTAGCATGTTGCACAATAGTCTACAATGTGAACAAGTGTCCTCGTAGGATATTGAAGGATGACACTAGAAAAAGATTTTACCACTAAGAAACCACAAGTATCACATATTTGTGTTTTTGGTTGTCCTATATATATTCATATTCCTGAAGAGAAAGAACTATGATGGAGCCTTGTATTCTAAAGGGTATTTTTGTGAGATATAATAAGACTTCCAAGGCTTAGAAAGTGTAAGAAACATAAATAACAATAATAATAATAATAATAATAATATTGAAGTGAAGTATCGCAGGTCACACCCTTTCACCTTGTGACTATTAATGTATATTATATAAAAAAAGCTCCCAAGATGCTCTGCTTTTTGGGTTTTGGGGAAATGGTGCTCCTAGGGATCCCACTCCATGATTTGGCAACCTTGGCTTATAGTGTGTTCCTTGAGACAACAATAGACTTGCCTACTCACTAAGTTATAATAACACATTCATATTTGTTGACTATCTTTAAGTCTTTAAAAATGTTTGGTCTATTCCATATTACGTTGGAAGGCGATTAAGTTTAACAATAAAAATTTTACCACATGGAAATAGGGATTGCTTGCAATTTTTTAGTAATGGTTCTTAGACAAAATAGTCTAGGGAAAGGAAGTGCAAAATACGAGATAAGGATGCTCAAGTTGAGCATGATGCTAGAAATCGAGAGGTTGTGATGTTGATCAAGCTCTTTGCAGTCAATGATATGTTACTTGAAGTGCAAGACAATGATAATCCTTCCCAGATTTGGGGGGAATTTTAAAACCATGCATGAGACACCAGATTTCTTCAAAAATTTGTTGTTTTTGTTTCCCCCCCTAGCCTAGGGGTAACTAAGAAGATCATGTCTCGAGGCCCACACGTAGCACACATGGATTGTCGACAGTCAGATTGACTAGCAAAGCCCGCAGGGTCCCTCCTATTGATCACCACTCATCACCAACAACAGAGCAGCATCCACTACATCGATTTGGATCCCAGAAGACAGCGGGTCTTGCTCCATGAGATAACAAGTCTTGTCTCATGGTAAGTGTCACTTTAATATTTAAAGCATTTGAGCATGTTGCAAAGAGTCCTTTCTTGATTATGGAACGTTTGCTTGGAAATTATACATTTTGCATAATTTCACCTTGGTGCTTGTCATTCTATCCTAGTAAGTTGGTCACCCTCGGGAAAAGGGTTGCTACTGGGTAGTTCCATGAAGGATCATCATACATGTTATCGCACAATCTGTACTTGCCCAAAGCCCAAGGCAAGTGGGACAAGATTGGCGTAACACGGAGATTCGCGTAACACGGGGGTAATCTTATCACTGTCACCTCAATAGGATACCCCTTTCTGTTTAGGAGAAAGATAAATCCACTCCAAGGGAGACGTTCGAAGACCTAGTGGGTTGGTGAAGGGAAAAGTGTAAGGCAAACCACCCCTCTCTCTACGTCACTCAAATCAGTTTATGTCTTGAAGGGTGAAGCAAAGAAATAAAAGGAATGTAACTGCCCTTAACCAAGACAACAGAAAACGTTAAGGTAAGCAACAAATGATAATGATATTTCGACAAGACAATAGACTTGCAATGAAAATTGCTAATAAACAAGTGTATGCAGCAAACAAATATATAACAGCATTTAATACAGTAATAACAGCTACAGTGTATTATAGAAAATGCACTTGTTTGGACAAGATAACAAGATATCTAAAACTTCAAGATGATAATAATTTGTCACATGCAAGTTCTAGAGATGTATCAACCAGCAAATAAACCTTAACAGGCTGCCAAGGATGACTGTAACAACAGTAAAAAGGAAAAGTATGACAGCTGAAATATATCTTCAGAAATGCACTTCGTAGAGGCAATTAAATGCACAATTTAACTTTGATTGATATTACTTTGCCTTATGCAAATTCTGGAAATATCTTAGCTAGCAAATGAACTTCAAATAAGCTGCTAGAGATGACAGTACAGCCACAAAATAAGTTATAACTGTTGTAGTGTACTTTCAGAAATGCACCCTTAGATAGCAATTAGACATAAATCAAAGCTTCAAGATGATAGCACATTGCTTTGTGCATTTTCTGGGCTAGTTTGTTTGGTAAGTAAGCTTAGTAAAACTGCTAGGTAACGCTGTAACAGTGGTACTAGCAGCGGCAAGTATTAGGTTAGTAATTCGAAACTAGGTTAGTGAATTTAAGCTAGGTTAATAGGGTAGCAAATAGAGATTTGAAGTTTGACAGTTGATGATTCTTGTCAAGAGGTAAGGAATGAATATTAGTGCCTTCTAGGGATAATGGAGTCAAAGTTGGTGGCTCTTTCTAGGGCTGATAACGTATGATTATGCACAAGACCTAAGAGGGAAAAGAGGTTTAGGGGGGAGTAATATCTTTAGTCCTCCTAGACTCTTGACCACAAGAATGGAGGTAGCTAGGGTGTAGGCACTTCTAGGCCCTAGAGCCTTCTTCTCCTTAGACTTTTGTGGATGAAAGTATGATGCAAAATAACTTAACCACAACCTCTAAAGTGCTAGCACTTTAGGGCTCTAGAGGTTGCACTAGTTACTAGACCAATTCAATGAAACTTGGCAAACGAAAAGCAAGAAAGTTAACACCTTAAGTTTCTTACTTCAAGCATCAATTAAAACATGCAATTTCGTAATCTTGTATGAGCAAGCAAACCATTAACATAACCCTTAATAATGACAAAGTAAAAAACCTACTTACTTGCACCAAGAATAATCATGTAAAACAATGCTAGATTGCCAAAATACTCCAATAAATTGATCCAAATGCCAAGAAACAAGCCTTAAAAGAGTAGCGCCTTCCTTATTTCAGCCAATAGACCTTAGTAGGGTGAAAATTTCAGACCTCCACTCTCCCAAGTGAGAGTTATGATAAAATGAATGTCACTTTATGTTTATTTATACCAAAATTTGACCTTTAATTATTTTAGGTCAAAATATCAAGGTCGACCTGGCCAGTTTCTTACAAAATTAAATTCTGGACAAAATAAAATAAATTTGCATGTAAAGATCCTCCTAGGGGTGACGTCATGCCCTTCTAGGGTGACATTGGATCTCTTTCATGGAACGTTGGGCTCAGGGAGTGAAACGTTGGGCCTCCAAAGGCCAAAACCCTGCCCACACGTGCCAATAACCTCAGGATTACCCCCAAGGTGACAGCCACTGCATGTAGAAACGTCCAAGGCTGTATGGGTGACGTCCAAGGCCTCCAAAGGCCAACGTTCAAGTGGGAAAGGCACCGCTGCCTGGGTCTAGGTCCACCAAAGTGCCTCCAAAGGCAACGTCCTTCTTCTTCTTGGCAAAACCCCTTCATCTTCATCCTGCCCCCTGGTTGGGGTCTTAGCATCCATCAAATGGGCTTTGAGCCCTCATGAAGGTCCGAGCTAGTCATCTCTCCATGTACCTGTTCATCGGGCAAGGTCCTGCAAAGACAACAAGTATGCCCTCCAGGGGTCCATAAGTCACAGGCATCATAATACATAAATCACATCTAATAATTAAAACGCCTAAACATGTGCATTAAACCCCCCTAAACCCAAAGAAATGCTCAAAACACTATGCAACTTGACAAGTCTAGGGTTTGGAATGGTCTCGGGGTGTCCTATTGGGCCAGTCTCCCTTAAGTCAAGGTCGTTTCCCGAGTGGAGCTTGATCCAAATCATGCAAATGTATGAGGTGGTGATGGGAAAAACTTTGGGCATGGAGTGCATGTGATAGCAAGGAAATGTAACACTCACCTATGGGTGCCTTTGTTGAGGGTGAGTTGCACCTTGTCATGGATGTAAATGTTTCCAAGCCCATTGATTGCCATTTATTTTTATCTTTGCTTTCCTCTTTTAGCTTTCTTTCTTCATGCTGCAAGGAAAGCATTGATGGCCACCGCCCTGGCTTGGTGACCAACTAGTGGCAATGTCACCCACAAACATTTCACGGAAATGAGAAGTCTAGCTCGAGATGAGACCCCCTTTCTCTTGGCCATGCAACCAAGAGCCACTACCCTGGCTTGGTGACCAGTTGGGTGGTAGTGTCATACCGCTACATGTTCATGGTCATGATAGGTCGGCCCGTGATGAGACCTCCTATCCACCAACAAATGCCTTGAGTGTTTTATTCATATGTGGGTCCCCTTTTCTTGCTGAGAAACGTTTCAATGCTTTATCGGGGATCCCTGGGCAAAGCATCTCAAAGGTTTAAATTCGTCTCTTAACTTTTGTCAGCTACATTGCCCCCTGGGCCTTTAGCCCCTTCTTCCCATGAGGTAAGGTACAACCCTTTGCAAGTGGAGCCTTCCCCAATGCCCAAAAATGTGGATAGATAAAGGGGATAAAAATGGAAAATGGTAAGTATGGAGGGAACGGGCGATGACTCTTTAGAGATCCACTAGGTAACAACTTATCCTAAAAGAAAACTAGCTTACTAGGGCACCATGTGACCCTCCCACGTTTGAACAAGGAAAAGAGCTTAAAGTCAAGCAAACGTTATGAAATCCAAAAAGATTCAATGCAACATGTTTAAATGTTTTAAAAATTGGAGCGATACACACCATGATACCCGGACTTATTACCTCATGGAGCAAGACTCATTGCCATTTCAGGACCAAGCCGGTGTGATGAATATTGTTGTTGGTGATATGTGGACTGCACTGAAGAAAATAGGGGCCCTCTGGGGCCATGCTTAAGTTGTCTGGCTCTCGGAAATCCATGTCTAGAACCTGTGGGCCTCAAGACATGATCTCCTTCGTTATCCCTAGGCTAAGGGATAACAGTACCATTACCATTCATACTTACCACTTTCCACACTTCTTCCCCTCTGTTTCCTCATCTTTTGGGTTTTCGGGCTCATTGACCCCAAGAAGGGCTTGTACCTCGTTTCATAGGAAAAAGGGGTGAAAGGCCTAGAGGTGTTGTAGCTGGAAAAAGATAAAAGCCATACATTCTCCTTCCAAATGCTCTCCCTAAGGTCCTGAGAGAAATAAAGCACTTCTCCACAAAAAATGAAGCACCTGTAAAAAACAAACACATAACTAATAAGTGTCCCACTTATTGAGGAAATGCATTTTGCTGTGTTTCTTACCTTCCATTGCACATGGCACTCCGTGCGTTTCTAGCTTCAAGTGACATTGTGGTACTCCTTACTTTCCATTGCACATAGTACTCAATGTTTCGGACCATAATAAACTAATGGCAATAAAGGGATTGGAAAAATGTTGCATCATGGATGAAGGGCAGCACACCCTCCACAAAGGCACCCATATATGAGACAATACGAACTCTTGCATGTCAAGAACCCCATGCCTAGAAGTCTTACCCCCATCCACCCGATATTCACTATGTGACTTAGATGGGGTTTTCTTGGGAAACATTCCTTGACTTGGGGAGTGGCCAACCCAATAGGGCACCTTGACACCCCTCCCATACCTAAATTTGGCAAAGTTTATAAGGTCTTTGAGCATTTGTTTAATTTGAAAAGGGGGATTTGATGCACATGTTTGGGTGGTTCTCTTATTGGATGATTCATATGACTTGTGGACCCTTGGAGGGCGTACTTGTTTGGCTTTACAGGACCTTGCCTAGTGAAAGCTATTTGTGAAGGAACTATGCCATTTGACCTTCATAGGGGCTTGAGAGACCAAGAGATGGACGCTAGACCCCATGTTTGGGGCACCATTGATGATGAGCGTGTAATGTCCCCATTTTGGGACATTATAATATTACAACATTTCAGAGTGTTATGCCTACCCAAGTAGCCAAATAGGGGTGACAGAGAGTTCGGGAGATATCGAGGGGTTTATTTGGGCCCGACTTGTATCGTTCATCATCAGGATCCATTCCGCACAGCTGGGCTTTGGTTTCGTTGCATTCCGACGATTTTCGTAATTTTGAGTTATTATGGGTCATATCTTAATTAAATTCACCAAGAAGATCATAATGGGCATATTACTTGGAGAAACCTCTTAGTGTAATAGCTCATTGGAATCGGGAGGAAGAGCATTACAGGATAAGATGATGAGAAGTGACTTTCAGTGGCCAAAGAAGCCATCAGGATGGATAAATCACTTTTTAGAGGTAAAATGGTTAATTAATTAATTAATTAAGTGATTTAATCAAGGAATAATAAAATAAAGTCACTTGGAGGGAAAAGGTCAACAACGAATTAGGGTTTCGGGAAGCTATAAAGGAAGGGTAAAGCAACCTAATTCATTATGTTATGATTTGATGTTGAGGTATTTGCAGAGAAGGAGGAAATCGACCCCCTTGTTGTTTTGTGGATTTCTGGAGGAAACCACCACCCTTGATCGGTTTCGATGTTGAGAGACACACCCTAGCCTATTGGAGATACCATCCAAGTATTTCACCGTGCATTACAATGTCCAATTTAGTGATTGCGCAACTCAGCCAGTGAGGACGCAAGTGATTGAGAGAGGGTTTGTGCGGCCGCTTGAGACAGTTTCAGATCTAGTCGATTCCTTCCGACCCATTAGAGAGTTAGCCAGGGCGCACCTATTGAGCCACCTTTCGTCAGTTTCCGACGGTGGAATCTTCCGAAAAGCGGAAAACAGTTATTTAGGGCACAACTCTCGGGGAAGCACATTTGGGGTTCCAGGGGATATTCTGGGGCAGATCTGAGGAATCCCTTCCGACCCATTACAGCGGAGACCAGGGCAATCGTTTTGAGCTATACATCGTCAGATTCCGCCGGTGGAATCTCTAGGGTGCACTCATTGAGCCCAAAAGGTGCGCAAACCCCCAGGGGGTGACATCCGGAGCTTTAGAGGTCGGATCTTCAGTACGAAAATCATCAGGATCAGTCTAGAGGCCAGGGCGCATCTTTTAAGACAGTTTCCAGCTCATTCCGACGGGTATCGCCATCAGGGTGAGTTTTCTAGATTCTACAGCAGTTACCGCGAGCTACCAGACTGTTTTTTGTCGATCTATCCGTGCATGCGCAGACCAGCAACTATTCTTCTGGTCACAGGTATTTCTTATCTATTATTTTGTATTGCAGTGACAATCCATGAGATCTAACTGACGATTATCATATCTACTTCCAGTCTTTATTGTATTTCCTGATTTTTCCAGCATTATATATATATATATATATATATATATATATATATATATATATATATCAGTGAGTTGTGTTGTCCTTATTTCGCATGCATTGTTTTATACTGCTAAACACATAATAAAGTGGAACACACATGCAAAAACAACCGAGCATCTTCACATAGTTACCTAAACGCAGTCAAAAACCCCCAAAGTATTAGATTCAGTAGCCAAACTGTAGTTCAACAGTAGATATCTAGATCAACTCGATTAGGGATATTTCAGTGGTAGCAGAGCTTTAGTCCTACCAGCCTGTGACTAAAGTCGATGAGTTCAGCGGGTCACCCAGAAGGCAGAGAGGATGTGGGGAGACAGATATGAGAGGCCAAAGGGCACTAGTAAGGCACCCATGGACCCAAAGGCAGCCTTCATGCAGGTACTCAACAATTTGGTAGTTAGTCAACAGACCATGACGCAGTCTTTGGCACAGTTGGCTAATAGATTAGCTATAGTGGACACCCCGGGCACACCAGCCCCACATGCAGCACAGGGGAACTTGGGGGTAGGCAGTAGACCCCAGACACCTACTCGCACATACACATCTTCGAGTAGGATTCCCAGACCATGGTTCCCTAGTTTTTTGAGGGCACCACCACCACCAACACAACAGTCGTTAGCACACAAGCTGCCCACTCAAGCGGAAGACATTGCAGAGTACAAGAGGGAGTATGCAGCGTTGGGTCATGACTTCCATCATGACATCACATTGGTCGAGTACTGTGGACTTAGGGGCATGGACCATCCCAGAGAACCTCAGAGAGGAGGACAGCAGCAGCAATAGGGGCATCACATAGATTTCATTCGGAAAGTTGGTAAACTCGCCATACCTTCTTTTGACAGATCGTCCAAATGCACTACCAGATCCGTGGTACAAAAGCTAGACATGTACTACAAGGTCAACCAGATGACCGAGACGGAGGCTAGTGACTCTTGCGCATTTGAGGGACAGTTGGATGAACAGGATGATAGCGCATGTCCTTCATCTTCCCCATCAGGCAATGTTGAGTATTCAACACTTCAACATAGTGGTGACACTTGTGAGGATTCATATGTGTTGGCACTTAGACATGATGAGATTAGGAGGTTGGATGACCTACCTATGGGTGTAGACATGGCTTCCAGGAAGTCATGTATGGAGGATGATGAGCTTCCTATGATGAGCGAGCCACATTTTTCATCTTCTCAGTCACCTATGCTAGCCACGACACATGAGGATATCAGTGGCATTCTTGATATGGTAGAGGAGCCTTGTGTGGGGATTGTACATAAGGGGCATATGGATCTGCAGACCCAGGAGGAGAGGTATGGTTTGGTGATAGTTGACCTTACACATCCCTATCAGTATGAGGAGAGTGAGTCACCACTCTTGGAGATTCCATTGATGGACCAGGTTGTGGAGACCGACAGCTTGTTGGGACACTTACTCCCAGGATCAATCTACAGTGATAAGGATGCACTCCTTATTGGTCGACATGACCATAGCACGTGTCTGGACACATCTGTATGGGATCCAAGCGCAAATTATATTAGTAGGGTGAGTGCACAGAAGGATACAGCTGCCCATATAGGATATGGTGTGATTCAGATAGGGGTCGCAGTTGGTGATGGCGTGCAGTGGCATACAGGAGGAGTCAGTAACACAAGGGACAGTGGGCAGTTCAATGCCTTATATTTTGAGGAGTGTGTTGTTGGGGATTCCATTGTTGACACTATCAGTGAGAGGCATGAGGTAGCACCTCAGCAGGATTGTGACCAGGAGTCACGACACTTGGCAGGACAGTTGAGAGTCAGTGAGGACATGATCATGGCAACCACTAGATGCATTGATGATACACATGCATTAGTGGCAGGTTATTGTTGGAGGACCTCGATGGCACAGGATAGTTCAGATGGGGGACTTGTCATTTATGACTTCCATACACTCAGGGAGAGAGTGATTATGATGAGGGCCGACTACCAGCAGTTGTTGATGGATAGGGATTATCTATTAGAGGTTGGAGAGATGTATCAGAGGGCACTGAGGGAGCACGGGATTCAGGTGGACCGACTCACTCATGAGTTAGTGAGCACACGGAGATTCCTGGAAGGCACACAGACATCCCTTCAGGAATCAGAGCCCAGATCAAAGCAGCTCCTTGAGGAAATTAGACAGAGATCCACTACATATAGTTCAGCAGAGACTCAGATATATCACTCAGCCACATTGCGAGATGATGTTGGTGGTTTAGCAGTGGAGCACCAGTTGAGGGAGGAGCATGAGTACCCAGAATCACTGATGAGTATAGAGAGATATGATCCAGAGACACAAGAGGATGTCCATAGGTCACAGGGACCACCCTTCACGAGGGGTGTTGAGATAGTTGGGCACACACATACACATGGGGATTCCAGAGCCAGGGGCAGTTATGAGGACACTTCCATTTGTATTCCAGGATTGGTTGACCTTCATGTAGAGGATGACCCAGTAGTACACCCAGGATCCATGATGTTGCAGGGGTATACAGGAGATCACATGAGTATGCAGGGGCATATAGTGATGAGTGGTAGTTCACAGAGACATACAAAGGTGTACAGCGGGATTCAGGGGGACGCACTAGATTGCAGGGAGGAAATGTACTTAGTAGAGCATGGAGATTCCTCTCCCTTGCAGCAGTATACAGATCTGGGAGATCGCCTTCATCGTAGCAGCAGTTGCGTGAGTGATGATGGATGGAGAATGATTGATCCTCAGTTTGTGGAGATACCTATTGTTGTGCCCAATGGTTGGTGTTCAGTGATGAGTACAAACGATTATTTACCATGGGTTCCAGTGGACGAGATTTTGGTCAAGTCCTTGGGATTGACCAAAGCATGTGATACTTTCCAATCTTACAGTTGGTTGCAAATATTTATGGTAGCCTTTCCCAATACTTTTATCATTGACAACAACGCAGGGGGAGCTAGACAGTGGCAGGGGACATGGAGAGTTGGTAGGCTGAGACCACCTAACAGGAATGTCTTGATTGCATACATCAGGATAGGGGTGGATCATCAGGGGCAAACAGTTGAGGCCCTAGGCGTGATGGAGAGTATCCTAGGCCATGTGATAGAGGATATCTCAGAGGTTGCTACATATTCAAACTCTCATTGGGATGAGGGTGGAGGGCTTTCGATAGTTACCAATAGGGCACATCAACAGTTAGTGGGGACTGGAAGTGATGAACTTCCAAATTTGACATGGGATCTGGGAGTCCATTGGGTCAAAAGTTTGTTTCATCTTACGAGGATCCAAGAGTGGAGGGTCCAGTATGGATACTTTGAGCAGATGGTCATGATGAGTAGAGCAGCATCAGCATGATGGTCCCTGTCAGAGACTAGCATGGGACCCTGGGATTACAGGGCTAGGCATTTCATTGACTGATGGAGACGAGCGGATGTTTGCAGGGGGAAGTCACTTTGATTTTCCATTGAGTTTTAGTATTGGGGAGAGCACGTCACTGGTTGGTGATTCGTTGAGGTCTTGTAGTACCTCACTATGGCAGCAGCATGTGAAGTCGGTGGGGGCCGTGTTGAGTTTGGTATGGTCTAGTAGGATAGACCCATTTCAGATTGAGGCCATGTGTTATTTGCAGGAGACTCATGGTGTTGATATGTTACAGAACTGTACTCCAAGGGGCATTACAGTTCACATTCTAATATGGGATCTAGGGATTGGAGTGCTTGGTAGTTCAGTGTTTGATGGAGTTGAGTTTCGAGTAGAGTGGTTTCTTGGGGAGTTGACTGAGATTCTTTGGCCATTGATCATTCTACTCATCAAGAGCATGTGGGTGTCATGCGTGGTGAGCACTTGGAGAGACCACATCTTGAGGGGAGTCTACCTTGTGTCACACAGGTGGATATGGGACCCCGGTATCATCTGTAGCTGGATTTAGTTATTGCTTGAGGACAAACAATATTCCGGCAGGGAGGACTGTAATGTCCCCATTTTGGGACATTATAATATTACAACATTTCAGAGTGTTATGCCTACCCGAGTAGCCAGATAGGGGTGACAGAGAGTTCGGGAGATATTGAGGGGTATATTTGGGCCCGACTTGTATCGTTCATCATCAGGATCCATTCCGCACACTTGGGCTTTGGTTCCGTTGCATTCTGACGATTTTCGTAATTTTGGGTTATTATGGGTTATATCTTAATTACATTCACTAAGAAGATCATAATGGGCATATTACTTGGAGAAACCTCTTAGTGTAATAGCTCATCAGAATCGGGAGGAAGAGCATTACAGGATAAGATGATGAGAAGTGATTTGCAGTGGCCAGAGAAGCCATCAAGATGGATAAATCACTTTTTAGAGGTAAAAAGGTTAATTAATTAATTAATTAAGTGATTTAATCAAGGAATAATATAATAAAGTAAAAGTCACTTGGAGGGAAAAGGTCAACAACGAATTAGGGTTTCGGGAAGCTATAAAGGAAGGGTAAAGCAACCTAATTCATTATGCTATGTTATGATTTGATGTTGAGGTATTTGCAGAGGAGGAGAAAATCGACCCCCTTGTTGTTTTGTGGATTTCTGGAGGAAACCACCACCCTTGATCAGTTTCGGTGTTGAGAGACACACCCTAGCCTATTGGAGATACCATACAGGTATTTCACCGTGCATTACAGTGTCCAGTTTAGTGATTGCGCAACTCAGCCAGTGAGGGCGCAAGTGATTGAGAGAGGGTTTGTGCAGTCGCTTGAGAAAGTTTCAGATCTGGCCGATTCCTTCCGACCCATTAGAGAGTTAGCCAGGGTGCACCTATTGAGCCACCTGTCGTCAGTTTTTAATGGTGGAATCTTCCGGAAAGCGGAAAACGGCCATTTAGGGCACAACTCTCGGGGAAGCACATTTGGGGTTCCAGGGGACATTCCGGGGCAGATCTGAGGAATTCCTTCTGACCCATTACAGAGGAGACCAGGCCGATCGTTTTGAGCTATACATCATCAGATTCCGTCGGTGGAATCTCTAGGGCGCACTCATTGAGCCCAGGAGGTGCGCAAACCCCCAGGGGGTGACATCTGGAGCTTCAGAGGTCGGATCTTCGGTACGATAGTCATCAGGATCAGTCTAAAGGCCAGGGCGCATCTTTTGAGACAATTTCCAGCTCATTCTGACGAGTATCGCGATCAGGGCGAGTTTTCCGGATTCTACAGTAGTTACCGCGAGCTACCAGACTGCTTTTTGTCGATCTATCTGTGCATGCGCAGAGCAGCACCTGTTCTTCTGGTCACAGGTATTTCTTATCTATTATTTTGTATTCCAGTGACAATCCATGAGATTTAACTGACGATTATCATATCTACTTCCAGTCTTTATTGTATTTCCTGCGTTTTCCAGCATTATATATATACTAGTGAGTTGTGTTGTCCTTATTTCGCATGCATTGTTTTATACTGCTAAACACATAATAAATTGGAACACACATGCAAAAACAATCGAGCATCTTCACACAGTTACACAAACGCAGTCAAAAACCCCCAGAGTATCAGATTCAGTAGCCAAACCGTAGTTCAGCAATAGATATCCAGATCAGCTGGATCAGGGATATTTCAGAGCGTTGCACATGAAAGATGAAGGATGTTTCCTTTGGAGGCATCTTAGCATCATTGGAGGATGAGCTTGCACCCTTGTCCACTTGGATGTTGACCTTTGGAGGCCTAGTACGTCACCGCTTACCCCATGATGTCAGCTTGGAGGGCTAGGGTTTGATGGTTTAGAGGTGTTTTGAGAGGAGGAGACACATGGCATGGCACCTTGGCACTTGAGGACATGACACATGGCCTTTGGAGGCCCAACCTTCCACCATTTCAGCCTTGATGTCACACTTATGAGACATACATCACCCTTCTAGGGCATGACATCGCCTTATTAGGGCTATTTTTTAAGTAAATATTATATTTTGAATTTATGAAAGATAAATTAGAGGGGTCGGCCATCTTATGTTTTGTTGTTGACAACTTAAAGTGGACAAATTGGTTTTCAAGGACTCATATAAATAGAGGACCTTGACATTTCATTTTATCATCACATTCCTCTCCATTGAGAGAGTACTACTTCTGAAATTTTCACTATTTTTGGAATATTGGTTCTTTTACCTCATGCGCTATCTCTTGGAAGTCAAGTTTGGATGCTTCTTTGCTAATTTTTGGATGGTGTTGCTGCAATTAGGGTTTTTTCTTGTCATTAACTTGGTGAGGTAAGTAAATTTCTGCAATCTTATCTCATGCTATTAAATGTTTCATGGTGAATTTTACTTCATATTGAAAATCATGCTTGGTAAAACCCTAAGAGAGAAGCATAAGTGCTTCCTCCTCTCACAAAGTTAAATTATCCAAAGTTTGTGAAGGAAATCCTACCTAGGGTTAGACTCCTAAAGCCCTAAAGTGCTAGCACTTTAGGATTTTAGCCCTAGACTCTTGATTTCTTAGCCTAGGTGAAACTACAAGAAGGGAGAAAAGGTTTCTAGGGCCCAAAAGTGCTTGCACCCTAGAAGATCCCTCTCCTCAAGGTTCAAACTCTAAGGCCCTAATGTGCTAGCACCTTAGACATTGAATCCTACCTCTTGGTTGCATCTAGATTAAGTTCCAAGTTAGTTGCATTTGCTGTTGTAAAAGACTCCATAGCCCTAAGGAACTAACCTTTAAATCTCTCTTGTGGTGAAAGTGATCAACAAACTCTTTATTCTTAATTTATCAAGCTATCTACTAACTTTACTAACACTAACTTGAGCAAATTTGATTGCAAACTTGCTGCTGTTGCAAAAGTTTGCTACAGCCATGTCAATATACTTTCATTTGCTGCATACTTTGATTAAAAGTTGGTTTAACTTGCCAGAAATTGAATCTAACAACTGGGCAATATTCTCTTGAGTAAATGCTAAGTTTTCATCGTCAATTGATGCATTTCTGATCTAATTTTATTGCTGCTGTTATAAACTTATACTTTGCTGTTATAAACTGTTTTGCTGCTGCAATTTCATGACAGCCATAGTAACTTTCACTGTCTAGTGTCTTTAAGAGGTATTATTTGCGTGAATGTACTTGGAAATCAATATATATATGCTATAAATTGTTCTTGTTCCAGGCAGGTACTCATATGAGCTTCATACCTCTTTTTCCTTTGACCTAGACTTTGACTTAGGTGATCAAGAGAGGGGGTGGTAGGCTTGGCTAACAAATTTGCTACTTTGATCCCTTGAGATCACCAGGGAAACCTCCCTGTGGTGGACCTCCTCTATCACTAAAACAAGGGGATTTCTTACTAAGGTAACAATGGTAGGATATCCTATAGTTACGCAAGGTTTGGGCTACTTTTGGTGGGCTTTGCAAAAGTACAAATCGTGCGATAACAGTTTTCAATAAAGATGGAGAAATACGAGTCTCTTCAACAACACTTATTGAAAATCATAGACATCAGAGATCAATTAAAATAAACTGATAGAAAGATTGAAGAAAAAGATATGGTAATAATTACATTGAAAAGCCTACCCCTTTGTATGAAAACTTTGTCAAAAGCTTAAATATAACTTCTAGAGAAGTTGATTGGCATTTGATCGGTTGAGTTTCCGTAGCACCAATGTGAATGGAGAATGAAGCTGCTTTAAAAGCACAATTCAAGGGAAAAGGAAAACATGAGGATGGAAGCAAGAGTGTTGATTCATATACTTGAACCCATAACATATTTAACCTACTCTATCTAGCAATCTAAATGTGGGTGGTCACCACTAGTGAAGTTTAGCTAGTTATCCAAGTAGTCTCCACAAATGAATATGGGAACTCAATTATATGGTTGGATTTTGTCTTCGTAGAAAAACCTCATTTCCTTTTGGAAATAATTACTTTGTTGATGCCAACTATCTTGTTGTTTCATTTGATTTCTTCCAAAGGTAAGAGTGTCCTTTACAATTTGAATGATGTTATTTTTTTCTTACAAATGGTCTTTTCTTATGTGGGCCTTTCATGGTGTTTGCAAGCAATCCTTGATAGTTGGAGGTGAATAGCCATAAAATGTTGTGAAAGGGATGATCTATGTAGTTGTATTATAAGTTATTTTTCCCAACAATTAGAATTGTATATCCATTCTCTTTGTGTATTACTTGTATAAGACCAAACATGAGCTTCCAAGCATATATTGACAATTATTTCAATGTTCATATTTAATTTGTTTCTCGCTAAATTCAACTTGGTGAATTCAAGATAAGCATCAAGACCATAAACAATCTTCAAAAACCCATGTATGTAAGTGTTGTATTTCATTGATGAACATTATTTAACCTGCTTTGACATAAAGGCATATTATGTTGGAATGAAGTATAAAAACTTGGTTGGAAAGTAAATGATTACAAGTAATGCACCTTTACCTTACAATTTGAGTTATGGCATAAAAGTTCTACATAAACTCTTCCCCATTTTGTTTTCTAGTATTCATAGAGGCCTAACTAAAGGGAATTAACTCATCTTGGAACAAACTCCCTTGGATTTCCAAAATTTTATTCAAAACAGTTTTTCTCCATCTATAAAGACTTATCAAGTTAAAGATTTTATGGTGTCCCTCTATATTAGACAATAATCATAGATTTTGCTCACCTCTAATAATTATCGTAACACTCTTAAATTTAATCATTTGGATATTGACATTAAAACACAGAATTTTGAAATGGTAAGTTTAGAAATGCGTACCCTAACACGAACATTTAAATATACAAAACAAAATAGCATCAAGCCACGACGCCTTGCCTCACTTCTATTAATCCCTTCAATCAATGCTCCAAAAAAGGGTGCTAATCACAGAAAATTCAAATAAATATTAGGCTCTCAATATATGGAAGATCACAAAAACAATGTGGCAAACCCACCACTTTGACATTAACTAGGTATTTATCATCAAAATACATAATTTACATGTCCTCAAGGAATTAAAACAATATGCATTTATCAAAAATCTAACTTGAGCTAATTTCTCTTACATGTGAACAGTGGCTTCCTAAAGTATTCGAATGGGTGGGTTCCAAAAAAAAAACAATAAGCTCTTGCGCTTTTCAAAGTTAGTTAGCCATGAATTTATAAACACACAAGCATATTTCAAAAGAAGCAATATTAAAATATTATGTAATAACATAAAAGGTAACAAATATTTCTATTCGATAGATTTAATGGGCTTGTGTATATAATCCAATCAGTCTCATAGTTGCAAACTAGTTATTAACAACATGTTGAGCAAACAGGATTTTGCTAACCAATGGTTTCAACAATAGAATTTATTTCCTGCAGTCTTTGTTATATTAGTTATTTATGTATATTCAATTATGTCACATTAATAAATTAATCGAATGTCATTAAGTAATGTTCACAACATTCCAATGATTATTATAGTCATAAGGTCATGTTCACTAATTTGCTTGACAATGGTATGATTGTGAATTTTCCTTTCAATGTTGTCTTATCATCCTATGTTAGATATCATAGCTACAAGTGGTTTGGTCATCAAAGGCCCTAATTTTCATGAATTGAGGGTTGCACTTTTATACAATGAGGTCAAAAACATAAATAAGGACATGATAGATTAAAAATAGTCATGAGCAAAACTAGTTGTATGATCATGTTCAATGGATGGACCGATGGAAAGTCCTAGACCACAATTATTGCCCTTGTTTCTTTCCCACAAGGACCTATGTTTCCTAAATAAGTGAATGCATCCAATCATGTGAAGGATGCACAAGTATTATTTCGTCCTTTGGATGAAGTAGTTTTGAAAGTGGGGATGGTGAATGTCATATACGTTATCATTGAAGATGCCTCTAACTATCTTGTTGTTTGTAAGTGTTGATATTATGGTAGCTTCAGGAGGTATGAACCTCTATTGTGACCTTTGACAAGATTAGAATGTTTCAGAAGGAAGCAAAGAAATGAAGCAAACCCTAGACAAGATGTCGGCTGCAGAAATATAATTAATATGAATCAATTAGTACCCAGAAGGAGAAGTCGGCCCCAGGCAAGCCTGCCAGATTACTATGACTACAGGGCGCCAGTCTCTCATTATTCACACTTCTCAGAATTGCAGAGAGCAGTTTCTACGCACTGCAGTTAGTAGTTTTGTGCGCAATTCCTGGGAAAGGTGTTGCGCCAGCTTTTGGGTGAGACTATCTATTTAGCTTAGTTACTTCTTGCTTGGTGCATTAGCCTCTCTTGGCTATTGGATTGCTACCAGGATTCTTTTCTCTGTCAAGGTCAAGGTGCTCGGAGGGTGGCTTCGGCCTATGGTTGGGTCACAAGGGTATTGTCAATGGTAAAACAAGCACAATCTTTTCATATTCTAACAGGTTATGGGCCCACACCTCCTTCATTCAATCTAAACGCTGGAAGGAAACATAGTCGCTAGGATATTGAGCTCGCTAGGAACTGCCGCTAGGGTTACTAGCAAGAGCAACTTCCAAGACACAGTCGCTAGGGTTACTAGCAAGAGCAGTTGCAGAAACCCTAATCTTAGATCCAACACCTTGTGATGGAACATCTCGCTCAAAAAGAAGATATTCAAATGTGCCCTAACTCAACGCACCTTTTGGCTCTCTCAGAAGACAGAAACGACGAAGTTGAAGTTTTGGATCAAGGCATGACCAGTTACCAATCAACCGAAGACATGAGTGAAACGATCAGTCTTTTACATTACTCAGCACTCACTGGAACGATTGAAGATGACATGTGGATCATTGATAGCGGAGTTTCTAGCCACATGACGGGAGATCAAGCCAGACTCTCAAACCTAAACGAGAAGAAGACATCGTACAAGGTAGAGCTTGGAGACAAAAGCACTTACCCAGTCGAAGGATTTGGACAAGCCTCCGTCAAGTTGAAATCGGGTAACAATGTTCACTTAAGCAATGTTTTATATGTACCTAGTTTAGAAAAGAATCTTGTATCGATATCTTGCCTAGAAGATAAAGGAAACAAAATAGCCTTTGTGGATCGAAAGGTGTTATCATGGCAGAAAGACTCCAGCATAGAGAATGCTAGGGTTATTGGAAGTCGTAAAGGAAATCTGTACAGACTACTAGAACAAAACGAAGAAGCTCTCGTTCATGACGAAGTCAATCCCAATGAACTTTGGCATAGAAGGTACGCTCACATTAATTATCAAGCATTACCTTTTCTCAAAAAGATGGTTGAAGGAATACCAGAATTGCAATCTACACATGAAGGAATTTGCAAGGGATGTGCCCTTGGGAAGAATATCAAGAAACCATTTCCAAGCAGCAATAACAGATCTAAGGAAATTCTAGATCTGATACACTCAGATGTTTGCGGTCTGATGCCAGTAAAATCTCTAGGAGAATCTTCTTACTACGTAATTTTCATAGATGATTATTCAAGAAAGACTTGGCTATACCTACTAAAGACAAAAGACGAAGTATTTAGCAAATTCCAAGAATTCAAAGCAGAAATAGAAAACATCACGAACAAGAAGATCCAGACATTAAGAACAGATAATGGGGGAGAATACACCTCGAAGGAATTCGTTGCATTCTGCAAATCGGCAGGGATTAGGAGGGAGCTGACCGTTCCTCATAATCCTCAACAAAATGGTGTAGCAGAAAGAAAGAACAGATCTATCGAAGAAACCGTAAAAGCACTACTAAATGATCAAGGTTTATCCATGTTCTTATGGGGAGAAGCAGCAATGAAAGCAATATATGTGCAGAACAGAAGTCCTCATCGTATATTGAAGGACATGACACCAGAAGAAGCCTTCTCAGGTAAGAAACCAAATGTGGAAAACCTAAGAATATTTGGATGTCCTGTTTACTCTCACATTCCTAAGGACAAGAGGAATAAACTAGAACCTTCAGGAAAGAAAGGGATATTCGTGGGATACAGTGACTCATCCAAAGCTTATAGAATATATATTCCAGAACAACACAAGATCAAAGTCAGCAGAGACGTAACATTCAATGAAAGGATGGCCTTCAAGAAATCAATAGAAGAAACCATTGAAGAAAAAGAGATTGAAGAACCTAATGAAGAAAACACAGAAAACGAAAATGATGAAAAGGAACAACCTGATCATCCTATGGAACCATGTGAAAACATTGATTCAGACATCGTACCTAAAACCAAGAAAAGACCAGCTTGGCTTGAAGCCACATTACAAGACGCAGAAAGACTCAAGGTTCCAGAAGGAGCTTTCAGAAAGAGTAAAAGACCTAAACGATTCTCAAGTTATGCAGCATACATGACGAAGCTTCTAGATGAAGAACCTACCACATTTGAAGAAGCAGTTCAAAAGGGACAATGGAAAGAAGCTATGACAGAAGAGCATCAATCCATTATGATAAATGAGGTATGGGAAATCGTACCTAGACCTAAAGAAAAATCGGTGGTAACTTCAAAATGGGTATACAAGATAACTTCAAACTCGTACGAGCACACCATCTTCTATAATAATTCTCGTTTTACCATTGACGATACCTTCGTCACCCAACCATAGGCCGAAGCCTCCCTCCGAGCACCTTAACCTTGACTGAGAATTCCTCCGTAAGCAAACCCTAGGCTAGATAGCCAAACAAAGAGTAGCGCATCTGTCCCTAAGGATAGCGCATCACAAAAAGCTGATCAGATAGTCCAAACCCTAGCCAAGAGACATTCAAGCCAATACTGAAAACTTGTTGCTGCTGCAGCTGCACCAGCAGCTCTCCTCCAAACCTACGCACAAGACTGCAACTGCAGTGCGCACCAAAACTGAGAACTGCAATTCTGAGATGCTACAAATGAGAACTGGCGCCCTGTATTTATAGTAGTCCTGCCAGTTTTGTTGGGGTCGACTTCTCCTTCTGGATATGTGTCTGTTCAGTATATTATTATTATTTCTGGCCGACTTCTTCTCTTGGAGGCTAATAGCCTAATATAAATTATCTTCTTGAGCCGACAAGGCTTCTAGGGTTATTAGCCAACTTCATTAGGGTTTCCCGTGCTTCCCGGAGTCTTCTATTCTCGTCAAGTTCACAGGTGGAGGTAAATACCTCCCGCAGCTACCATAATATTAACACTCCCTCCTAGCTAGAGAGGTATTTACAGGTAATGGACTTGAGCACAAAAACATACCATTTACCCAGTAGCATCAATATAGTCATCTAAACTATTTCATGACTAGATCATGAGCATCACCATCACCATCAGCTGCATCAATTCTCGAAACTATACTTCATCTGAGTAATTAGATATGAAGCTGGATAAGTCACTCTCACCATGGAGTGATACAAGAGGAGTAAAAAGCTTTGAACTGTTTTCCGTCTGGAAAATCTCTGTTCATCATTCATCTGAATGATCATTATCTCCAATAAACTGTTGATAGTCTTCAAGGCAATTAGAACAAGGATAGAATACACCTGTGTCTATTCATAGTAGTACATAACTACAATCCAGTGGTTCACTACCACATCAAGTAATACATAAGTACTTGATCAGCAACGTATGGTTGCGAATAGTGAAACATATTCACCACAGTAGTCCTCATCTACTATCATACAATCTCCATAACAAACATCCGATAGCATTCTGCATAGAAACAATGTTATGATATAGATTGAATTATCTGGGCCAATCTTTCACTCACATTTGTGAGCTCTGAAAGAATATATGCCTCATGAATAGTGGAACACATCCACCACAGTAGTCTATATCTACTGTCTTCATAACAAACCTCTGATAGCAACCTGCACAGAAACAATGTTATGGTATAAACTGATTTGTCTGGGCCAATCTTTCACTCACGTTTGTGAGATTTGAAAGAATGGATGCCCTCATCAGCAATGGGCTTTCTGCACTATTCTTCACAAACAAGGAAGAAGGATTATTTCTGATTTCTGAGCCTGGACCATTTCTCACCCTGGGCCATTCTTCCTACACTAATTAAAGTGCACCCTGGACAGAATGTATAAACCCTACGAAATGTTTGGCCCATTCCTCACCCTAGGCCATTCCTCCGACACTAAACAAAGTGTAACCTGGAGAGAATGAGTCTGCCCTACAGAATGACTGTCCCTGATTGTTGAGCCTGGACTATTCCCCACCCTTGGCCATTCCTCCAACACTAAACAAAGTGTAACCTGGAGAGAATGAGTCTGCCCTAAGGAATAACTGTCCGGACCATTCCCCACCCTGGGCCATTCCTCCGACACTAAACAAAGTGTAACCTGGAGAGAATGTATAACCCTCGAGGAATGTTTGTCCTGCATCAACCTCCAAAACGGACCATTCTTCGAAACTGCTCACAATTGTGAACTTCGAAAGAATGACTGCCCGGCGAGGTAGACCATTCTACTTGACCACTACTCAGAGTGATTGCCAAGAAGAATGACTGTCCTAGACCACTCCCCATGTTGACCACAATGGGAAGTCGTTGTCTATGATACATCAGCAATCAATCTGCCTCCCATGTTAACTACAATGGGAGGTCACTGTCCGTCAGAAATCACAATCCACTTTCCGAACAGGAAAGCATCTGTCCAATCTGGACTATTTTCAAAGATAAATGCTCCCTCCTAACTAGAGAGTTATTTAAATCACAAAAATAAATGTTTTTCAAGAATATTTTTCCATACCTTCTCTTAGCTTGGAGAATCTTTCGATCCCAATCTTCTCTCGGAAATATATGAACTTGATTCTGGATAGAGGTTTTGTCAGGATATCTGATGTCTGCTCATCAGTGGGAATATACTCGAGCTTTACTTCTCCTTCCTGGACTTCATCGTGGATAATGTAATGATTGATTTCAAATGTACTTTAGTCTAGAATACTGTGAAGGCTTCATGTAGATCTGAACAATAGAGTATCTCATAGTTCGAAAGCTAGAACATATCTTTTGTCATCATGAGATCTAATCTTCTGAGTAGTCATCTTGATGTTATAAGAAATCTTCACCACGCTTCTACTGTGCACTAGAGGTACTCCACCAAGTTGTCTTCTTCTTATCTGCATATAGGAGTCTCTTTCTGGTATGCCTCAAAGTCTTGAAATTACCCTTCATACGCTCTTTATTCAATTTCTCTGGAGAACATTCTTTGCATTTATCTGATGTAGAATTCCAACTCATGGATGTTGCAGATGATATAATGACTCATGTAGTGATATGTCTAGTGTACTGGAACAAGTAATCATCATAGTCTTCTCCCTCCATCTGAGAGAACTTCTGTTTTTGGATCTCGCAATGCTTTCATTCATAAGTCTTCCATACACTGTTCTTCATCACGACTTTTAGTTCTTTTGCTTGATTGCTTTCATATCAGGCTTGGTAATCTTGTGATTATTGATGTAATGACTGGTTGTTCTGGCTTTGCTTTCTTTCTTGGAATCTTCATGTTTTTCATTATCTCTTGGATTCATGGAGATTCCATGTTCTAGAGATTCCACTTCTTCCTTTCATCACAGGATCACGGATCTAGATGGACAACCAGGAATGCTTTAAGGCTTCTAAGGAAGTCTTCTTCTGCGGTTGAGTTGAACACGTACTGTCTTTTCATGGCTGCTACCATGGATATATATTTTATCATCTTCAATGGATCATAGGATTAGCTCCCTCCTAATCCTTGCTTCATGTAAGAGTGCATATAATCGGCTCCCTCCATCTGATAGAGTGCATACTTCCATCTGCATCCTTATTGTTTTCTACAATATATGATTTTCTCTCTTGTCTAATAGAGTCCACGCTTCCATCTTGTTGTTGTCATAAGTCTTTCTCCAATTTCTCTTGATGTCTGACTTCTAAGTCTCTTCAAGATTGATTCTGATTTCGACTTATCTTGTAATAGCTTTCACGTGATATATTTCATTCTTTCATGTGTAATATCTAATGATAACTCTTTTCATCTTGTTTGTTCTTCCATAGGTATAGTTCTTCTTGGAACACATTATCTTCCAAGAGATAGATATACAAGATATGTACAAGGACGATGCAAGCAAGATATGTACAAGA
>ML780789.1:574643-597281 GCA_009831015.1 Picea engelmannii
AAAGTGACCAAAATGCACTTTATCCAAAGTCAAAGTGCAAATAGACATAAAGTACTAGGACAAAGTGACTAAACCTTCCCACATGTGCTAAGGAGGCTAAAAGCACATGGGAAACACCTCCCAAGGTACAAATCTCAACAGTTACCTCATGGAGCAAGAACCTCCTCCAATACAAGACCAAGCCGAAGTTGATGGATGTTGTCGCTGCTAACAAGACGGATCTGATGAAAGAAGAAAAGGATGGGCCCTCCAGGGCCATGCTCAGGTCAATCCTTCTCTTGGTACTGCATGTCTAGGACCTGTGGGCCTCGAGACATGATCTCCTAGTTATCCCTAAAAATCGAGGATAACACACTGCAGATGGAAAACTCTGTGTACAAATTAAATGATCCATCCGTGTATTTGTACTAATCTGGTAGCCTGTTTTGGGTCAACTTCTTATTCTAGGTCTTCATATATACTTTATTATTTTTGTGGTCCAACTTCTCTTCCTGGAAATTATATTTCTACTTTAATTATTTTCCTGTGGGCCGACTTCTCTTCTGTGGTCTTATATTTCACTTTATTATTTTCCGGGGTGTTCTTCAACTATTCAATGGTCTTCCTTTGACTTCTAGAATCTTCTTCTTGTCTAAGAAAAGTTGTCAAGGAGGGAATACCTCCCGCAGCTACCAAAACATCAACACTCCCTCTTAGCTAGGAAGGTATTCTTCCAAGATGTTTTCTTCTAGTAGTCCAATGACTACCACTATAGTCCAATGACTATACTGGAATCATCTAGTAACCCCAAGGCTAGTACCATGACATCTGGTAGCATAACACTGCAATCAACAAGTAGCACATAGCTACTACCATACAACCCAACAATCAACTAGTAGCACAAAGCTACTACCATGTTGTCCAGTAATCTCCACGACTACATAGCAATCAACTAGTGGCACAAAGCTACTACCATGCTATCCAACAATCACCTAGTAGAACAAAGTTACTACCATGTTCTCACGACTACATAGCAATCAACTAGTAGCACCAAGCTACTACCATGCTATCCAGTAGTCTCCATGACTATGCAGCAATCAACTAGTAGCACACAGCTACTACCATGCCATCAGCCATAGTCGTGATCAACAATCAACTAGTAGCTACAAAAGCTACTACCATGCAGTCCAATGATCTCCATGAATATGCAACAATCAACTAGTAGCACACAGCTACTACCATGCCATCAGCCATAGTCATATCATGCAATCAACTAGTAGCTACAAAAGCTACTACCATGCAGTCCAATGATCTCCATGACTATGCAACAATCAACTAGTAGCACACAGCTACTGTTAAGTTTTAAGCTATTATTAGGTTTATTTTCAATTTACTAGATAACCATAGCATAGGTAGGATCACTGAGAGAAACACAATCACAAGATACACAGTATTTATCCTGGGAAACCCTCATGGGGGAGAAAACCCAGCAAAACTTCCTTAATATAGATAGCCAATACAATGCCAAGACAATAAACCAAAACACTAGAGAATATCCAACATTGAACAATGTGCCTCTCTCTTCCTTCTTTTGCACACTGGATGAGCGAATGAGTGAGTGAGATAATGAGGCGTTGGCTTCCTTTATTTATACAAACTGGCAGGTGTTCAAAAGGTGTCTCTTCACTCGGCAGGGCCGACTTGTCTTCTTAGTGGTTAAAACCACTTTAATTAGCCTGGGGGCCGACTTCTCAATTTGCATATTATATTTAGGTTTTGACCAATCCACAAAAGGGGATTTGGTCAATTACAATGCCCGACATGATCAATCCACAAAAGGGATTGATCTAATGAATAATAACTCAATAATAAACAGAATACTCTTTGCAGTTACAATATTTCAACACTCCCCCTTATCAAGAAGGGTATTCTACAACATTATCAGGAGAGAGAGAGGTCAACAGCATCAACAGCATCTGGAACACTGACTGGCATATCTATAAATCATCGGAAGTTTTTCTTCATCATCCACAGCAAGGAGTTGGAATGGTATCATCATCATCAGTATCAACATGGATTAGTATAACACTAATACATCATCATCATCAATAACAACACAAGGTTGATACAACATCAACAACAGCAGCATCACAACACGAAGGCTGGAGCATCATCCATGCAAGGAAGCGCCCAAGCTCCCAAAGCTCCTCCATGCAAGGAAGCACCCAAGCTACCCTCTTCCAATGCCTCCATTCTCAAGTTCATGCTCCTAAATCTTCTCAAGTGAACAAACAAGTGAATGGAATCGGCTCTCCTTTGCCCTGGCGCCCTCCTTAAGGATGCATAAGGAAACCCAAAAAGTGAGTGGATGAGATCATTTCATCTCATCCTAAGTCAATGGTTGAGATCATCTCAAATGAATCTCAACTCATAACCCACTTTACTTAAGTTTCCATAGTTTCACTTTATGTCCCTTAATTCACCCACAAAGTGAATTAATTGTCATTTTAGGGTAAAATGACCAAATTACACTTTTGACTTAAATCTCCTAAGTCAAAGTCAAATTAGACATAAAGTACATGGTACATGGTACAAAGTACTTCCCACATATGTTTAGAAGCTCACAAACACAAGGGGACCACTTTCCAAGGTACCCAAATCTCAACAATTAGGAGACATAAAGTGAACTTAGGGAACTTAACCCAAAGTGGGTTTGTGAGTGAGATTATTATGGGATGATCTCAACCGTTGATTGGAGATGAGATGGGATGATCTCGTCCATCCAATTTTTAAGTTTCCTTATGGAGGTTCAAGAGGAGCGCAAAGGGCAAGGAGAGGCTCATTCACTCTTATGTTCACTTGGAGAAATTGAGAGAGAGCATTGAGGAGAGGATGGTGGCTATGGTTGAGGAAAGCTTGGGCACCTCCTTTCATGGAGTTTCCATGGAGGCTTAGACCCTCATTTACTTGTGGTGATTGTTCTTGCTTGGAGGAGGGCGCACTTGAGGAGGAGGACGCACCTATAGCAGGGAGGACTTGCAGTGGTCAATTTGCTTTCAGGTCAAATTCAGTGGAGAGGTAGCACACAACTGCTTGTTCGTGTGCAAGGGTTTCTTCACCAAAGCTTCAAGGAGCAAGGGCGCGTCATTTCAGTAGATTGGACAAATTGTGAGGAGGGCGCACCATGCTAGGGCGCATCTCTACTTCTTGGACTTGTGTTGCAGCTTGAGACAAGCTGCTATTGTATCAGGTTCATTTGTTTCATATACTTGTTGTATTCCACCTTCTATTCTCCACATATATACACTTGTATTCCAAACTGGTTTTCTCGGGAGGGGTTTTATCCAGGATCATGTTGACCAAAAATACTTGTGTTCATTTTCATGTATGCTAGTGTTTAGAACAGCATTATTTCAGTAGTAAATATCTATAGGTGTGTTACATATTTTATGGTATCCATGTGCTAACCTATTGGTGACTAAAACTACATGCTAGAGCACCTAAAAGGCCTATGTAACCATAACAAAACAGCAGTGAAGTTCCTGATCTGTTTGCTGATATAAAACAGCAGCAAACAAGTGTGTGACAGCAGAAACTTAGAGCCATCTTGAGGTCAGAGACAGACCTAGATGGTAGCCTTTTAGGACCTGGAAAAATCTTCAATGGACACTAGCACTGCACCGGGAGCATCAAGTAGAGAGTCCGATGATATACCATGCAGAGAATATTGAAGAGGATCCTGATCTACGGGGGGATGATTATGATGATATGCAGTGATTTGTTTATATATGATTATTTTTGGAATCTAGAGGCCTTTTAGAGCCTCAATGTTTATGTATTTTTCTTTCAGAACTTGTATCTTGATGTCATTTTTATATTTTCAACCTTACATGCTATATACATGAGCAAATTTTGCATATTTGGTGTTTAATCATTAATGGTTTGTATTTGCATTGATGTACAGGAATACATATATTTTCTTATTAAAATTTAAATATTTTATGTATTTTATATCTGACTGGTTTTTATATGGTTTTTCAATCAGTGCTGGTCTGGTTAGTTCCAGTCTGGCTCCAATTCTGATTGCTTGGTTTTTATTTTAATGTATAAATAGTTTCAACTTTCAACACACAATACACAAATCTGAAATTACAAAAAAACTTCAAATTCTAAAATTTTAAAGCAGTTCTTCTGGTGCAAAGAAGTCAAAAATCTGGATAATGTACAGTCTAATATAGTCCAGGGCTTCAACCATGTGAAAATATTTGTTCCAAACTCAAAGTTCCAAGAGCAGGGTTTCTCCTTGCTCTTGCAGACACCGAACCCAAATGTGCAGAAAAAGATGAGACAAACAAGGTACTTTTGGTGTTATAACCGACAATTTTAGGGTTATAGTGTTTGAGGAAGGTCACTTTTAGAGTTTACATTTTTTGCTCAAGTCAGGAATTTTTCTGGTTTTTAATTTGATGGGCTTTTTCTGTTTATCATTCTTCCAGGCCAGAACCCCACGAAAAATGGCCAGCAGAAAAACTGGTCATTTCTTGAGAAACAATGGTTGTTTCTCGCGTAACATGTTTCCCATCCAGGATAGGGAAAAGGATGATAGAAACTGCAACCTCAGGTTCTGTTTCTGGTAACAGGGACTGTGATTACAAAATAACTGTTATGCTGGGATTTCCTTAGCTATTACAGTAGGATGCTCACAACACAGCAGAAAATGATTATGAAAACACATCAATTAATGATTTCTTAAAATATAGAAAAATTGGTTCTTGTCTGAAGTAGTTTTAAGTGATCTTAATGTCATGTTGACATATTTGAGTGCTGAGACACTGTGGAATCTGAAAGCAACGTATTCAGCAGAGAAATTTCCTTTCTATAACACTAATTGTACATGATAATATGCCTTATAAAGTCAACTACCTAAATTTGCACATGTAAAGCAAGCAACGTTTCTCATCATAGTTTCCCATTGTTTAAAGAATGAACAAATTTAGTTCCACTAAATGATGGGGAGACCTTACAAAGAGGGTCTATCGGAGCTCTTTCAATGTCCTTCAAGTCAACGTCATGATTTTGCCCCAAGAAATCGACATAATTACACGACCTGTATTACAAGAATCGGAATGAGATATGGAATTAGACATTGAAGTAAATTGCATCACACCTAAACTCCGAAGGCACAATGCATGTCAGCAAGTTCTGATAGAAGTAGATTGCATCACAAACTAAAATCCAAAGACAGAACTCATGCCAGCAAGTTATGAATGTATTCTTTTCATGATACAGATTACGATCTTTGAAATCCAAGGTCACTACTGTTCATTCAATAACCCTCAGACAGATGTCGGAAACATTTCCAAACAAAACCATGTTTTTTGTGGCATATTCCATTTCTGCTATCAAAGACTTAAAAATTACGAAGTTCAGCTACTAAGCCACATCAACTATAAATATTAAACACAACGACAATTAATATATGCAAGAAATAGGAAGTAAACTTATGTTTAAGAAAACAATTATTCGAATCAGTAAAAAACTTGAAATAGGGAAAGGAATGAGACATTGCTCCTAAAAGGCTGCATATTGCTTAAGAGGAGAGGAGTTTGCTAGATTCCTTCTGGAATAATCATATTCATTCAGGCTGGGTTGAACCTTCTTAAGAGGAGAGGATATGTCACCCTATGGCAGCGTAGAACAGGAAAAGCTCTCAAGGAACCATAATTCTCATGCAAGTCTATAAACCTTGCCAAATCTTTATAATTTTCAAAAATACTAACTATAAGGAATTGGAAAAACATTTAGAATGTTTTCAGAATTTCTTTGGTTTTCATTTGTTATATGCAAAAACTTGTCACTTTTACAAGAAAAAAAAAATTCTTAGTAGAAGTTTGGGCAAATCTTCATTTTTCAATTGGTAAATACTTTGCAGAAAAATTTGGATTAAATATTGTAAATCTTGACCAGTAAAATTTTTCCTAAGCTAGAAAAATATAGCAGTGGACATACTACATAGCACTGTTGAAAAAGTTGGCATCGGCAAAAAGTCGGCGAGGGTCTAGAAAACATTGTTTCGGGAAAAGTCGGCAAAAAATCGGAAAACCACGACAAACATTAAAAAATACAAAATATATTTATTTTTTTCAAAATTTTAAACATATAAAGCAACAACAACATCAGATAAACACATTGGCACATAAATATGGAAAAAGCACTGATATATATGATGTAGTGGATGCCAAATAAAAGATGATACATCAAAGTCGATACCGAATCCTCAACCCTGATAGTTATCCAATCAAGGACTCAAAAGTGGAGAACCAATACAAAATGACCTCACATATATAA
Source organism: Picea engelmannii (assembly GCA_009831015.1). NCBI lineage: Eukaryota > Viridiplantae > Streptophyta > Pinopsida > Pinales > Pinaceae > Picea > Picea engelmannii. Next base: position 580,971 of record ML780789.1, read on the forward strand.
ATGTATATCATCATCATGAGGTAGATGTACAATACAATGTTTTAAAACTCAAACTCAGCCTCGGAATCGGTCGATGGCCAACTCCAAATCCAACTCGAACTCCAACTCGAACTCGGATTGACTCGGACCGATCTTATTTCAATGACTTGGTTTACTAAATATTACATAAAATATTTAAATTTTAATGAGAAAATTATATTTTAAAAAATTCTAAACCATGATTCTAAAAAATTATTGAAACTTTGAAAGAAGCATTATGAATAAATGAGCAAGAACATTTTAATGACAAGCAATGTTCCACCATTGCTTATATTCAGATCCTCATCATTAGTATCAATCTTTGCCTCTACCTTGATCCTCTAGAGACATCAGTGAACACTTCCCAATTTTGATGAAACCACCTAACTGAAGCCTTATAATATGGTAGAAAAAGCTTAACATGCCTAATGAATGATTTTGGTTTGAGTGAAAGGTACATTTCTGCTAAGGCCATGTTAGAGGAGTTCAACAATCAATAGCACCGACATCAAGGTACATAAAGGGCTTGGTGCTCTTGATTAAATGCCAATCCCATACCCTCATACATGATATAATCCAATGAAAATGTTGCAATCCTACCAATCCTGAAATATTGAAAACTGTTAAGTCTACTGGATTTTGAATGGGATATGAAATTCTACTTTTTCCATATCAAATCTGATGAGGTTGGAACCACTCTCAAACATCCTAAAACAATTAATGGTAATGTTAAAAATTGAAGTAAACAGATAAAAAGGAAAGATAAAGATTTAAGTAAACCATTAATTGCCAACGTTTTTGGTCAAACCCAGTGAAAAAAAAATTCAATCTTGCATGTTGGTGGGGTCTAGTACCGACTTGACCGAGTCAAGCCCTTCTCCTTCCTTCTCCAACAACAACAAACAAAAATGACAAAAAAAACTCAAAAAATCTGCTTTATGAAGATGATTTCCACTAACTGGCCACGACTTTTATGAAAAAGTCCCGACTTTTACCAAAAAATCGCCGACTTCTTGAAAAAGTCCCGACTTTTTCAAAAGAGAAAAAGTCGCGATTTTTATGGGCCGATTTTTCGTGAAGCAGAAAAAATCGCCACTTTTTTAAAAAGTAGCGATTTTTCGGCGACTTTTTCAACACTACTACATAGTACCTACTACTTCTATTGTTGGGGCCAGATTATACATTGATTGATTATTATTATGTAAAAACCATAGGAACTTGGACTTGTGTTGAGTGCCAGAATGGATCCCTTAGAGTGTATTCCAACTATGAAGAGGCTTATATGTAATCTTTGTACCTAGCTATGGCTAGGATTTCTACATATTGCCTTAATGTTGCTATTTTCCACTCTGATTTGTGGAATACTTGGCTCTAGTGATTAAGGAGATAGATTGCCAATGAATGGTCTTGTTCCTATCATCCTATGTCAAGATCTCTTCACCAAACTTGTGGGAGAAGAATGTCCTAGGACACCTTTGTCTTCACAGCCCTTGTGACAATCACAAAAGCTATTCAGATATAGGATCTCTAGAAACATTGACAAAGTTATAACAAATATTTTGCAAACCATACACCAAACTGAAATATGGACAAAGCACGCCATTCCAAAAAGACAAAAAAGCGCCAAAGAATATGCCAACACGTGGTTTAAAACATTATAGAAACTCTGATCTAGACGCAAGATCCAAAGCTCACATATCACTCATTCGCGTTAAAAATTATCTAGCTTTTTAACAATTTAAATTTTATATCTCCTTATTAAGGAACGATTATTGCTTACTATTGAATGCCACATATCATCACCTATTGTATATTACTTCTAATTTTGAAAACTAACTTTACGAGGGTTTTGTGATCCTCTAATTTTCTCCCCTTTCCCTTTCCACCCTTCCCTCCCCTACTCAATCCCCAGCCACAAGCTATTCCAGCATTTCGTTTTGTGCTCATGCTCCCACCTATCATCACCCCATAGCCCACCCCATCCCAACCCACTATGTTGCTAGCTACCATAATGTTACCCCCTCACATCTAGGGGTAACTAGAGGAGATTTTTTCTCCATGATCCACAATGCAAACAACAGTTTCGATGATGACATTCTAGACTCCACAAACAGTTGCCCGCAGATGCCTTCCATTTTATGCTTAGCTTATTCACATCAGGTGATATGGTGCATGACACACATGAGATACCATTTTTTGATACTTCATATCGAGTGATAATGTTCAATGTTTTGGCCCTTGGGAATGAAAATAGTGATCATGGGTTGAATTGGATTATGGATCATGATGCTTTGGATTTATAATTTTTGCCTTCTTTCACCTTGGTTGTCATCATCATCTCCTAGTCAAATGTTCTCACTCTTGGGCAAAGTTGTACTACTGGGAATCCTTGATAGGGGTAACATGTCCATAACCCAATCCAAACATAATATGCTCCATCTTCCCATCTCCATTATGCTTTCTTTTGGGTTGGTTGTCATACATCACCCATAAAGGTTCATGCCTCATAATCCCATGAGAAGGAGATAGAATGCTCGAGGTTGATGCAACTATATATATATATATATATATATATATATATAATCAAAGTAAAGAACCAAAAAGAATGAGAAGCATAAGCTCTACCCCCTCGCTAAGAGGCCATCACCCCAAGCCCTATGCAATGAATGCATACCTAACAAAGGACTTAGCAAATGAAATTCAAAAGCCAAAAAAGGTTGAATGAATGAAAGAAAAAGAAAAATAGGGGTTTGGAAAGATACAATGTCGAGGAAAGGGTAACTCATTGCCTAGGCGCTCCCTCATACAAAGGCGCTCACGAGGATGACTATCATACATAACCTTTCATGATTATGCCACCACCCATGAAGTAAACCTCAAACTATACCATATGCCATTACACATACTCCTTGATGAGTTTCTAAGGAAATGCTCCTTTTCTTGGGTACTAGCACACCTAATAGGGGTTAATAATAATCCTCCCATACCTAAACTTGGAAAATTGTATAACTTTATGAACTAGTGTGAAGCTTGAAGAAGATACTTAATGTGATTTATCTAGTGGCTTTTACATTGACATGACTCACTTTTTATGTTTCATTTGACTTGTGTACATGCTTGTGTACATGCCTCCAAGTTTGATGGACACATTGGACCAAATAAACCCATCCTATCACGATGTACTTCATGTGGCTACCCACTTAATTGAGCCTTGGTCCTTTGGAGGACATTGAGAGGCTACTTCCACATTTGATGGAGGCCCTCCCAACATTTTTGAGAGGTCATTGCACATTATTTGGAGGATGTTGAGCCTTATAAGGACGTGGCACCCTTGTTGAGACATCCTAGCACCCATTGGAGATGACATGGCACCTTAATGATGGGACATTACACCTTTTGGAGTTGAATTTACACTTGGAGGATGAAATATTGCACCCTTTGGAGGGAACATTTCACTTTGGAGCCCCTTCATATGCCTTTTCACATATTTTTAGGGTGGCCAACTTCAAGAGCAGTTATCTTTTGATAGAATGCCCAGAATTCCATCAGATCAACACCATTACATGCAAAATGGCCACGAGATTTCCGAAATGCAGTTATAACAGAAATTAGGGAAAAAAATGACACAACTATGGTGCTTTTAAAATCTGTCGAGAGAGGATTATCACCGAATTTTTTATCATAGTGGGAAACCTTTTGAGGAGGTCATTCCAGATGTCTTAACATTTGAGCACTTTACTTCATCTTGGGAGAATCGTTGGGGGTCTTGTTGACTTATCCACTCTTGTATCATAGATTATGTATGTATTATGGCCTTATCTCTTGGGTTTGTAAAGAGATGAAGGCATATTTTATTTTCTTAGATCTTTTGCTTGGAAAATATTGTTATTTTAATGAGAAGGGTGTTAGATCTCTCTATAAATAAGAGAAGCACTTCTCATTTGTATCATCACTACTTCTCTACTACTTCTTTCTCTCTTATCTAAATCACTATCGATGGCTAGTTAGAGCAACTTTTTGGAGATAAGGTTTTGTGGATGCTTTTACTTCTTCATGGATGTTCATTGTTAGGGTTTTGATGGATGAAAGATTTCTTGAGCAAGTGGTCTCACTTTATCTTGTGGTTTTGTTTATGAATGAACATAAGTGTAATGAAACCCTTTTTGTCAAAGCTTTTGGAAGCTTATTGATGAAGAACCTTCCCCTTGAATTATCTTTGAAGACCTAGTAATATACTTGGAGGATCTTCTAGGGTTAGTAGTGAACAACCCTATATATCAACCTAGATCCACTTACATCTCTTCAAAGGAGTCCTTAATTGACCCCATATGCCCAAAACAATATCATAGGTGTTGTTAAGGTTTAAGCTATTATTAGAGTTCTTTGCATTTCACTAGATAACAATAGCATAGACAGGATCACTGAGAAATACACAATCACAAGAGACACATCATTTATCCTGGGAAACCCTCATGGGGGAGAAAACCCAGCAAAACTTCCTTATTATAGATAGCCAATACAATGCCAAGCTAAGTCACCAGACACGTGGACACGGAACACGGAGGACACGGAAATACGAGTGTCGGACACGGGCACGACAACCCCCGGAAACAGGACACGGAGGACACGTATATATATATATATATATATATATATATATATATATATATATATATATATATATATATATATATATATATTAAATTATGAATTACACATACAAAAATGAAATAATTAATAAAATTGTAAACATTTAAATTTACCCAACAATGTGGTTCTTAGTCTCTCTGAACTAGGAGGCATGTACCTTGGTGGAGCCCCTTGAGTTAGACCTCGACACATCTCAATAAACAAAGGAGACCATGCAACATTAAATGAGATGAAGTTGAGATAGAAAAAAATCCCAATGGTAAGATCCAACTCATCTCGCCTCTCTTGCTGAAATATCTTGTCCATTGGACCCATTGCAGGTCTCTTTCTTGTTGCTGCACTCCCACGCCCAAATGGGTGTTTGCTAGATCGTTTCCTCAAGAATGGAAGAGGATCCTCATTCTTGGTTTTCCTAGATGTCGCTGCCACGATCTCCTCGCCAACATTGGCCAATCTTTCTAGTTCTTTTCGTTTGGATGCACTCACTCCTTGACGTGGTCCAAGTCCACAAGGTGTGCCCAACAAATGGCCCTTTACTCGAAAGTAGGTGCTTGTAAATTGACTTTTGCAAAAATTACATGTCCAAAGAATATTACCTCCCCCCTTTAACTTGGACCTGGGCCCTTGATGTCTTGTGACATACTTCCACAATGGATACTTTGCTTCTTGAGCTTGCTGCCTTGCTAAAAAAACATGTTTTTCAGCCTCTAGAGTCTGAACTTGTTGCTGCAGCCCCACTTCTAACAAATGGAACACTAGCTAACCCTGTTGAAAATGAAGGAGGGGGGACAACATTAGTGGGAAAATCCCTCCCTTTCTTTTGCCCTCTTCCAGCTGTCCTTGATGATTGAGCCATGATTGTTGTAGCAAAGTTCTTGGACTGCTGCTATAGAAAAAAACTTGAAGAATGGTGGACAAATCCACTTGCTTGGCACTTGGAATCACTTCTCACACTCCACCAAAGCCCTTTGTTGCACTCTAACTCTCTTGCTGCTCCAACCTGTGGGTGAAAACAAGCAAAAAAACGTTTTTGAGGGCCTGCAGACTACGTTTTTTAGGGACACGTGTCCTGAATTCGTGACACTGGTTGTTGAAGTGTCGGACACGTTTTTAGGACGTGTCCCGTTCCCAGGACACGTTGAACCAACGAATCTGACACGTGTCAGGGCGAATCGTGTCGGATTCGCTGGACATGCGACACGCAGGGGTTTTAGGACGTATCCGGTTACTTAGATGCCAAGAGATAACTCAAACAAATACAGAAAGTCCTCTCCCAAGAATCTCTCTCTCTCTCTCTCTCTCTCTCTCTCTCTCTCTCTCTCTTCTCCAACTGCAGCTCCAAAACTTGCTTCTCAATGAAAAAGTGTGTGTATCTAAATGAGGCGCTAGCCTCCTTATTTATACAACTCTGGCACGTGTGGATGGAGGTGTCTCTTCACTGGCAGGGTCGACTTCTTCTGGGTGGTTATAACCACCTTTAATATATTCTGGGGCCAACTTCTTATTCTGCCTATTACAATTATGTTTTGACCAATCTGCAAAAGGGGATTTGGTCTTTTACAATAGCTGACATGGTCAATCCACAATAGGGGATTGATCTAATGAATAATACATCAGTAATAATTAGAATACTCTTTCCAGTTACATTATTTCAACACTCCCCCTTAACAAGAAGGGTATTCTACAACAGCATCAGGCGCGAGAGAGGACAGCATCATCAACATCATCAGGTGGGTGAAAGGACAGCATCATCAACATCATCTTGGAGCACTGGTTGGCGTATCTATAAATCATCGGAAGTTTTTCTCATCGACAGCATCGTCATTCTCAATGGAATGAAATCATCATCTGCATCAATATGGATTAGTATAAAACTAATACATCATCATCACAGCACGAGGCTAGTCACATCATCACAGCACGAGGCTGGCTCATCATCACAGCACGAGGCTGGCACACAACACAGCAATTAAGCTGGAATCACAACACAGCAATTAAGCTGGAATCACAACACAGTAATTAAATTGGTAGCACAACACTAGGCTGGCATCTCGACACAACAATTAAGCTGAAAGCACAACACGAGGCCGGCATATCTCAACACAGCAATTAAGCTGGAAGCACAGCACAAGGCTAGCATATCTCAACACAACAATTAAACTGGAAGCACAACACTAGGTTGGCATATCTCAACACAGCAATTAAGCTAGAAGCACAGCACGAGGCTAGCATATCTCAACACAGCAATTAAGCTGGAAGCACAGTACTGGACTGGCATATCAACACAACACTACTCCCCCTTTCGAGGGAGGTCCTTTCGAACTATACCGAGCTTATCTCGAAAGTGCTCAAACTTTACACGAGAGGCTTGGTCAACACATCGGCAACATGTTCATCCGTGCTAACATATTCGAGCTTTATGGCTCCTCTCTGCACCATGTCACGGATGTAATGATATCGGATCTCTATGTGCTTCGACTTGTCATGAAATACAGGATTCTCTGTCATCTTTATGCAGCTCTGGTTATCACATAAGATCGTGGTTGCTTCCATCTCTAGGTCGAATAGACCTGTCAACAACTTCCGAAGCCATATGGCTTCACAGCTGGCAGAACACGCAGCAATGTATTCTGCTTCCGCTATACTGAGAGCAATGCTGGATTGCTTCCTACTTTGCCATGAGATCATGGTTGATCCCAAACTGAAACAACATCCTGAAGTGCTCTTCCTGTCAGAGACACTTCCAACCCAATCTGAATCAGTGTACCCACTCAGTGTGAAATCATAATCTCCATCATAACTGAGACCACAATCTAATGTACCCTTAAGGTACCTCATCACATGTTTTGCAGCAACTAGGTGAACATGTTTGGGTTCTACCAGAAACTGACTCAAAGTGTTCACAGCAAAACAGATATCTAGTCTAGTGTTCGTCAGGTACATCAGCAATCCAATGATTTGTCTATACAGTGTGGCATCAATCAATTCTGATGAAGTGTCGACCAGTAGCGTCAGCTTTGCTTCCATGGGTGTATTCATGGACTTGCACTCCCACATGTCAAATCTCTTCAGGATTTCGACCGCATACTTCCCTTGGTTAAGGAAGATTCTCTTTGGGCTCTACCATACCTCAAGACCTAAGAAATAATGCATTAGGCCAAGGTCTTTCATCTCAAATTCTGAAGCGAGCTTCTTCTTACATTCAGTAATGAGCTTTTCTTCTCCAGTTAAGAATAAGTCATCCACATACAGCAATAATATCACCGGCCCATTGTTCATAACCTTGAAGTAGAGGTTAAAATCTACCTTACTCTTGGTAAAGCCCAAGCTCGTCAGAAAACTGTCTATCCTGCCATACCAAGCTCTAGGAGCTTGCTTCAATCCATACAGAGCCTTCTTCAACTTGCATCCATGAGTCTTCTTATCTTCAACTTCAAATCCTTGAGGTTGCTCTATATACACTTCTTCTTCGATGACACCATTTAGCAAAGCTGTCTTTACGTCCATCTGGTGTAACTTCCACTTCATCTTAGCTGCAAGGGCTATGATGGTTCTGATCGAAGTGTATCTGGCTACAGAAGCGAATGTCTCTTCATAGTCAATGTCTTCCTTTTGAGAAAAGCCACGAGCGAAAAATCTTGCTTTATACTTCTCAATACTTCCATCAGTAGCATGTTTTATTTTGAAGAGCCATTTGGAAGATACCACATCCTTGCTCTTCGGTCTGGAAACTATTTCCCATACATCATTCTTTATTATGGATTGGTATTCTTCTGTCATGGCATCTGCCCATTCTTTCTTCTGAATGGCTTCTTCAAAGCAGGTAGGTTCCTTCTCTAGGAGATCACACATCAAAGCCATATAATAGGAGAATGGCTTAGGTCTCTTCACCTGTCTCGTGGTTCCTTCGGGAACACCATACTTCTCTCCATCTTGAATAAGCTCCCTAGCCCAAGCAGGCGTTCTCTTATTGGAGATCATCATCTGAGGAGCTTCTTGAAATTCTACTATGTCATGATCTTCTAGAATTTCCTCATCAGGGGAAGTTACGACTTCCCTCACTGGTTCTGCAGCTCTGGGAACCTCCCTCACTGATTCTGCAACTCTGGGAGCTACGGGTTCCTCTTCATATACTTCTTCAAGTTGGCATCTTCTTGATTTATTGAGCGTTGCATCTTCATCAAAGGTCGCGCATCCCTACTGATCTCAATGTGATGGTGACCTAGTATATAAATCCTGAAGGCCTTGGAGGCCTCACAGTATCCCACAAATATTCCCTTCTTTCCTGAGGATTCCATCTTGTTTCTCTTCTCTTTCGGAATATGTATAAATACTGGACAGCCAAATATTTTGAGATGGCTTACCTCTGGCTTCTTTCCAGTGAACATCTCTTCCGGGGTCTTGAACCCAAGTGCACTATGGGACAATCAGTTTTGTACATATACGGTTGTCATTGCTGCTTTTGCCCATAAGCACATTGGAAGATCTTGATCATGGATCATGGTCTTCACTGCTTCCATTATCGTTCTGTTCTTTCTTTCTGCTACACTATTTTGTTGAGGGTTATAGGGAGTGGTGAGCTCCCTTTTGATCCTAACATCTTTGCAAAAGTTCACAAACTCTTTTGAGGTGTATTCTCCTCCATTATCTCACCTGAGTATCTTTATCTTTCTTTCGAAGAGATTCTCTATCAAGGCTTTGAATTCCTTGAATTTACCGAACACTTCATCTTTTGATTTCAAAATGTAAACCTAGGTTTTGCGAGAATAGTCATCAATAAAAGACACATAGTATACATACCCACTGATGGAGGTTGATGGCATTGGGCCACATACATCTGAGTGAATGAGCTCTAGGACTCCTTCTGCTTTGTTATCTCTCTTTGGGAAAGGGTTCTTGATGTTCTTTCCTTGTGCACATCCGTTGCACACGCCTTCATAGTCAACCTTTCCTTGTGCACATCCGTTCCATTATCTGACCTGAGTATCTTGATCTTTCTTTCAAAAAGATTCTCTATCAAGCCTTTGAATTCCTTGAATTTACTGAACACTTCATCTTTTGATTTCGAAAAGTACACCCAGGTCTTACGAGAATAACCATCAATAAAAGATACATAGTATACATACCCATTGATGGAGGATGATGGCATTGGGCCACACACATCTAAATGAATGAGTTCTAAGACTCCTTCTGCTTTGTTGTCTCTCTTCGAAAAAGGGTTCTTGATGTTCTTCTCTTGTGCACATCCATTGCGCATGCCTTCATGGTCAACCTTGAGTTCTGGTAGACCTGTGACTGCTTTGCATACGTATGGTAGCACCTTGTAGTTGATGTGGGCCAATCTTCTATGCCAAAGTTCACATGGATTCTCAATGGCGTGGGTCATGATTGCTTCTGAGTGACCCTTTAGCTTATACAAGCCACCTTCTTCTTTTCCAATGACGATTGCTTCTTTCATGGTTTCTCCTTTAGCCCTCATAAGAACTTCTCCATCTATAAAAACAACTCTGAAGCCTTTCTTTTCTAAAGTTGATATGGAGAGTAGGTTCTTAGTCAAACCTGGTACATAGAGTACATCCTTCATCTTCATTGAGTTCCTTGAATTAAGCTTGTACTTTGATTCTCCCACTCCCTTGATGGGATATTGGTAGTCATCTCTAGGTGTAACTTTCTGAGAAAACTTCTTTTCTGAAATGCAAGAGAGAATATCTCTTTGACCTGTCATGTGCTTGGAGGCACCGCTATCAATGAGCCAAGTGTCCTCTCCAGGTGTTACTGATGCTGAGAGGGCCGAAATTAAAACATAGTCTTTAATTTGTTCTCTTAACATCTTTGCGGGTGGCTCTTCATCTTCAACTACATGGGCATGGTGCCTCTTATTTTTCCTCTTGTATTCTTCTCGTCTTGTTGGACAATGTCTCGCAATATGTCCCATCTTCTCACAATGGTAGCATTGGACAAATGAGTAATCTCTTTCCTTTCGTTGTCCTTTCTTCTGGAATCTCTTTGGTTGAGATTTGTTTTGGGGGTGAGACTCTTTATGAGTTTCTTTCTGGAAGTAAGACTTCTTTCTTCGTCCTTTAGTGTGAGTAGTTAGGGCTTAATCTTCATCTCTTGATAGTAAAGCCTCTCGGTTAGCTACTCTTGTTTCTTCTTGAATGCATTCTTCCCATAGACCGTCAAACTTTAGTTTCTCCGTTCTAGCACAAATTGTTTGGATGAATGCATCCCAAGGTCTTGTGAGACCATTAAGGGCCGTCATTATAAGTTTGTCTTCGTCTATAGCATCTCTGATCACTTCTAGTTGTTCTTTGAATTGGGATATTCTGGAGAAATATTCCTGGATTGATTCTCTTTTCTGCATCCTTGTATTCTTGAGCTCAGTTCTTAGATTCATCTTCTGGTTTATGTTCTTTCCTTCATATAGTCTGTTTAGGGCATCAAGCATTTCTTTCGGAGTCTTCTTTGATGACACATAAGGGATCAAGTGATCTTTGATTGAATCTACAATGATTCTTTTGGCCCTGATCGTGTCCTTTTGGTGCTTTTCTTTGTCTGCAGCATCATAGGGTTCCGGCACTTCTTCTTTGACAAATCTTGCTAGGTCATTCTCTTCAAGAATGAGACCAATCCTATACTTCCAGGCACGGAAGTTTTCCACACCTTCCAGCTTGTCAACAAGCTTAGTGCTTGCAGACATCTTTTACCTGGAGCTAGGAAAATGTCCAAAAATGAAAATGCTCAAAATTAAATTATGAACTTACCAGGAGGTGCGCTTGGCTGAGGCGAGTAGCCTGGTGTGTTTGGATCTGAGAAAATCCAACTTTTACTCCTCCAAACTTGATCTACGGATCTCTAGACTGGTGCTTCTGGTTTTCTGGTACTTCTGGTACTTTGGGAAAACTAGGGTTTCACTTTCCGAGAGATCTAGCCACTAAAAAGTTGCGTTGAGGATGCCAAAGTGATCCTTGAGGAAGGGTGCACTTTTCTAGATGGTTTTAGGGTTGAAATACTTCATCAACAAAAAGCCCTAATTTGCATGTACGGCAACAGTGACGTTTTTCACTTTCTCTTGTGAAAGATGCTCTCTTCATCTTAGCTTTGATACCATGTTAAGGTTTAAGCTATTATTAGAGTTCTTTGCATTTCACTAGATAACAATAGCATAGATAGGATCATTGAGAAATACACAATCACAAGAGAAACATCATTTATCCTGGGAAACCCTCATGGGGGAGAAAACCCAGCAAAACTTCCTTATTATAGATAGCCAATACAATGCCAAGAGATAATGCAAACAAATACAGAAAGTCCTCTCCCAAGAATGCGCCTCTCTCTCTCTCTCTCTTCTCCAACTGCAGCTCCAAAACTTGCTTCTCAATGAACAAGTGAGTGTGTATCTAAATGGGGCACTAGCCTTCTTATTTATACAACTCTGGCACGTGTGGACGGAGGTGTCTCTTCACTGGAAGGGTCAACTTCTTCTGGGTGGTTATAACCACCTTTAATATATTCTGGGGCCGACTTCTTATTCTGCCTATTACAATTATGTTTTGACCAATCCGCAAAAGGGGATTTGGTCTTTTACAATAGCCGACATGATCAATCTGTAATAGGGGATTGATCTAATGAATAATACATCAATAATAATTAGAATACTCTTTGCAGTTACATTATTTCAACACATGTTACCCCCTCTCACCTACGGATAACTAGAGGACGTCATGCTTCATGATCCACATTGAAGACAGTAATCCCAGTGATGATGATCAACATTCTCCATAGACAGTAGCCCCCCAAATGTGTCTCCCCTCATCATTGCTCAGCTCATACACTTCATCAACAAGTTCATCTGATGGTGGTGGTCCAACACACGAGGTACATTAGTCATTGTTTCATATAAAGTGTCATATTTAATGCATTAAGCATTTAGGTGAGGATCATGGGTTGAAGTCAGATAATGGATCATGATTGCTTGGAAGTTATCCTTTTTGCCTTTTTTCACCTTGGTGGCCATCACATGTGTCCTAGTCCAATGTTGTCACTCTTGGGGAACAAGAGTACTTTTGGGAGGCCTTGATAGGGGTAGCGTACGATTCCCTTTCATACTTAACCCTTTTCATCTTAATTCCTTCTGTTGTCCTACCTTCGAAAAATGGTTGTTACATGTACCCCAAAAGACCGTTCCTTCATCCTCCTATGGGAAGAAGGGGCTAAAAATCCCAAGGTTGATGCAGCTGGTAAAAAATATAAAAAGAAAAGCATGTTATAAAAAAAAGGAATAATGGGATGACAAATTACAAATCAAAAATCCAAAGTCAGCTTGACCTCTACCTCTTGCTATGAGGTGATCGCCCCTAGTCCTGATGCACTGAATGCATATCAAATTAAAGGGAATGCATATCAAATTAAAGGGAATGCATATCAAATTAAAAGGACTTAATCCTAGTAAAAAAATAATAAATGCACGAACCTTAAAGGGGGACTTGCAAAGCAATAAATGAATGTCAAAAGGCAAGAAGGAGTTTGGAATATACACACTGTCGACAAAAGGGTAACTCAAGCAACAAGCGCTCCCTCCACAAAGGTGCTCATGGAGATGAACCCACACATGGCCTTGCATGTCAATGACACCTTGACCATGAGGTAAACCCCATGCCACATCATTCACTTATACTGACACTTTGATTGGTTTCTCAAGAACTACTCCTCTACTTGGGTACTTGTAATGTTCCCTGTTATCGTACAGTTTGCACTTGGAAATAGAGGAAAGGTTAAAGAAAGGCAAACTGGCAAAACTTGCTCGCCCATCAATCGCCTGTAAGTCTGAATGCCCCTCATGCTCGCCCATCACATGAGGATCCTCCATCAATTCGACAATGTCACTGACAACCTCCTGAGAGAAGGTTGATGTATATGACTCATTGTCTACTAAAATGGATGAAAGAGATGCCTAACTCAACTCCTCCCGAAGTTGCTCTACCTGTAACTCGGATTTTTGAAGGACCATCTATGTGCTCTCCAAGGAGTCATGTGTGTTCATTAGCTCACGAGTAAGTCTGTCTACCTCATGCTCTTTCCCTTCCAACGCACCTTGGTACACGCCACCCAATGCGAGAATATAATCCCTATCTACGAGAAGGTGTAGGTAGTTAGATCTAGTCACTACCATGGCCTTCTTGAGTGTAATGAAATCCACAAGGGAAAGATCTCTTCCCAAGTTGTCCTGCACCATAGTGGCCCTCCAACAAAAATCAACCACCAATGTATGAGTGTCCTCAAAATGTTTTATGGCTGCCACAATCATGTCCTCACTCACCTTCAATTGCCCTCTCAAATGATGTGGCTCATGGGAACAATCCTCAATCAAATTTTTTGATTTGTCCTCTTCCTCACACTTCTCAAAATCAGCACTTTCCTTTGTAAATAACTCATGAGAAGGGAGATCAACCTCCAAAGGTAACTCTTCCAACGCTAAGTCCTCATCATACTTACGTGTACTCACACCCAAATAATCATAAGCATCATAACAATGATAAGATGTTGACATTGATCGAGAAATTGTATCACATGGGCTATTATCCTCACCATCACATATGCTAATGTCATTACCCTCATAGGCCAACTCTAATGGTGTATAAAAGATTGTTTCCCTATTAACCTCATTGCACACATCCCTATCATAAATAGGTGCACCCTCATCCAAAAGGTCAATTTGTCCTTCATGCTCCTTCAATTTTTGCCCTATGCTTTTAAAGGAATCCTCATCCGCTACTAATTGGGGCTCATACCACTTAGCATGTTTGATGGTGCAAAATTATTTGAATGTCATGGCCATGTACAATGCCTCACCAAGCGCCATATACTCCCTCAAACAATCTGTAAACTCCTCATCTTGTGGCCACTGATTTGCCAAATCTTGATCCCACTGATTTTCCATCTAAAATTTCTTCTCATTCAATACCCTTAGGCTAGCAGGAAAACCAGCTCTGATACCACTGTAATATCTCAGATCCTGGATCTGGATATAAACTACTAATAACTAGGGTTTCGACCATAGATTTGATAAGTTAGCGGTTTCTAATTGAGTTTCAAAGGTTTCTGGATGCGTTTTGCTGTGTTTACTTGTTTTATATCATGCATGCAAAAAAAATTGGAACCATAACCAATGCAACAATTCTTATTCAGCAAAATAACAGTAATACAATCAATATGCGGAAAACTCAAGCTAGATATCGTGAGTTAGATCTAAACAGTAACAATCTTAACTGGAATACAAAATAAAAGACTGAGAAATACCAATGATAACTTTAGATGAATGGATCTGAGGCATGTGCTAAAGATCTCTCGCATGCAGCTGCAAATAAACCGGAAAATTGTTGCTGCAAACTAGGAAATGCGCCCTGATGGCTATACTCGTCAAATATGGCTGAGATCTGTCTCAGATGGGTCGCCCTGCTCCCTAACACACCCTCCCAGCCTCAGAGATGAAACATAGACTCACTGCTTCTCTGTCGGAACCTCGGATGGATACCCAGACCTCCACGCACTGCAAACTGACAAACTGGCACGATCTAGAACATTTACCCGTCAGAATCTGATGATAGTATCTCTACTGGTGCGCCCTGACTCCTCCTCAAATGGGTTGGAAGGAATCTGTCTTTCCTTGACTGCTGGGCTTAGCAACCCTCAATTGCTGCAAAACTCCCCCCAAAACCTCACGCTGCAACTGGAAAATCTGCACCCTAGCTGACACTGGACTTCTCCACTGATATAATCTGATCATGTAGCTCGATGTAAAACCTGTGTGGTCCTCCCGACGGACTAGGGTGTGTCTTGTTATCCCCAATTTCATGGGATAACTAGGAGATCATGTCTCGAGGCCCACAGGTCCTAGACATGGAGTACCGAGAGCAGGATTGACGTGAGCATAGCCCTGGAGTGCCCATCTTTCTTCTTCTTCATCAGACTTGTCCTGTCAGCAACACCAGCATCCATCACCTTTGACTTGGACTTGTATCAAAGAAGACTCTTGCTCCATGAGGTAATTGGTCCAGGTATCATGGTATGTGTCATGTTTGATCATTACAACTTTCAGATATATGCATCAAATTCCTTTCATTTCTGACGACTGCTTGGATCTTACACTAACCCACTTGACCATGGTTGGGGGGATTGACAGGGTACCCTAGCAAGCTTGTACCCATAGGTTTTGGTTGGCTACAAGGGGGGATTTTGAAGAGCCATCGTCCACTCCCATCATATTATCATTTTTACATCTTATCTCCCATTCATCTATCCCATTCCCCTAGTCCAGACATTAGGATGACCTATTTGTGGGGTTACACCTTATCCTGTGGGAAGAAGGGGCTAAAGGCCCAGGGGGTAAAAGCAGCTGGTAAGAAATAAAAGCCATAAAAAATAAAACCTAGAGATGCCTCGCCCAGGGATCCCCGAGAAGGCAATAAAAGGCCTCTCGATAAGAAACAAGAGGGACTCGAAGAAAAATAACAAAACAAGACCTAGCCAAGAGGATGGGGGGTCTCATCACGAGCCAACCCATTATGTTCATAGGTACCTAGCAGTATGACATTGCCATTATCTGGTTACCACGCCAGGGAAGTGACCTTTGGTTGCATGGCC
>ML780789.1:606706-619213 GCA_009831015.1 Picea engelmannii
ACCTCTCCAAGGTACAAATCTCAACATGTCAATGGCAATGGTTTCATCCAGAAAGCCACCAAACAAAAAGAAAGTCGCATGACTCCTCTCTGGGTTCTAATTTCCAATTCACAATCTGCAATAATGAGAGAATATGAACCCCCATCTCTCTTTTATATCCCTTTTCACCTTTTTCCCTTCAAGTGACTTTTAATTCATCTTTAATATTTTCTCATAAAATCACTTTATTAATTTAATGTACCTTTTTACTCCAAAAGAGTGATTAATTCGCCTTTATGATTTCTCCGACCACTGAAAGTCACTTTTCATCATCCCAACTTGTAGATATTTTCTCCTCGGTTCTAACAAGCTATTACACCAAGGTATTTCTTCAAGAAACAAGCTCCAAATAGTACCTTTAGTGTAATTAATTAAAATATGCCCATTAATAACCTCGTTTTACGAAAATCATTGGAATGCAACGAAGCCAAGAACAAGTTGTGCAGAAATGATCCTGATGATGAATAATGGTAAATAAACTAAGTTGGGCCCCATAAAACTCATCCAAACCCTCTGAGCTCATTGATGACATAGTCCCGCCCCTCTAACATGGCTGACTCAAGCCTAATGAAGCGACTCTAACCGCATAATAAGAGAATCCAAAAGTGGGGGCATGACAATATCCCACGTTCTGATAGGATCTGTCGGATGTGTCACCTACAGGAGCCAAAGACAGAGAGACATCTCATTTTTCGGTGCCCCATTTACTATGAGATCTGAGGACGTTACTACTTCCTCTAAAGGGACTCAGGGGACTCCCTCTCTACTTTCTTCCAATATCAGGATTAAAGGTGCCTAGCTCATTTCATCAGGGAGATTTTTAGTTATAGATCCCAACTCTTACACATCGCTCCCCACCCAGAACAGACTAGGAGGATCACTTCATACTTCCATGCCCTCACACCAGATCGGAGCAACAAACGACAGTCTGAGTTCCAGAGTACTTCAAACCATAGAGTGGTGAGACCTCGGTGGGCCCATCCGCCCCCTGGAGATCGACTGATATATTCAAGACCGGTTCAGTGGTGTAGGACCATACACTCGACCACGCAGCCTCATCGCGACAGATTTTTCAACTCCAGACGAGTCCAGAGCAAGGCACCTCTCGCCCATCGGACCGCCCCTGGCCCCAGCAGAGCAGTCAGAGATTTATTCATAGCTTCTTTCCTTCAACCTCAAATGGTAGGAGAACTGAGCTTTCTCGCTCCTACATCCACCCCAGGATCATACAGCTGGATCCCGCTATGGTACTTGAGGACTCCGACAGTGAGTCGGCGCAACCCCCGTCGCCCCCCTCGCCATCAGTAATTATATCCAGGAGACATTGACCTCACTAGCTTCAAATCTTTTCTCTCTCGGCTAGTATTGAGTTGTCCAACTCCTACCATGGACACTCCCACTTTGTATCACCGCACATATGTTACTGTAATATACACTTTTTCCTTGGTTGTAATTAGACCGAGGGTTTCTTTCTTTTTGTTATTATCAGCATTATCTAGGAGATGCTTTTGCACTCCCACATTGTGCCCACACTTGTTGTATTTTTCAGTCCCATTGACCTACTTTTGTGGTCATTCGTTGGACATTAATAAAATTATCTTATCTTATCTTATCTTATCACTCATCATCATGGAGTACTTATGCGCACTTAAGGAAGGATGATTTAGTGGATGCTTTTTCTTGTTTTGGTGGATGTCTCATGAAACTAGGGTTTCCTCATGCATAGCGATTTGGCTTAGTAAGTGTTCTAAGCCAAGTTTAAGTGATTGTTCATGGTATATTTGGTGTATGCTCTATTAGATGGTTAATAATTGCATGTTATCATGTGTCTTGAATAACTTTCCAGAAACCCTAAGGAAGGATTAAGATCGTTTATCCCTTTCCCTTGTTCATCTATCTAAATTTTTTGAAGCATAAAGAGGTCAAGCTAGGGATTATAATTGCACATCCCCTTAGATTTGATCATGAGGTTAAATCTCAGGTTTATAAGGGCATAAACTCTAGGGTTTGGCCTAGTTCCATTGGATCTTATTGCTAGATGCTCAAGAAGAAGAAAACCGCACTGAGGGTTTATAAGGGCATAATCCTTAGGATTTGTTTTCTAGAAGGTTTGGTTTGGGTTTACGATTGGATAACCCTAAGCTTGCATGTTTAAGTCTTTCTCTTGCCTTTAGCAAACTTATGTGTTGTTGCATTGACTTCATATGTCCAAGGATCTAAAGAAGGCATTAATCATTCTATTGCTACAAGTGATTGCAAACCCTAGTTTAATTTACTCTCTCTCCTTTTCAACGATTTTTGTTAGCCTAGGAAATTTGCATTTGCATCTTGATTTACTTGCATCCTTAGCTTAATGTCTATCATTAATTACTTGGAATCATTTTTGACTTTGTCATTCCTGCAATAATTGCATTTTCAGCCACTAGGGCTTGTTACATTGCACTCAATTAGCATAGTTTCACGGTCTTTACTTTATGCAATCATTGGTTTATGGTTTACTTAGTGTTTGGCACATATTTCTCATTGCATTTCACTAATTTAGGATTGTTTACCTCTTGTTGTTGTAAAAATGTTATATGCTGAAGTATTACATTTTTTATTCAAGTTTTGCCACAGCCATAGATTTTTCATTGGTAGCTAGTTTTTCGTGGCCTTTAGATGACCCTTTGATTGTGGTAGACCTCTTAAATCATCCTAGAAACATTCCCTATACTCACAATCATTTAAACCATCTCAACCTCACCTTTAACCTTGCTCTGTGAATGGCATGATCAAGCAACTAAGATGAGGGGCCATAGACTTGCCTAAGCTTGCTATAGGATCCTTTGAGGTTGCTAGGGAAGCCTCCCTTGTGTTGGATCTCTTTCCTTCACTAAAACGAGGGAAGTATTTTCCTAGGTGACAGTGGCAACTACTTCCACATGTTACACTAGTCAAGCACCTTGTGAACACTTTGCACAAGTGCTAGATTTTTTGATGTAGTGGACTACACTAGGGTTTTGACCAATATCCATCTAGATCTCTTGCTAAAGGCCTTTAGAAGATATAGGACAACCTCTTAGGGTTTGTAGTGGACTACACTAGGGTTTTGACCAATATCCATCTAGATCTCTTTCTAAAGGCCTTTAGAAGACATAGGACAACCTCATAGGGTTTTTATCCGAAGAAAGCTTCGTGGAAAACCCACCAAATACTTCCCCATGATCCATGGATAGTAAGTCGGGAAAACCGTAGCCCCAAGCAGCATGAGAGTCGAACTTGTGACCTCCCCGACTTCAGGGGAGAGTACGCACGTTCGGCATCAAGACTAATTGAGCTAACCCTTGGGGCTTCATTACTTGCTAGTTTATGTTGCTAGAATGCTAATTTAATTCTGCAACAATAAGGGTTTTGAGCAGCGGAAGTTATGTCTCTAGAATAAGAGTTTTGGATGTGACGAAAATTGAAATCCCTATGAAATTCTTGTTGTTTTTACTTCCTAGTTGATGCTTCTATGTTATGCCACTTTAGTGAAGGGTCGCATGTCGATTTTCAGCTAGTGGTATTATCACATTTTATTGATTTGCATGTGCATACAAGGTCACCTTTGGAAGGGACCTTTCTCATATAATTCCAGCCATATAAATCTGCCTCATCTTTTGTTTTCTGCATGTTTATAACAGCAATAACTAGACCCATTTATCATCCATTTGCAGCCCTCTTAATTCTCATAGTGACTCCATTTTCCCAACTTGGATAGGCACTGGTCTTGGTACTCCACCACCTTATCTTTACTATGCTACAATCTTATGTTTTCCTAGAGCTAACTCTTCATTTCACCCTGAGCATCCATTGCCTAGCTTTCGCAATCCTATTCTAGGGACACACCCCACTTGTACCATAGGAGAGCTGGTCTAAATTTACAAGAGGGTTGTGTGGTGACATTGGCATCCCTCTCGAGTTGCCCTTTGGCTTGGATTGGTAACAGGGTGTAATCTAGATGTCTGAACCATTGATTAACCCAGCATCTAGGCTTTAGATCTGGGTAGCCATGCAGCCATTACATGAAGATAGCAAGTAAATATTCAAGAGAAAAAATCATATCAAAGCTTACAATATATAGGCATATGGTTTAAAACTATAACATTGACATAAATCATTCTGTAAATGAACTCTATATGACACTCATTCCACGCTTACATATCAAATACATGCTAAGATTCACATCCTGGAAGCACATTCATTCTATCATTTACAAAGCATAAGCAGATAAACACTATGGACTGGGATGGCTGGACATGAATTCTAAACCTCATGTTAAATTCATATAGAATTGATGTTTCAATCCTCTCTAGTAGTGTTTCAAGACCTTTAACTCTTGCATTCAGAATGCTGCCAGAAGAATTCAGAATACCAGTGACTGAATAACTTGCCCGATCCATTGTATTCTTTTCTGAAAGTATCCTCTCATTTAGCTCCTTTTTTGCAGACCCTACCTGTCAAAATACCAAGGTATTGTCACACTGGCTAATCTACACTGGTAGCACAGATTTATAACAGAAGCTAGAATTCATTCAATGGATATACCTTGACAAGAAGATAACACGAGATCATGATGGACGATCACTTAATCGTGTTCTGGTTATGGATGCTATATGCCCTAAATGGACATATACAGCATATGAAAGTTACCGCATGACCATCCTTAGAGAGGTGCATGGCAGACTTAAAACTTAGCATAGCCATATGATATATCGATATCAATGTTTCAGTGTAACAACTTATTTTTGAAATTCTACTACTTTGAAAGAAAAAGAAAGTTTCTTCAAATCAGTTGACAATTTTGCACTGGTCTTGATCAGAATTTGAATCAAATTAAACACTTAAAAGGAACAAAAAAACGAATATTAGCTCTGCCTTCATTTTTAGACTTGAATTTAAATGTTGGCATCATTTTTAAACAATAGCAAAAAAAGAAAGAAAAAATAAGTTTCCAAAATTGTTTTCAATATGCACTTTTCCAATAGATCATCTCACTTCAGAAGAAACATCTGCAAATACTTTCAATACTTGATATATGCATAGCAGTCTAGGAAACAGACCTTATCCATATCTAAGCAGCTACTACATTACTTAGTGCATTTAGTGGTCTGTTACACTAAGGAAGAAAATTTTAAACTACTATATAGTTTGCCTCAACGACAAAGATACAAATTGCTGTAGCCAGTTTCTAATGACTGATTTTACTTTTGTATTAATCTCTTCACTGTCATCTCAAAGATTTATTTTTAGTATCCTCTACCTACTCAACAAATCAATTTTCTTCAGATTGAAAAAACCATATGAAACATCTATTTTCATTCATGTTCCCATGAGTTGAAGAAAAGGATGTCACGCCAAAAGAAAGTGTTATTGCAATGCCAACTAATTAAGGGAGAAGGAAACCAGGTATTAGGAGTATGCACGTAATCCCAATTCCAAATGGAAAAATGCGGAGTACTTCATTGACTGTTACTCCTGTACAAAGGCCTTCCCTTTTTTCGCAGGCTGATAAAAACTGCAAGATTCATTCTTTTACATATAAGATACAAAAGTAAGCATATTACAAATATCATGAGTAAGAAATAATTGCAAGGTTTGGATTTCCCAAGAAAAGTTGTCAGAATCGAAACCAAACCAGAACCAGAACTGGAACCAGAACCGGCTGAGGATTAGACTGGTACAGAACTGGATATATATATAATCAAGCACATAAATGTAATCCAAACCACCAAACACCAAACATGTAGAGTTTGTTCATTTCAAGGTTTAGGACTTGGAATGGAGGGGGGGTTCTTTTTTTCTCTTATTTTTTTCGTTTTTCCTCACTAGAACCACTGCTGGTCCGAACAGTCCAAACTGGTCTAAACCACTTGTGAACCAGCCAATTTGTACTGAAACGGCCTCCCAGTATGGTTCAGCCACCAGTTTGGGGGCTGAAGGGTGGAGACCAGTCCAGACCAGCCAGTTCCAAAACTATGTTCCCAAGTCTATTGTCCACAAGGACACCATATCCACAATGAAAATATGAAAAAAATGTAGTCCAATCCTTGGGTACACAATTGAATTTCAGTAATGGAGATCACTGTCAAATAGATGCACAAACAGAGAGAGTCAAACAGATCATGGATAGCTTGCTATGATCTCAACTTGGCACAAAGCAAATGATGTAGCAGGAAAAACTTCTGTTTTATGGAGTTTGCATACAACAAAAGCATAGATCCTGCCACAGGCATGATACCTTTTCAAGCCAAGTCCTAATATAACCCAATAATATTTAGATATAAATTTGAAACATTTCAAAGGAAAAATGCAGACTTCTTTGAAAACACTTCACCAGATATAGCAGTAATGCACGGCAAATATAGAGAGGGTCAAACAGATTGCAGATAGCTTGCTAAAATCTCAAGTGGGCACAAAGCAAATGACCTAGCAGGAGAAACTTCAATTTTATGGAGTTTGCATACAACAAAACCATAACTCCTCCCACAGCCCTGACTCCTTTTCAAACCAAATCCTAATATAACCCAATAATATTTTAGATATCTGTTATCGCACAAGTTGTAGGTTGGGCAAAGCCCGACCCAACCACTAAATGGCGACAACTAAGAGGTCACCTACCCACTGTCACCTTCGGCGGGTGTCCCCGTCACTTTAGAGGTGAGGTAGTCACCTCAAGGGGGGAATCCCGGTGACCCTAGGGGGAATGAGATGAAGATGGATGGAGATGGAAATGAAGTCCCTAGAGTTGAAGTCTAAATGGTATGAAAGGATTGGAATGGAGTCTTGGAAATGTTCAAGGGTTGCCAAGTAAGTTTAGTGACCTGCCAAGTGTGAATACCTGCCCGAGACACAAGGAAAACCAAGCATATAGTATAATATCTTAGTTGGACAAGCACATTAAGCTTACTGTCCCTAATTTGCAGCAACAATAAGTGATATATATCAGCTCAATAAAGGTAACAAGGGCTGCAAAATAAGTGCTAAGTATGTGATAAATAAACAAAAGATAAAGCTAGTGGAAGCTAGCTCAACTCACCAATGATTAGGCTACAACTTTAGCACAAATAGCAAGGCTGAAACAAAATCTTACTGCAGAGATATTATCAGCCTTATGGCTGTAGAAAAACTTGTTACAACAGCAGTAAAATCAGCCACTGAAACCAGTAAAGAAACCACCCAAGAAATGCCGTAAATCAAGTAGAATATGTTAGCAAACTTTTAGCAAATTTTGATGGTTAAAGTACAAGTTATAAGTGGTTTTCTTTTAGGGTTTTTGCAGTCAAGTTATCAGCCTTATGGCTGTAGCAAACCAAGCACTATATCAGCAAAACTATCCAACACAAATCACTTGTAAATAGCTCAAGGGATGCACCTAGGTTAGTAGAGGGTTAGGGCAGAAATTTAGGCCTAGACTAGGGTTAGTTTAGGAGCTAGTTAGGGTTAGTCACCTAGGGTTAGTGCAGCCTTAATGGCTGTAGGTTAGTGTCTATTACAGCAGCAATTTGTGGTGGTTGAAAGGGGACGCCTCAATGAGGCAAGAGAGCCAAAGACTCAAGGAACGTTTCCCCAAAGAGAGAGACTTAAAACTTGTAAAATCACGTTTTCCAAGGCAATAATTTTGTTTCTCCAATGCAATAATAAATAACTAGTGCTCTTAATAATTGGGTTAATGGGGTCATGCAAAGAAAGAGCTAGAGAAGCTACCTCCTCGGGGGTGTAAATCCTCTTACTCCCCAAGGCAAGTTTCTCTAGCTAGGGTTTAAGCTAAGAGGGTCTATGCCCTTATACTTCTCTTAGCAAACCCTTGTTTAACCAATAATATGAAGCATAAAATGATGAAGACTTGGTGGGGGTGTATGCCCTTATACTTCCCACCTAGCTCCTAGCACAATAACCTTGACTTGAAACAAATGATAGCATGAAAGTAAAAACCATATCAATTTCAAGGAAAAATGCTAAGATAATCCACCACAATAGCATGAGAGAAGCTTTCCAAGGCTAGTGCATCACTTCCATCAACCATTACATCAAGAGATAACCATAAACAAGAGTCAAGAGAGTCAATTTGCCAAAGATAGCGAAAATTTCAGACCAAGTACTTCTCACAAGAGGGAGAGTTATGTTATAATGAGATCTTATGATCTCTTATTTATACAAAATGTCACTAAGGTGACTTGTCCACATAATTAGGGGTAAATCACAAGACTAGGGGTCAACAATCCTAATCTTGCCCCCTTAACAAAATAATATTAAACAATTCATCTAAAATTCACTTTTGCACATAAGAAAACCCTACTTTTAGAAGGACGTCACCCCCTTAGGGGACGTTTTGGCATTTGGAGCAAATCGTTGGTGCAGGAGGAGGGTGGCTAGCTTTGCCAAAGCCACATGTCAAGTATCCAAGTTGCTTCCTTCATGGTCAAAGCCCAATTCTCCTCAAAACGTCCAAGTGCCAATTCATCAACCACACCACCAAACCCTAACCCCCTAGGTGAAGTCATGCCTCTAGAAGTGACGTTTTGCCTCTCCTAGGCAAAGTGTTTGGCATGTGGGGGCTAGATTATG
The DNA here is from genome assembly GCA_009831015.1 of Picea engelmannii. Classification (NCBI taxonomy): domain Eukaryota; kingdom Viridiplantae; phylum Streptophyta; class Pinopsida; order Pinales; family Pinaceae; genus Picea; species Picea engelmannii. Next base: position 615,332 of record ML780789.1, read on the forward strand.
TCGTCTGAGTCATCTTTAAGGCCTTCCAAGTTTGATCTTTCCCATCCGACATGCGGGCCCCCAGCATTCACCTGTGGGCTTCAAGCCCCATGGAAGCCAAAGCTAGGCTTGTGCTTCCAAAACTGTCCACCAACTAGGTCCTGCAAAGACAGATAAGCATGCCCTCCAAGGATCTCAAGTCATAACATCATGATAAGTGAATCCAATCAATAAATGGGCCACCTAAACATGTGCATCAAAGATCACTATATCAAACAATTAATTGCTCAAAGACATTATTCGACTTGTCAAGCTTGAATATGGGAGGGTTGACGAGGTGTCCTATTGGGTAGATCTTTCCCTAGGTCAAGGAGAGTTTCCAAGAGATCCCTCTCTATGCCATGTAAAGTAGGTGAGGTGTTTAGGGTCTAGACTCAATGGGCATAGGGTTCATGACATACAAGAGGTCATAGTGTCTCATTCATGGGTTCCTTTGTATGGTACATGTATGAACTCATCAATGTTATCAACAATGCCACTGTCCGTGTCATAACATGCAAGGTTTGAAACATTTGAAAACTCATTCTCCTCCTCCTCATTTCCTTCATCATAAAGTAAAGCATCATCAAAAACTAGGGGAGGAGGGCAACTTACTGTTTCTTCTTGCGCAGGAGCTTCGAGGACTTTGGTGTTTTCAGCATGCATTACGGTCTCATCCTCAAGAACTATCCCTTCATCTTCAGTTGTGCAGCACAGAAGGTCTAATTCTTTCGGGAATTCCATTTCTCCTTCATTTTCTGAATCATGCGACAAGGTGTCATAGGAATCCTGAAATGGAAAGCTACTAACCTCATCTTCCTTTTGTTGTGTAGGAGAAACAGGCTCTTGGATTGCTTCGTCAAAGAGAGGGGCACAGGTTGATACTTCATCATTTTGCTTAGGTTCCATCTCCTCAACCATGTCTTCAACCATCCCATGTTGAACGATGGTTTGTTCCCCTTCTTCTTGGAAATCATCAACGAGGTTCTCATGGGAAAAAAAAATTTCCATACTAAGAGTACCTGAGGTGAAGAGGTCTTTTATACCGGATAAGGAGATGTTTCATTCAATTCTTGTAGCCATGCCATAAGCTTCATTGAGCATCCTTGGGCCCCTTTTACTGAGGGGCAAACCTAGGTGTGCCAAGATCGCATGGGTATAAAGATGGACAACATACTTTTCTTCAGGACGATGGCTTCCAGGAATCTGATATAGAGTGCCCTCAAACCTACTCTGGAAGTCAAATAGGGTTTCATTCTCAGTTTGTTTTATACGCTCGAATCTTTTTAGTAGTACTGAGATGTCTCCCAAGCTTATACCCCATTCTTTGAGAAAGACTTCTTCTAGCTGGTTCATGGAGGTGATGCTAGCATCGGCAAGATCATCATACCATTTTTTAGCATTCCTGTGAAGAGTGGTGGGAAAAATTCTCATCACTACATCTTCGGCATCATCATCGACAGGATGGAATCCAAAATAAGAATAAAATTTGTCCACATAAAAGTCACCTCTTTAACCATCGCTACCAGTGACTAGGGGGCCATCTTTCTTTTATCGGGGGCTTTTGTCGTGGGTATTCCGGGATTTCGCTCATGTCTAAAGGCTTGTAATTCCCGGGGTCCCATTGTGAAGTCATTGTTGGCTTCGTCATCAATGGAGACGCCAGATAATTTTCTTGAAACTATCAAAAGATAAGGGAACACACCCTAGTGGAGTCGCCAGGTAAGCTTGTAAGATAAGGCATCTAGAGGCAAGGCTTACCGAAAAGTGTCGTTTGAGGAGAATTGACTCAGTGTTCCCCGACAACGGCGCCAAAATGTTATCGCACAGTTTGTCTCTGGGTCAAATGGATATAAGCTAGAAGGCCAAACTCGCGTAACAAGAACCTATCCCACCCAATGTCACCACGATGGGGAGGTTCTTTCTCTTTAGGGAGGTTAGGCCCAAGGGAAACGTCCCCGGTAACCTGGAGTTTTGAAGAGGCAAGAGTCAAAAGGACAAAAGTAAAGTTCCCCCTTCATAGGTCACCACCAAAACAGACAGTCCCGACTAAACAGCCAATAATGAACTGAAGCCCCAAAGAAGAACACCTGCCCGGAACAAAGCAACAGAAAAACAATATATGCAAGCTATAGTTCAATGGGTTAGTACTTCATTAAGACTATCTGATATCAATATATAAGCAATCATAACAATAAATATTGACGAAATCAATGTTTGTTAATACAACAATGGAATAATATCACTTCACCAATAAATATCAAGATGATGTAGCAATCAATGTATTCAATCAATTCCTCATTCAATAAATGCATCAAACCACCATCCAATCGCCTATAAAAGGAAAATGGTTGCGTCAAGATGAAGTAACAAAGGGTGACGTCAGCCTTTTAGGGTTAGTAGTTAGTTAGGGTTTCAATTTAGCACAGGTTTTGAGAGTTGTTAGGTCACTTTCACTTCAACGCTGGAGATCCAAGATCAGTGCCTAAGGGTTAATGGAGTCAATTTAGAAGAGGACGCAAGGGTTGAAGGAGACTAAGGACTAGAGGGAAGGGTTCTGAAGTGCTGCTATGGCAGGGCCTCAGAATCAATACCCTAGGGGAGAGAAGCTCACTACGGTGTTGCTAAAGCAAGGCCTCGTGCTCTCTCCTCCTTCCTTAGGTTAACTTGGCAAAAACGGCTAGCATGAAAGATAAATCAACACTAGAGAGTGTAGTGAGTGAGGGTGTTGCTAAGGCAAAGCTCTATCACCAAACCCTAGAAGCAAGACGGCCCTAGGTGTAGAGAGCCTAGCCCTGGGACGTCTCCTCCTTCTTGACTTCAGAAAGTACGGCTAGCTCAGGGAGAAGAAGCAATAAGAGTGTAGCTATGGCTAGGCTCTTCCTTCCTTCTTCAATGGCTGAAAATTTCTCTTTTAGGGGACATGAAACAAGGACCTACTTGTGTGCTTGTCACCTAGGGTTTTTATCAACAAATTATAAACATATGCAAGAATATAAGACTACAAACATTCATTCAAGAAGTTTTGCAAAAAAAACACTTACATATCACCATGAAAATAGCATGCAAACCCTAGTTGTAAACCTTCCTTCAAGAGAAATGCCAAAAATGCCAAGAAATGCCTCCCTTCAACAATGCGCCTCACTAAATCAGCAAAACTGCCCAAGTCGGGCGCAAAAATCAGACCTCACTAAATGAGTGAGTGATGTGTTATAATAAAATGAGGCTAAAACTCCTCAATATATACTGTATCAATGACCTAAATTAATTTCTAGGTCATAAAAAGGCCGACAAGGCCAGAATATCAAAGTAATATTGTTTTTACATTAAATGTTCATTTTAAAACCCTAACTGAGCAAAAGTAAGATGTCAAGCCCCACTGAGGGAGACGTTAGCGCTTTTTAGGGCAAATGCAGCGCCAAAGGGCAAACCGTTGACCCTCTTTGGGCCTCCCAATCATGCCACACGTGCCAACTGCTTTGTCAAATTGTCACACGCTCAAGATAACGCCATGAGCTGCTAGGTGACGTCCCGGGCCATCCAGGGCAAACGTTTCGCTGGAAGTGGGTCAATCCCCCTACGTCGGGCTATGCCAAAGTGCCTCTGATGAAACGTCCTCTTCTTCTCCGGTGCAAAACTCTGATCAACCACCGTCCTATCTCTGCCCCCCGATGGGGTCTTAGCATCCATCTAGTGCGCTCTTCAACCCCATGGAGGTCCGAACCTACAATACAAGATTGAAGAAAAAGACAAGACGTCCTATTGGGCTAGTATCCACAAGAAAAGGGAAGTCTCCAGGAAGGTTTCATCCAAGCCATGTAAGTGAGGTGATGTGGCTAGGGGATGTCCAGACATGTGGGTAGA
>ML780790.1:0-16454 GCA_009831015.1 Picea engelmannii
TCCTAAAATTCCCTCAAGATCTTATCCTTGAGCATAGATTCAAGAACAAGATATATCCTCTCCTTGTAGTAGATGATATCATCCACTACTCTATATCTGTCATCCTGGTTGGTACATTCCATCAACTCACAAGCGAATGTATTTTTGGAATATTCCACCAAGAGCATAGACTTCCAATCTGCTGAGACCTTGACAAGGGAGAATACTGAAGGCCTCCTGGAAAGGGAATCAACAACTACATTCTTCTTTCCCTTAACATATTCAATATCAAATTCATAAGATTGTAACTTACTGACCCACTTCTGTTGTCTTTCTCTCAAATCTTTTTTCTCTAGAAAGTATTTCAATCTGTTGTGGTCGGTCCTCACTACAAAAGTTCCTCCCACTAGGTACTATCGGAATTTGGTGAGTTCATGCATAATATCCAACATCTCCTTATCATAAATCGATTATAGCCTTTCTGGTTCCTTCAAATTCTTACTCTCAAAGTCTATGGGATGACGATTTGCATCAATACCGCTCCTATCCCTTCTCTGGATTCATCACACTCCAATACAAATGGTTGAGATAAATTTGGAGGTGCTAGTACCGAGAAAGTGCTCATTACCTTCTTCATTCAGTAAAATGTTGCTTGTGCTTTCTAAGTCCACCTAAATGCTCCCTTTTTGGTCAGATCTATCAGCGGTGCCCCAAGTTGTGAAAACCCTTTCACAAATCGTTTGTAATAGCTTCATATCCTGAAGAATCCTCACAACTCTGTGATCGACTTGGGGGTAGGAAAATCTAAGATCGCCTGGATATTTTCTTGATGCACCTTCACTCCCTCAACACCTATTATGTTCCCTAAATACATGATATCCATCAATCCAAATTCACACTTTACCTCCTTGGAAAAAAAAGATTGTTCCTCCATTATGCTAAGAATCTCATCCACATGCCCCAAATGTTCCCTCCATGTCTTACTGTAGATCACAATATCATCAAAGTACACCAATAGGAACCTTCTCAACTATTTTTTGAAGATATGGTTCATACACGACTGGAAGGTAGCTGGTGCGTTAGTCAACCCAAAGGGAATGAACAAAAACTCATAGTGACCATAGTGACATTGGAATGCTACTTTTTGGATGTCTTCCTCTCTCACCCTGATCTCATCGTATCCCGATCGAAGATCAATATTCTAAAAATATACTACTCCATGTAGTTGATCTATTAGCTCATCAATCCTTGGTATTGGGTATTAGTTCTTAATAGTCTTATTTTTTAGAGCCTTGTAGTCAATGCACATTCTCCACATGTCATCCTTCTTCTTCATCAATACTACTAAAGAAAAAAATGGACTAGAGCTAGGCAAGATGTATCCCATCTCCAAAATCTCATGTATGGCCTTTTCTATCTCTTCCTTGAACTTATTTGGGTGCCTGTATGGTGTAGTAATCACTGGCTTTGACCCTTCCTCTAACTCAATGACATGTTTGAATCCTCAGTCTGGTGGTATTCCTACTGGTAGTGGCCTGAATACCTTATCATGCTTACCCAGTAACTCCTGTATGTCTTCATGGTAATGGTGATGATCGTGGGATGCTTATGCATTGTGACCAAACACTATACTATGCTTGACACATCATTGTGTCTAAAGAGAGCCTCCATGCATTTGTTGGATACAACCTTGGCTGCTCCTGATGACATACCCCTCAAGAGAACCCGCTAACCCCTAATGTCTATGAATTCTATCCTCATCTCCTGATAATTAATTTTGAAGTCTCTAAGGGAATATAGCCATTGTACTCCCAATACCACATTGGTATCTTCTAGTTCCACCACATAAAATTCATCGATCAACGTGTAGTTTCCGAATGTCACATCCAACCCTCTAATCCTCTGGGTACACATCATGTTGTACCCATCTGCCACTAATACTTCAAAACCCTCAAATTCCTCTATGGGAATTTGTCTCCTGGTAACCAATCTTGCATCTATGAAATTATGGGTGGCCCCTCCATCAATCAAAGTTGTAACCCTTTGTACCTACATAATTCCCTCGATTTGGAAGGTATAGTACTTGGGGAATACTGACAATGTGGCTATGGTCACCTTCTTGACCCCTTCTTGTAATGGTGCATTTTCTGTAATTTCAAGGTGTGGTTCCTCAACACTGCTCTGAACCTCATATGGACTGTTCGGGTTATCCTCCTCACATTCATCTTATTCATTAGATAATAATCCAATATAATGAACCTTTCCCTTTCCCATACATCAGTGACCTGGTTCCCATGTATCCTTGCAACTAAAGAATAATTTCTTTCTTCTAATCTCTCTCTGAGTGTCTTTTTCCAACGTGTCTTTCCATGTCCATGTCTATTGGGGAAAAGTTGTCTCCTGCCCCTCTCTGGAATGAAGGTATTTATTGGGGCCTTTTTGACCGTTGTGTCTTCCATATCCTGATTTTTCTTGATGGCATCCTGTAATGTGGGTGGCCTAAAATCCTTAACCAAACCCTTCAAGGGTTCAATTAGCCCCTCTATAAATAACATAACTAACATTTGTTCTAAGATATCAGTTACCTTGAAAACCAACCTCTGAAACTTTGTGATAAATGCCTCTGGTGTACCTCTTTATCTCAATTGGACCAACTCCTTGAAATGAATTTTAGGATCCTTATTTTCGAACTTGTCCATCACCCTTTGGGTGAATTCTACATATGATGTAATTTTAGCATGTCCAAGGGTGACCAATCCATGATGCCACCATTCATTATCCTCCCCATCCAAATGTAAGGTGGAAATATTTATTTCCTTTGCCTCAGTCATTGGGTTGAGCTGGAGGTAAGTGTCCATCTTTTGCACCCAAACGCTAGCTGAAATATTAATTGATCCATCGAAAGAGGGAATATTTAACCTACCCACCCTATGCATAAGATCATATTTTTGTTGGCACTGCAGTTCTTTGTTCCATTCCCTTGGTTTGTTCCTACATTTAGCATTGTAATATTCTTGGACGAAAAATGCTTCTTGGAAACCTTCTGGTGTGGCTAGGTACTCTTCGTAACCCTTAAGGGGATCACTATCTTGGTCGTGTTGTTCTGAATCTTATGTATTCTTCTCCTTAATAAATTGCGTTAATGATGACCTTAGTATTTTACTGCTACCTGTCGGTGAATCGCTTTGTATTGGAATATGAGTGTTTTTATTCTCCTTATAGGCCCTACTACTTTGTTGACTTTCCTCTGTATTATTCCCATTGTAGCCTCCTTGGATTTGAATGATATTTTTCATGAGTTGTGTTGTATTTTATTGGATAACATTCATCTGTAGTTTTCCCGCAACTATAGATTCCAACAATTGTTGGAATTTGTCTTCACCCTGGTTTCCCATGCTTCCTTTTGGTTCTGATTCTGATGGGATTTCTTCTAACTTCCTCTCCAATGATTTGTTAGAGGGTTTTCCTACACCCCCCTTCTTCCTTAGAATTAAAATATGGAAGAATCACCACTGCATGCACAAAATATGATTTCCTTCCCACTCTTTCCCCTCACTGTAAAACGCGCGACTTTTTCTTGAAAAACCCTGAAAACCTGTTGAAATTAAAAGGATGATTACTTTAGTTCTGAGACTCCATTTTGGATGATTTTGTAATTGAAAATCAGTATTTTTCCAAGAGGAATTCAAATACCCAATTTTTTTTTGGAAAATTATGCTAAAAAAGTTTTGGATCTGATCGTGAAGTGCGCCACCCCCTTTTTCTTCCAAACAAATTCTGTACATTTTTTTGACTAAGGAAACTACTCTGATGCAATCATAGGTTGGAAAGATCAACAACTCTGATACCACTATAATATCCTTGACCCAAATTATTAATTCTTCCTATGTGAAAATGATATGAAACCCTTACAATAATTTTCTCAATGAGGAATACTATCAAACACATGGAAATCACACATAAATAGAGCATAATAATATGGAATATTATTATAAATGGGAACAACAATAAAAATATCTCTAGTGGCTGTAAAAATAGCTGCAAAAGAAGACTAGGAATATAAACTATCGACTACTAGGAAACTACACAATCTACTAAAAAATACACAAGGAAACTTGGTATGGTGTCAATGTTAAATTATGAGCTTGATTTCTTATGTGGATTAGTTCTTTTATTTTCTTCAACACTTTGATTTCAGCTTAACACACTTCAGCAATACCAAATCATAACTGAATAGAAATAACTATGTAGATAAGTAAGCATGCACATCAACAACACATATACCCTGGGGAAACCCTGTACAGGGAGAAAAACCCTAGCAAACGATATTCCTTTATTTCATTAATAATGTAAGATCACTTAAAAATATCCACCATGAATGTTCTGCTCTTAAAGAGATTTCCAAGATGACTCTGACTTGACAAAGACCTAAAAGACCTTGCTGAAATACACCTCTAATATGCTACCTCTATTGTTGATATACAACATTGATATGCTACCTCTATTGTTGATATACAACACTGATATGTTGCTGATATATGCCTCTGATATGGAACCTATATTGATGATATACAACACTGATATGTTGTTGATATATGCCTCTGATATGCAGCCTCTAATGCTGATATACAACATTGATATGTTGCTTTGGTATGCTCCCTCTTTATCACTGATATACTCCTCTATTACTTCTCCCTTAACCTGCATATCAAAACTGTATTGAAGAGAAGGGTCGACCTATGCCTATATAGGATAAAGAGGAGAAGAGGAGAGGCTCAAAATAATAACTTGTTTTCATGCTTTAATCATAACTCAGATTCATACTTTAGTTCAAACTAGACTTGAGACTGGTATACTCTAGTTTGAAAATAGAACTAGACTTGAGACTGGTATACTTTAGTTCAAAAATAGAACTAGACTTGAGACTTTAGTTACAACTCAACATTACACTTTAGTTCTAAAATAGAACTAGACTTAAGACTTTAGTTACAACTCATCATTACACTTTAGTTCTAAAATAACACTAGACTTAAGACTTTAGTTACAACTCAACATTACAGGGCAATCCAAATTCTCTTCATCTTGGATAATGTTACACATGCTAACGCACTAGATCAATACATTTATATCATTTGCAATATTAGGAATATCATTTGTTTCTAGCTCATAGGAATTTTATATTCAACCTAACATTTTCTATATGCGTTGATTTTTTCTCATGGCTCACAAGGTTTGACTAGGCTCACAGAGGTTGTACGTTCCCCCTTACTTTTGCACTAGTCTGTCTATGCTCACAGAGGTTGTACGTTCCCCATGAATTTTGCACTAGACTGTCTATGCTCATAGAGGTTGTACATTCCCCCTGAATTTTTCATTAGACTCACATAGCATCTCGTTCGTCCTAAATTTTGGTTTGACTCACAGGGGTTGTACGTTCCCCCTGGATTTTTTCAATACCTCACAAGACTGGTTGATTCTCCAAATCTCCTTGGCTAGCCTCAGGGTGGCCCATATGGCCTCTCATTGGAGAATGACTGTCAACGCTGCTAAATTAACACTCCCTGTCAGTGAGGGATTCATTCTCAGCCACACTAAGCTTGCCTCTCAGCTGCACAAACTGTCTTGAGGCCAGAGGCTTGGTAAGGATATTAGCTACATGCTCGCTCGTGGCTATGTACTGTAACTTTACAGTTTTTCTCTAGACCAAGTATCGGATGTAGTGGGACCTCATGTCAATATGTTTTGACCTGTCGTGAAATACCAGGTTCTCTATCAATTTTATGCAAGTTTGATTATCACAGTGAACCACCTTCGTCTTGAGCTTGTATCCAAACAACCCGGGAACCAATTTTTCGAGCCATACTGATTCCTTTCTAGCATCACTTGTTGTAATGTACTCAACATCTGCTGTACTCTGTGTAATGGATCCCTACCTCCACCTTGACCAATAGATCATAGAGGATCCTAAACTGAAGCAGTATCTGAAAGTACTCTTCCAATCCACTGGGCTTCCTACCCAGTCAGCATCTGCATACCCATGCAGAAATAAACCACCACTAGATGTACATATCAAACCATAAGTAATGGTCCCTCTGAGATATCTCAATATGTGCTTTGCTTCCACCTAATGTCTCTGTCTCGGTTCATTCATGAACTGACTCATTGCAATCACTTCAGAACATATATCTGGCCTAGTGTGGATCATATACATCAATGATCCAATTAGCTACCTATACATAGTGGGATCCACCAAATCTGAACCTATATTAGAATCATGTAGCTTCCTCAGGTTGGTAACCATTGGATTAGACATGGATTTGCAATTCATCATACCAAACCTATTTAGTACATCCATTGTTTATTTTCCTTATGCCATAAATATCTCGCCCTGTCTTTGCCATACTTCCAATCCTATGAAGTAATGCATCAAGCCTAAGTCTTTCATCTTGAATTCTGAGATTAGCTCCCTTTTACACCAGACTATTAGCCCTTCATCTCCTATTAGAAAGAGATCATCAACATACACAATTAGTATAATAGGTTGGTTATCTCTTACCTTGAAGTACATATTTTCATCAACATCACTTTTCTGAAATCCCAAGATTTTAAGAAGGACATCAATCCTATCATACCAAACTCTAGGACCCTGCTTAAGACCATACAAGGCCTACCTTAGATTGCATACATGAGTGCCTTTGTTATGCATGACAAAGCCATCTCATTGTTCCACAAATACCTCCTGTTCAATCTTTCCATTCAAGAATGTTATGTTTACATCAATATGATGTAGCTTCCAACCAAGAACGGGAGCTAAAGCAATAATAGTTCGAATGGAGGTATACCCGACTACAAGGGAAAAAGTCTCTTCATAGTCAATTACTTCTTTCTGAGTGAAGCGTCTAGCTACAAATATTGCTTTGAAATTTTCCACACTTCCATCAACTACATGTTTGATCTTATAGATCCATTTAGAATAAACCACTGATTTGTTTTTTGGCCTCGACACAATGTCCCAAACATTGTTCTTTATAATAAACCTGTATTCCTCAAGCATGGAATCCTTCCATACTTGTAATTTATCTTCTTCTTCAAATGAAGAAGGTTAGACATCACTAATGCTTCTCATCATTACAACATAGCCTCCAAACTTATGAGGCCTCTTCCTTTCCCTGAAAGTTCATTTGCGAGCAACTATCCTTTCTGGTTCCTACACTATTTCTTTAAGCCACCCTAAATTTATTTTGGATGGAGGTTCCTCAAGAGTTATTTCTAACACTTCAGCAGGTTCTAGGGGCTCATTACCTGGGCCTTCACAAGGTTCCTCCCTCTGATCATCTGACTCTTCATTTTTAGAAGAGGGTGAAGCTGGTTGAACTGCTTCTGATTCCTGCTGAAGCTCTCTGGATTTATTAAATGTGTCTTCCTTATGGAAAGTCACATCTCTTCTTACCTATGTTTTCCTTTGAACTGGTACATAAATCCTGTAAGCCTTGGAGTTCTCAATGTACCCCACAAAAACCCCTTTCTTGCCTGAGGGTTCCATCTTTGTCCTCTTTTCCTTAGGGACATGAATATACATATGATACCCAAATATCCTTAGATGCCCTACTTAAGGTTTGATCCCTGAGAAGACCTCTTCAGGAATCTTGTCCTTCAAGGTAGCATGTGGACACCTGTTCTAAATATACATGATAGTGGAGGTAGCTTCTTCCCATAAATAATTTGGTAGATCCTGGTCAAACATCATTGCTTTCACTGCCTCACAAATTGTCCTATTTTTCCTCTCAGCAACTCCATTTTGCTGAGGGTTATATGGCACGATCAACCATCTCTTGATTCCTACTAACTTGCATAAATCCTCAAACTGGAGAGATTGAAAATGTCCTCCATTCTATGTTCTAAGGATCTTGATGTGTTTCCCTGTCTGCTTTTCAATAAAGGCTTTATACTCTTTGAATTTATCAAATGTGTCACTTTTATCTTTAAGGAAATATATCCAACATTTTCTTGAGTAATCATTAATAAAAATGACATAATACAAACAACCACTAAGTGTAGGAGATGAAATGGGACCACATACATCGGAATGAACCAGATCCAAGATGCCCTGAGCTCTGTTATCATTACTAGGAAATGCTTTATTTATATTTTTACCTAGCATGCATCCCTTTCAAATTTCATTTTTACTAAGAGAAATAGAGGGCATGCCACATACCATGTTCTGTAGATCTGGAAGAGATTTTTAATGAATATGTCCAAGTCTTCTATGCCACAACTCACTGGATCTAGTCACATCATGAGCCAATGCCTGAACTGACTGTCTTGACATGACATACTATCCTCCACTATGAGTTCCAATGGGTTATGTTGTACTTAAGTGGCTACCTTTAGCCCATAGTAGTGCCTTCTTGTCCTTGAAGATCACCCAATATCCCTTGTACTCAAGGGTTGAAACTGATAGTAGATTCTTCTTGATCCCTAGAACATATGATGCTTCATCAATATGAAGTCTAGCCCCAGGTTCTAATCTGAAGGAAATAGAGCCTACTCCCTTTATCTTGTAACATTTGTCATACCCAAGCTCAACATTATCTGCAAAATAATTTTTTCTCGAAATATGAGAGGATATCCTTGTACCCTGTCATGTGCTTTGATCCACCATTGTCTACTAACCAAGTTTCCGGCCCCGTGAAAACTGAACTGGATAAGGTAGAAACCAAGTAATATTCTTTTCTATTTTCTTTTTCATTAGAAGGACTTTTCTGATTTCTTTTGGATTCATCATCCTCGACAGTTGAGGCATCATGATTCCCTTTTCTTGGATATTTCTTTCTAAACCAACAATCTTTAGCAAAATGACCCAACTTATTACATCTAAAGAATTTAATCTTAGATGTATTAATATTATTTCCTTTGAATGTACCTTTGGTGTTTGGCTTCCTGTGAGAGCCTTTATGGAAAGTGCCTTTCTTCTTTCCCTTGAATATTGATGTTAAAGTTGAGTGCTCTTCTTTCATTGGCTTGCTCCTGGTAGCTGTGTGACTCTCCTCCTGGAGGCAATCAAGACATAACCTCTCAAACGTGGGTTGAATCTCTCTTCCACTTACACTAGATAAGAAGGTCTCCCATGAAGAAGGAAGATAGTAAAAAATGGCCTGCACTAGATCATCATCGTCCATTGTCACCTATGTGACCAAAAGCTGATTTGATCTAATTTGGGCTATCCTGGAACAAAAGGATGCCACTGATTCACCTTTCTCCATATTCAAATACTTAATCTTGTGCTTAAGTGTCATCTTCTAAATTGGAGCCTGTTTCTCATACAAATTCACCAAGGTATCCATACATTCCTTGGCAGTCATTAATGAAGTCATTGCAGGCATTATACTTTCTTTGAATGAGTCAAAGATGATTCAATTGGCCTTTTCTTAACTCTTCCTAAAGGCCACTCTTCCTACATTATTAGTGGGTTCCTCCACCACTGTGGTCACATACTTCTCAAGATCATGATCCTGCAAGATATTTGTTATCCGGAGCTTCCACACATTGAAGTTGGGAACTCCTTCGAGCCTATCCTCGGCCCTGACTGAAATGGAGGATTCCATGGACCTCACACTAGAAACTTAATCAAGCTATCTTAGATCCATGTGTACTTGTTGTTGTACTTCAACACGCTTAACTCACCCTAAGATATGATACCATGTTGAATTATGAGCTTGATTTCTTATGCAGATTAATTCTTTAATTTCTTCAACACTTTGATTTTAGCTTAATACACTTCAACAATACCAAATCATAATAAAATAGAAATAAATATGTAGATAAGTAAGCAAGCCCATCAACAACACATATACCCTAGGGAAACCCTGTACAGGGAGAAAAACCCCAGCAAACGATATTCCTTTATTGCATTAATAATGTAAGATCACTTACAAATATCCACCATGAATGTTCTACTCTTAAAGAGATTTTCAAGATGACTCTGACCTGACAAAGACCTAAGAGACCTTGCTGAAATACACCTCTGATATGTTGCATCTATTGTTGATATACAACATTGATATGGTGCCTATATTGTTGATATACAACACTGATATGCTTATGATATATGCCTCTGATATGCAACCTCTATTGCTGATACAAAACCCTAATATGTTTCTTTGGTATGTTTCCTCTTTATCACTGATATACTCCTCTATTGCTTCTCCCTTAACCTACATATAAAAATTATATTGAAGATATGGGTTGACCTATGCTTATATAGGCTGAAGAGGAGAAGAAGAGAGGATTGAAATAGTAACTTGTTTGCATGCTTTAATCATAACTCAACTTCATACTTTAGTTCAAACTAGACTTGAGACTGGTATACTCTGGTTCGAAAATAGGACTAGACTTGAGACTGGTAAACTTTAGTTCGAAAATAGAACTAGATTTGAGACTTCAGTTACAACTCAAAATTACACTTTAGTTCTAAAATAGAACTAGACTTAAGACTTTAGTTACAACTCAACATTACACTTTAGCTCTAAAATAGAACTAGACTTAAGACTTCAGTTACAACTCAACATTACAAGGAAATTCAAAAGTCTCTTTATGGTGGATAATGTTACACGTGCCAACGAACTATATCAATACATTTATATCATTTGCAATATTAGGAATATCGTTTGTTTCTAGCTCATAGGAATTTTATATTCAACCTAAATTTTGCTAGATGCCTTAAATTTTGCTAATGGCTCACAAGGTTTGACTAGGCTCACAGAGGTTGTATGTTCCCCCTGACATTTGCACTAGTATACCTATGGTCACAAAGGTTATACGTTCCCCCTGAATTTTTCACTAGATTGTCTATGCTCACAGAGGTTGTACGTTCCCCTTGAATTTTTCATTAGACTCACATAGCATCTCGTTCATCCTGACTTTTGGTTTGACTCACATAAGTTGTACGTTCCCCCTGGATTTTGTCAATACCTCACAAGACTGGTTGATTATCCAAATCTCCCTAGCTAGCCTTAGGGTGGCCCATATGGCCTCTCATTGGAGAATGACTATCAATGCTGCTAAATTTAATAGTCAACATAGAAACCAAGGCTCTCCAAGCCTCCTACTTCTCTACTCCAGTATACTTGAATATTTTCATAAAATACCACAAGACAAAGACTCCACATGAAATATACTTTATCTATCTAGGGTGAGTATTGCACCACTGAAAGTAAACCTGCACTGGAATGTTTTTTCCTAAAACCCTAACGAAAACAATGGCCACAAGAGAACTCAATACATATAAAATAATAATGCCCAAAGAAATAGGCTCCCCTTCTATTTATTCTTCTTCTTCGATTCTTTTAGATCTTCCTTCTCGACCAAATCAAATCCTCGATTAAAATATAATTATTTATTTTATTTAATATCTCTTTAGGGTTAGATAATTTTATTCCCCTTTTGATTTGTTGACTATAGCCTATGGGAGTCATGCAGGATAATGAGTCATCAATTGGAGGGGGACATTACATTACTTATCTTACCAAACTAAGTAAATAAACAATAGGAAATGAATATTAAAGAAATTATTTGATTCCAATTACATGAGCCCAAGGAAGCTCTTCAACACCCTTGGTAAGAAAACATGAGCATCCAACTCATGCGGATGGATTCATGGATCCTTAGACTTCATTATGTAGGCCACCGAAGGTGATCCAATGTGTCCTCTGCAATCCACAATACATCTTCCAAATTTCTATTCTTCTGTTTGATTAAATATTCAAATTACTCTTGACCTCGAGTCTTATGGCTAACTCTTTCTGTAAACATTTCTTCAATTTATTTAGCAACATTGACTAGACAATCCATTCCTTTCTTTCATGGCTCCGTCCTCACCATCCTCTTAATTTTCATGAAACTTTTATAAGTTAGAAACATTAAACATTGGATAAATTCCCTCGACAAATCTATCTTCTAGGTATTTTCAGATATTTTTCTCAAAATCTTACATGGACCAGTTTCATTGTACTTGAGTTTTTTTTGTGTTTGTCTAGGAAATATATTCTTCTTCAAATGTGCCATCACTATATTTCACTCTTTGAAAAGATTCAAGTTCCTATGCAAATCTTCCTTCTTCTTATAGCTAGCATTTCTTTATTGTAACTTATTTTCGACCTGTTCATGAATGCCATGCATTCTTTCTACAAAATCATCTGCATCAATGCTCCTTGTGTCCTCTACTTCTAGAAAATTAACCAAATCTACAACACCCTTTTAAAACCTTCCATACACTACCTGAAATGGAATTTTACTAGTGTATCTATTCACTAAATTGCTGTAAACAAATTCATCTTTAGCTAAATCCAAATCCCATTGAACCATTTTGTCTCCAATAAAACTCCTAAACAAGTTTCCTATACTTTGGTTAATTACCTCTTTCTAACCATCTGTCTATGGATGATATGTTAAACTATACTACAACTTAGAACCCACCTTCTTCCAAAAATTTCTAGGAAATCAATTATCTATGTCAGAAGTTATACTCATAGGATTTTAGGGTCCTAACCTCTCTAACCCTAAAGTTGATAGAGTAATATGTTCTACTATGTAATAAAGGTTGACATTAGTAAATAAGGCCAATGAATAACATGAACACATCTAGTGATGACCTACTAGGTCCAATGCCCATAGAACATAGTTATAATAACTCTGCTGGTAGCTTCAAGACTCAAGTTTCTCTCAAAATATTCAATCAAGCCCAAAATCCTTCACTAACAAAGTCTTGGACTCCCCATTACACACCATTCTACAATTTAAATTTATGAACAATGTGCTTATCTTAAGATCCTTCTTTATAATCAGCGCCAAACTGTAACACCCTGTTTCCCCTAGCTTGTAAATATAACTGGACTGGCCAAGAACTATGGCAAACTCATAAATGTGAATATGTGATGTAAATGGACCTTGAGGAAAAGGTCAATGAATGTGAATAACATTTTGAATTATTGCAGGACTGTTGAGAGGGGATGTGCAGAAAAAGAGACCACGATGGCGGTGGAAGGCACCTGGAAAGGTGGCGTTAACTTCCACCGAGAAATAGCACTGTATTTGGACTCCACTGGCCCAGAGAACCAAAAGCGGCTCGCTGGCCCCGAATTTAATGTCTTGCAAGCTGGTAGGCAGATGGCTTAATGAGGGATGGGATGGTGAACCGCCCATCCGTAGAGCCATCAGGCTTGATTAGCATGAGGGGAATCGTGCCACACGCAACCTCGCAAGAGGATAAGGCGTGAGGTAGAAGAGATTTCGAGGGGCAGACGCGAGGGGAACTCTGGCATTACGCAGAGTGAGTGATAGCAGAGAGGAAGGATTGCAACCTTTGCTTCTAGTCACTGGAAGACAGAGAGACGCAGTCTCACATCATCGTGGTCTCAACTCGGGGGTGGCTAGTGGTAAATCTGTTGGGAGTTGTCGAGCCTACGGTTGGGTGGAAATGAGCACCCCTCTCAACAGTTACTTAACCCTGGTGTTATTTCTGTTAAGTTTTTTGCCTCTGACACCTTGAAATATGTGTATTTTGATAACTATACTCATAAGCTGCGGAATTGTGAATGTTTTCATTATAAGAATGACTGTATGATGGTTGATCGGTACTAGTAGTTTTATAAGCTTATAACAGAAAAACCATGCATGGCTTATGTTGATAAATGAATTTAATTATGCTTAAGTTGAACCAAGTCAGACTTCCAGCCCATTCTCGGGAAGTTGTTTCCCCTTATCTGTCTCTAGGGATGCCCCAGAATAGATCTCTTCATAGAGATTCCCTCCTTGGGAAGGTTTACCAAGGACCTGGAGAAGAGACTTGAATGGGAAAGTCTTAATAACCCTGTACGAGGAGGAATGACCCTCTTAAAATTATGAGGTAGCAGCGTAGCGATAAGCAAAGAATCGACGGATGAGATCCTGTCGGAAGACCCAGGGTAATTCACAACCGTTAAATTGACGAAAGAAACAAGGGCGTTACATACCTTAATCCTTTTCCCTCTATCTTCGTGATTAGCGTTGAAATTGGGACCGTAGACCCCCAAGGTCCATGAGAACATTTGGACCGTTGATCTTTCCACATCCATGAAGAAGTGGAAGAATGAACGAGGTGGGACATATCTGAGCCATAAGATCTTAGCTAGAAAAACTCGACAGCCATTGGATCCGTTAAGAGATGCATAAGGGTTAAACCTTCGTGAACAGTAGGGGTAAAACCCCGACGAGAGGGTTGACACATTGGGATATCGGTACTCGGGATATCGAAATTCTTGAGGTCGAGAAAGTCGGGGCATTTCAAGTCCCGAAACAACGAAATGATCTGGACCGTCCATTTGTGTAGACATGTGGTGGAAATCGAGAGCTGATCAGTATATCGGCTACCGGGGTTTTGAGTTGATAGAGAATTTCTGTCATTGGGGTATCAAAAACTCTGAAATCATGATATTGGATCAGGGTCGTCTATCAACCAGAACATGTGGCGGAGATCTAGACCATCGGGGAAGTCCTGATAGAAAAGTCAATAGGTGCATCGGGGTTCGGTATTTCGTGAGTTCTGAGGACAAGACTTCCAGAGCATCATAAGTCGCGAAATCGTGAGAGACGATCAGGACCATCCATCTTGAGGAGGATGCATGGAGGAGATCAGAGCATTCGGGAGGTTTCCCGAAAAGAAATTCGTCCATTGACATTTCGGGAGTCGGGAAATCAGGAATCCCGTGGACAAGAAGTCCTTGCAATTCAGAATCGCGAAGTCTGAAATTCTGACAAGGAAGGGAAAGCCCCATTGTGGGGGCCAGCTGTCAGCATAGCGGAGAATCAGTATTCGAGAGATCGACAGTCCCGAGAACAAATGCATTTCAGCATTTGAAACCCCGAAGTCCCGATAGAAATTAGGGACCGTTGGTTTCATGGGAGATCACAGCCGTTGATCACGCTAAAGGCGAAAAGGGGTTATTAACTGATGTCATATCGGGAATCGGAGGATCGCGAGTCCTGAGGACAAATGCATTTCGGCGTTGAAAAGTCCGAAACCCCGATAAGCAGTGTGGCTGCGGTCATATGGGGGAAGGTCATGTGGACCAAAGGTCTAGCCCGAAGGGTTAGCTGAAGTCAGAGCGTGTCATCTTTTGGAAGCCCAAAACCCCGAAAGGAGATAAGGCTGCGGTCTTGTGAAATAGTGGTCATATGGGACAGGATTTAGCCAAGAGGGCTAGCACGTAAAGGGGCACATCAACAAATCGGAGATCAGGAGTTCGAGAGGACAGGAACTCTTGTCATCGGGAATCACGAAACCCCGAAACCCAAAATTATCATTGGGGAAATGTCACAGGCGCTTGAAGAAGAGGCCATGACAGGGAAATAAGGACCTATGGATCGGGTTTGGCATTTCGCTGCTGCGAGCTTCGGGGATTCTCATTGTTGAGAAATCAATGAAAAAGTTTGATTTTAGGTAGTGGGTATGTTACAAAGTGGTATCAGAGCATGGTTACAACACTCGGCCTGATTGGGCTCATGTACGAGTTTTGCATAAGCTCCGTTCGAAGTACTCCTACGAAGAAATAACCCCTAACATAACTCTCTTGTCTAGGATTAAAACTTGGAAACGAGAACTCGACTGTGTATGCATGTGAAAGAGTTATGAATTATGCACAAATTATAAAAATGTATTTAAATATTGACTAGTATCCAGCGTTTGTCTTTTCACTCAAGCGGACGATCAGCCGTGGGAATCTACAGATGCAGAGCATGGTGACTCACCAAGAGGTGGGAGAAGGGTCCCACAACAGAGACGAAGAGTCTGACGAAAGAAGAGCAATAGGAACCCCTCCAGATCTAGATGAGACTATGAGGAGTCTCATGTTTGAATTGCAAAGCTGCAAGGCTGACAATGAAAGAATGATGAAAGAACAAGAAAAGAAAACCGAAATTAATGCATTTTTACTGTAGATCTTATCTGACCTACAACGACAAATGCAGCAGGAACCTGAGATGCAGAATCATGGTCGTGTCAGTGGCCATATTGAGAGAAGCACATCAAGAAAGGTCCACCCCAGAGGTAAAGGACCAGTGTTAGACGATTCCACT
Organism: Picea engelmannii; assembly: GCA_009831015.1. NCBI lineage: Eukaryota > Viridiplantae > Streptophyta > Pinopsida > Pinales > Pinaceae > Picea > Picea engelmannii. Next base: position 16,090 of record ML780790.1, read on the forward strand.
GAAAAGGAAGCTGGCGATTCAGAAGGCTATTTCAGCAGCAGGACCAGTTCCTATTCTTGAAGAAAACAAAAGAAACAAAAGACTTCCAAGGGTCATAAATTTGAAGAATTCATAAAGGCCAAACCTCCCTCCTTCGACGATGAGATAAATAAGGGAGAGGAAACCAAGGCTTGGTTACTTGTACTGAAGAAATACTTCAGAGTCCATGATTTTTCAGAAAATCTAAAGGCCCGAGTGACCACTTTCAATCTAAATGGAAAGGCTTCCATCTGGTGGGAAGATCTTAAGAACATGAAAGGGGTCCGCGAGGAGGACCTGTCTTGGAAACGGTTTGAGAAGTACTTCCAGAAGAAGTATTTGTCGGA
>ML780790.1:19999-74070 GCA_009831015.1 Picea engelmannii
AATGTGAATATGTGATGTAAATGGACCTTGAGGAAAAGGTCAATGAATGTGAATAACATTTTGAATTATTGCAGGACTACTGAGAGGGGATGTGTAGAAAAAGAGACCACGATGGCGGTGGAAGGCACCTGGAAAGGTGGCGTTAACTTCCACCGAGAAATAACACTATATTTGGACTCCACTGGCCTGGAGAACCAAAAGCGGCTCGTTGGCCCCAAATTTAATGTATCGTAGGCTGGTAGGCGGATGGCTTAATGAGGGATGTGATGGTGAACCGCCCATCCGTAGAGCCATCAGGCCTGATCAGCGGGAGGGGAATCGCGCCACACACAAACTCGCAAGAGGATAAGGCATGAGGTAGAAGTGATTTCGAGGGGCAGACGCGAGGGGAACTCTGGCATTACACAGAGTGAGTGATAGAAGAGAGGAAGGATTACAACCTTTGCTCCTGGTCACTGGAAGACAGAGAGACACAGTCTCAAAGAATCGTGGTCTCAGCTCGGGGGTGGCTAGTGGTAAATCCGCTGGGAGTCACCGAGCCTACGGTTGGGTGGAAACAAGAACCCCTTTCAGTAGTTACTTAACCCTAGTGTTATTTCTGATAAGTGTTTTTCCTCTGGCACCTTGAAATATGTGTATTTTGATAACTATACTCATAAGCTGCGGAACTGTGAATGTTTTCATTATAAGAATGATTGTATGATGTTTGATCAATACTAGTAGTTGTATATGCTTATAACAAAAAAACCACGCATGCCTTATGTTGATAAATGAATTTAATTATGCTTAAGTTGAACCAAGTCAGACTTCCAACCCATTCTCGGGAAGTTGTTTCCCCTTATCTGTCTCTAGGGATGCCTCAGAATAGATCTCTTCACAGAGATTCCCTCCTTGGGAAGGTTTACCAAGGACCTGGAAAAGAGACTTGAATGGGAAAGTCTTAATAACCCTGTACGAGGAGGAATGACCCTCTTAAATTTCCGAGGTAGTAGCGTAGGGATAAGCAATGAATCGACGGATGAGATCCCGTCGGAAGACCCAGGGTAATTCACAACCGTTAGATTGACGAAAGAAACAAGGGTGTTACATACCTTGCCCCTTTTCCCTCTATCTTCGTGAATAGCGAGGAAATCGGGACCATACACCCCCAAGGTCCATGAGAACATTTGGATTGTTTATCTTTCCACATCCACGAAGTAGTGGAAGAATGCACGAGGTGGGACAGATCTGAGCCATTATATCTTAGCTAGAAAAACCCGATAGCCGTTGGATCCATTAAGAGATGCATGAGGGTTAAACCTTCGTGAACAGTAGGGGTAAAACCCTGACGAGAGGGTTGACACATCGGGATATCGGAATTATCAAGGTCGAGAAAGTCGGGGCATTTCAAGTCCCAAAACAACGAAATGATCTGGACCGTCCGTTTGTGTAGACACATGGCGGAAATCGAGAGCCCATCGGTATATCGGCTACCGGGGTTTTGAGTTGACAAAGAATTTCTGTCATCGGGGTATCAAAAACTCCGAAATCATGAGATTGGATCAGGGACGTCTATCAACCGAAACACGTGGCGGAGATCCAGACCATCGGGGAAGTCCCGATAGAAAAGTCAATAGGTGCATCGGGGTTCGGTATTTCGTGAGTCCTGAGGACAAGACTTCCGGGGCATCAGAAGTCACGAAATCACGAGAGATTATCAGGACCGTCCATATTGAGGAGGACGCATGGAGGAGATCAGAGCATTCAGGAGGTTTCCCGAAAAGAAAGTCGTCCATCGACATTTCGGGAGTCAGGAAATCGGGAATCCCGTGGACAAGAAGTCCTTGCAATTCGGAATCGCGAAGTCCGAAATTCCGACAAGGAAGGGAAAGCTCCATCATGGGGGCCAACTGTCAGCATAACGGAGAATCGAGATTTGAGAGATCGTCAGTCCCAAGAACAAATGCATTTCAACATTTGAAACCTCGAAGTCCCGATAGAAATCAGGGACCGTTGGTTTCATGGGCGATCGCAGCTATTGATCATGCTAAAAGTGAAAAGGGGTTATTAACTGATGTCATATCGGGAATCGGAGGATCGCGAGTCCTGAGGACAAATGCATTTTGGCGTTGAAAAGTCTGAAACCCCAATAAGCATTGTGGCTGCGGTCATATGGGGGAAGGTCACATGGACCAAAGGTCTATCCCGAAGGGCTAGCTGAAGTCAGAGCGCGTCAGCTTTTGGAAGCCCAAAACCTCGAAAGGAGATATGTTGCGGTCTTGTGAAATAGTGGTCATATGGGCCAGGAGTTTAGCCAGGAGGGCTAGCGCGTAAAGGGGTGCATCGAAAAATCAGAGATCGGGAGTTTGAGAGGACAGGAACTCTTTTCATCGGGAATCACAAAACCCCGAAACCCGAAATTATCATCGGGGAAATGTCACATGCATGTGAAGAAGAGGCCGTGACAGGGAAATAAGGACCTATGGATCGGGTTTGGCATTTCACTGTTGCGAGCTTCGGGGATTCTCATTGTTGAGAAATCAACGAAAAAGTTTGATTTTAGGTAGTGGGTATGTTACACAAAATCTTTTCACATATCCACGATATAATTTCCTTTTTATATCATGAAGTGATAACCTTAATCCCACAAGACTGAGCGTTAAATCCTTGGGTGACAATTTGAGTGGTTTATTGACTTTTAAACGGGCCTTTATAACAAAAAATTGTTTTATGTTTACAACCTTTGGGGGGTTCAATGATGGATTCTAAAACCCACTTGAGGGGGTGACAATGAGATTCACCAGTCATCACTTGTATATAGGAAGTATTACCTTTACCACTTTCGAGGGGTACCCCCAAGGTTAACCACCTCAAAAAAATACACCTGAAATGGACCACGACTGTTGATCTTCTACTAAATCTCGATTGAATGATTTGTAATGGATCTCACTTATTCCACTAGTCAAACATTGTTCCACCACCTTTGAATTAATTAGGATCGTCAATCCCATATTTTAATCAATGATCGATGGCTCACATTTACTCTTCAAACTAATAAAGGGTTTTAACCTTGATTTCTAAAAGAATTTAACTCAGAATTTTCCTCTGCTCTCAAAACTAAACCTCAAAACCTACAATCCAATATCATGAAATTATTTCTGGCACAAAATTGTACCCGAGCATTATATATCAACAATTAAACTCAATATTCATTTACATGATACATTGGGACACATACAATGTTTTGGAAATATAATTTAAACCATTCATAACTACATTAAAGACCAGGGATAATCCTCCTAGTTATAAATACACAAATTGGTCCTCTATGGTCCTTCCACACTCAAATATCTCACACACAAACTCTCCAAATCAGTCTCTCTTGGCCCACACCTTTATCGAATGACTACACAGATTTTATGCTCGAAGGCTTATAATGAATCGAAGATAATTTTCTAGCTCAATGAAACAAATTCCTAAAACCCTGCAACTATTTTACAACAATAGCACTCTTTCTTTCCATAATTGATGAGGATCAATTAGATCGAATCCTAGATACATAAGAAAATCCACCTAATCCAACTAATTTTCTCAATTAATCCATTTACATAATAAATAGACAAAACAACCCTTTTTCTTCCTAACAACGTTATCCTTATAGAATATAATCAGAACTTAGGAAGAATAAAATAATTAAATTAAGGGAACCCACTCCCTTTACTAAATTCTAAGACCTTCTTAGGATTTCTCTAATAAATTGATTTCTAATGGGAAATTCTCTTGCATCAGGCTCCCAGGTTTACAATTTTTCATGATCTTTTGATCATGTGTTTTGAACTTCCTTATTCCTCCTGGATCCCATAGATGATGTTGTCCATATGATTTGTTTCATTGTTTCCTCATTGTTGTCCTTCATCTTCTAGGATTCCAAACTTGTTTTTTCTGATGTTGTCCACTTAGTTAGATGTCCTACTGCTTCATTACCATTTGTATTTTAACAGGATCCCATACCTTGCTTGGTTGTTTTCCACTTGTTCTCCTTCCATAAGTTTGTTCAATCATTTGTACCTTGTAGTTGTGTGTCTTTTTCATTTCATTATATATACACTTGGGTATATTCATCTGTTAAAAAACACAAGTATTCCAATAGAGGAAGAACACCTTTAGTAACCAGCCACACAATCAGATCAAGGATCAACACACCTATGTTTTGACATGGTAAAACCCCTATGGGGAAACATCCATGATCCCAACCAACACAGCCACTTGGAGAAGTTTATTAATTCAAAATAAAAATATTACAAAGATATTTTACAAGAGAGTTTCTCACAATTGATCATTTATAAATGATCCTCCTTTCTCTTTAAATAGATATCATGGACCAATCGAGTGTTAAGACATAGATCAATGGTCGTTAATATTGAGGAGAATATGAACCGTTGGATCACTCTATGTCAGGAACATATAGTGATCGTCGGATTTCATAACTACAAATGCATACTAATGCATACTAAAGAAAAACACTAAGAAACACACTTTTACCTAATGACACATTAGACCAAGTATATATTAACTAAATCCTATGTTTTTAATTATCCTAACATCCCCCCTTAAGAACAACTTGGGATAGGATTGAAGGACTTAAAATATTGAAACAATAGGAGAAGGAAGGATGCATTAGAGCCTATCCCCCCTTGATGACAACTTCCTGCACTCCTAACATAGATCGAAGTTTGGAAAACTTTGCTTCTGTAAGAGACTTTGTGAAAATGTTTGCAACTTAATCTTTTGTAGGGAAAAAGAGCACTTCAATAACTTGATCATGAATGTGATTTCTGATGAAATGCATGTGTAGCTCGATGTGTTTACTGCGTTGATGTTGAACTGGGTCTTTGGCGAGCTTGATGGCACTCTGATTGTTACACCAAAGGATGCTTGGATAATTCTGCTGGAATCAAACTCTGAAAGGATTTGTCGAAACCACAAGGCTTCCTTACTTTCATTTACTGAATCTTCGTACTTTGCTTCTGCTGAAGAAAGTGCAATAGCTTGTTGTTTCTTACAGGCCCAAGTGACAGGTCCTGAACGAAGGCTCAAAACATAACCTGCAGTAGAATTTTGATCATTAGAGTCATTGGCCCAATCTGAATCAGTGAATCCAACCAATAAAGGAGTCCCCCCTAAACTGTAATGTATCTCGAACTAGACTTTACCACAAACATAGCAAAGTATCTTTTTAGCTTCTTTCCAATGGCTTTCATGGGGTGTTTGCATATATCGGGAAACAAGAACAACAACAAAGTAAATATCAGGACGAGTATGAGTCAAGTATAAGAGGCTACCAACTAACTGATGGTACAAGGTGGCATCAACTTTGGGATAAGTATAGGTGGCAATAATCTTGACTCTATATTGGAAGGGAGAAGGGGTTGGTTTGTAATCGTCCATGTGAAAGCAACAAATAACGCCACAAGCATACTTAGATTGGGAAATAAAAATTCCTTCATTGGTTTGCAAAACTTGGAGGCCAAGTTAATAGTGCAAAAAGCCTAAGTCTGTCATTTCAAATTTCTTCTTAAGGATGGTTTTCACATGGTTTAAAAGTTTTGAGTCACTACCAGTAAGGATAAGGTCATCGACATAAAGGAAAAGGATGATGATATGGATTCCTACTTTCTTGGTATAGACATTAGGATCATAATGGAATCTAGAGAATCCAGTGTCAATAAGAAAGCTTTCCATTTTGTTATACCAAGCTCAAGAAGCTTTCTTAAGACCATAAATATATTTCTTAAGGCGACAAACAAGGATAGAGTCATTCTGAACATAGCTAGGAGGTTGTTCCATATATATTTCTTATTTCAAATCTTCGTGCAATAAGGTAGATTTAACATCCATCTGATGGACCTCCCATTTATGTGAGGAAGTAAGGGCAAGAATAAGGCGTATGGAATTCATTTTCACTACAGAGGTAAATGTTTCATTATAGTCAATTCCTTCAACTTGGGAAAATCCTTTGGCAAATAATCGAGCCTTGTGTCTTTCAACACTTCCATCTAATGCATACTTAGTTCTATAGACAAATTTACATATGACAATTTTTCTTCCTTTTAGAAGAGGTATAAGATCCCAAGTATTGTTTTCCATTAAAGAATGATAATCTTCATTCATTGTTGTATCCCAATCTGGATGGCCTGAAGCTTCTACAAATGTCCTTGGATCATGAGTCTCTGAAACTTGAGCCAAAATAGAAGAGGCTCGATGGAACTATGAATGTGTCGGACGGTGATATGAAGGATCATCGAAAATATCACCAACTACTTCTCGTGTCGAAAAAATCCATCTAGGAAGCAGAGGATTTGGTGCTGGTTCATGTTCAAAGGACTTATCTGGAGGAAGGTGAGTTACTGAAGGTGTATTTTCATCCTCACTATCATCATATGAAGAGGAAACCAAAATAGGAACATAAGAAGGAATAAAATTCGAGGATGGATCGCAGGCCAAAGAAGGCACAAACGTCGAAGATGGATCACATGCCGAATAAGTCACAATCATTGAATTAGGCTCACATTCCAAGATATTTTCATCAAATTTAACATCTCTTCTAATAATAATTTCATTACAATGTGGTTGAAGAAGTCTATAACCTTTGACATCTTCAGAATAACCAACAAATATGTACTTCTCACTTTTAGGTTGCAATGCTTTCCTTTTCGCATCAGGAATGTGATCCCATGCTATACTGCCAAATACAAATAAGTGATTTACATCTGGCTTAATTTTAGTCCAAGATTCTTTCAGTGTTATACTTTTAAGAGCCTTTGTGGGAGTTCCATGTTCTGATACCATGTTCGAAATTACATGTATTTCAACAGAGGATGAAAACCTTCAGTAAACACTCACACAACAAGATCAAATATAAAAAAACCAATGTTTTGACATGGTAAAACCCCTATGAGAAAACATCCATGGCCCCAACCAACGCGACCACTTGGAGCAGTTTATTAATGCAAAAGAAAAAGATTAGAGAGAGATTTTTCAAGAGAGTTTCTCACAATCGATCATCGACAAATGACCCTCCATGTTGTCTAAATAGATATCATGGACCAATCATGTGTTAATCCACATATCAATGGTCATTAATATCGAGGAGAATATGAACCGTCGGATCACTCTATGTTGGGAACATATCGTGACTGTCATATTTCCTAACTACAATTGCATACTAAAGAAACACGCTAAGAAACACACTTTTACCTAATGACACATTAGACCAAGTAGATATTAAATGATTCCTAAGTGTCTAAATATCCTAACATCATCAAATACTCCTATAACTCATCCAATTTAATGTCCCATTCTATTCTATTTTGGTACATTCCACCACTTCTTGTTTTCCACCTAGGGTTTTTATATAAACTATGTATGGATATTTTCACCTGCTTGGTTTCAAATCTTCCTCTTTCCTTAATTCCTTGGAGATATTCCTCATATTTCATAACATATGTTTTCCCATGCATACTAATTTTCTTTTTCTGAGACATTACTTCTTCATTTTCTTGATATGGAAGAGTTATAAAAATTATTTCTTCTTTACTACAAATTTGTAAAGCATATACCCAACTATTGGACTTGTAAACACATGGTTCATAAACCATATTAGCCTCATAGACTACTCTTCTCTCATTAAATAGAGGAACATACAATGGATAGCTCATACATTCTTGTAGAAGCTTCTCCATGATTATAAAACAACAATTAATCTATTTCTTGGATGTTATCATTTCAATGCTACTTCTGTCCAAAAAAATAATGTTGAAAATAATTCCACTTCACTCCTATCTTGTCATGATTCCCAAATCTAGGGTCTTCCAAATCTGTATTTAACAAAAATTTGTGCAACCAATAATGCACATCTCTCAGTTTCATGTTCATTTGATATGGTTGTGGTTGTTCAAGGATACTATTTTATTTGATTACCTTCATGAATTAATTATATCAAAATAACAATTTAGCAATAAACAATTCATACCTTTTTGCAAAATCTCCTCCATGATCATGCACCAATGATTAATTTCCCCAACTTTACCATTATCTTTCACTGTCATTCTACCCTTGGCAAGTCCCATACTTTCATCACTAAATTTTTCATAACCCATTTCAAAATTCTATGTCGTGTAACAATTATAGTATATCTAAGCCAACCCATGACTCTCTTCATGCCTTCATTTTCCTTAGATTGTTGTCTCAATTTTGAAATCTTCTGGTTTCCTTTCTCTTTGACTTTCCTTCATTGAAATTTTTTTGTCTTCAATCTGCCTCTAGATGATTTATCTATCTCACCTAATGATGTCCCCTTTCTTTCTTCAGAAGATTGACTTCTATTTCTTCCATTTTTAATGCTTTCTTGCTGCCTATAACTCTGTTTAAGGAATTCACTTCTTCATACAATCTAAAATGGTACTTTTTGCTCCATATTTCTCCCTCATCATACTTCCTATCATCTTGAATTTCCAAAAGATATTTGTTTTTTTTTAGAACAAATTCTTGATCATATATGCTAAGCCTTCATTTGATTCTCATTGTCTCAGTAATGCCTTGATGTGAAATAGTTTTAAGAACTCTTTTTCCTCTATACTTCCTTTCTGACTGCAATTCCTAATTTGAATTCATGGCTCGCTCCTTTATCATTATTGAGGCTTCAATTTTACTATTTCCAGTTTGTGTAATCTCCTTCACATGTACAAATTTACAAATACACAATGTTCTTGGAAGTTTCCTCCCTTTCCATTTTTATGAAATACAAATCTTCATCTTCAAAATATTTTCTTCCGCTTTTACCTTCCTTTCTATCTATTGCAAACATGTAGTTTTTTGTTCCTTCAAATACATTAAGTCCCCCTTGAACTTGTAAGTCACTTTCTATAGCTTCATGGGTATACTTTATACTGTCATCCTCATTATTATCTTTGAAGACAACTACTTTCTCTTTATTTCCTTGTTGTTTTATTGGCCAATTATGAGTCTGATTGCTCCCATTTTGTTCAAACCTTTCCTCATATAAAATTTGGATGGTCCATACCATTTGTTTTACTGAAAACTCCTTAGATTCATACGATTTGATCCTAAATTTGATTGGTTCAATCAATAGAAGGTCCTATTGGCTGCATCCTATATTTCTCCTTAACTATGAATATCCCTTAGGTTCTTTTCTGTCTTTAGGAGATAATTCTTCATCTTTTTCTTCCAATCAGGGTATTTTTTAAGGATTCAAGTATTATACCTATGTATAGTTCTCTAGGGAACTATTTTGGTTTGAAAAATCAAACATATAGTATATAGGCAAATACTCAACAAAAAAATTATAATTTACTATTAAAACTTGTAATTTTTTAGTGAATATTATCAATTTAATTATATTTATGTAAAAATAGGCTATTTTAAACCATATTGGCGAATATTTTTTTAGAAAATGGCCAAAACAATTCGCCAATTGGTGAAATTTTGCCCCTAAAATATACCCTACTTCCAATGTTACAATTTCTTTAAAAACATTGGGTTTTGCTGACCAATCCTCCAAAAAATTTAGTTCCTCCTCATAGTGCATTGGACCTACATCTAAGTATTGTTACTTGTCTTCAGGAATTACATTCTCTCTTTCCATCACAAGGTTGATGCCTTTAATTATATCTCATGAATTCTTCTTGTTTCTGTCTCTTTGAGACAATTATGCATTTTCCTCTTCCTTTATGAAAATTTTTAATGACTATCCATCTGCATGACCTGCATAACCTGCATACATATACAATTTATTAGTTTTAAAAACAGGAGACTCTTGAGTCTCTTTTGATGCTTCTGGCATCATCTCACTTTGTTGGAATAAACTGTTCAAACACTTCATGAGGTATTCATTCTGATTCTCATTAGCCTCTTCATCCTTCTATTGTATTAAACTCTCCCATTCCTCTATGATACTCTCATCAAATCCCTCATATACATCATCATCTCAAAGAATTGATCCTTTCTTTGGTTCAAAAAAGTGAATTGTTGTTCCTACTTATAAGGAATTTATGTACTTGTATTCTCTTATATATTCCTCTCTGACCCAAGAATTCAATCTATGATTCAATTTTTGCCTTAATTTCCTTACATACAATTGTTCAATAGGTCACTTAACCTTCTTTTTCAAATTCCAACCATATATTTTCTCTTCTTCTTGTAAAATCTTCATCACCACATTGAGTCATTCCTTTAACTTAGAAATCTCTCTGTCAAATTCCTCATTGCTTATCTGTCTTCTGCCAATTTCTATGACATTCTCCTTCCTCTTGTTGTGGCTTCTTCCTGAACCTCTAACATGAATATCACTAGTCATCTTCATCTCTTCCATTGTGAGCTTCTCCTTGGCCATTGTGAGTTCCACTAAGACTCTTCTCTGTTGAAGGTCTCTACACCTTGCCACTCAATACCTCATCAAGCTTTCCCTCATGAGCTTGAAATCTTGGTATCCTTTTGGTTCTATCTCCTAGAACCTTCTGAGAATCCTCTACTCAACTTCATAATATCTAGGATTCTTCACTCCACTCACTTCCTCTTGAGAACTGCAATCATCCTCTTCTCTTAAAGAAATTATCACAACTTCTTCCTATTTTGAGGGTTATTTTTACACAAATTCTCTTCTTTTCTCTTCTCCTCACTTCCAACCTCAGTTGGAATGTTTTTACAACATCCCTTGTTGCAAGGTTATTTCTACCAAACAATTCTACTCTTCCTTAAGATCCACATTCACTCTTCTTCCAATGTCACATCTCTCTAGCTGTAAGTCATTTTTATAGTGTCTTCCTCTAATGTTTCTACCTTCAATAAACAAATAAATTTCTTCATCAATTTTTTTGCAAAAAGATTAATACCTACAAAATTTTCTTCCATGATCTTGTCTTCCAAACATTCCTTTCCAACCTTGATCCTTGGCTTGAATGCCTCCAATTTGTATTACCTCTTACCGCTTCTAATTGTCTCTCCTGGGCTTACCTCTTTACTAAAATACACATGAGTATTCTTTCTTGTAATCAAGCTTCAAACCTATACTTAACCTTTGCTACATGAAAAAATTATCCTTTCCAATTCAAATTTAGTTGAATTTTGATCTCTTTCTCTTTCCCAAAGAGTGACACTGCGCTCTAATACCAGAAATTGATGTCCTAACAAGTCAAATTCCCACATAATAGAGTTAGAATAACTCTTTTGATGTCTTCAACACTCGAGTTTCTCTCAAACTCTTCAATCGGCCCTAATATCATTCACTAATAGAGTCTTGGATTGTCTATTATGCACCGGTCCAAAATTTAAATTTGTGAACAAAATGCTTATCTTAAGCGCCTTATTTATAATCAGTGCCAAACACTTTTCACATATCGATGATATAATTTAATTTTTATATAGTGAGGTGCTAACCTTTATCCCACAATACTGAGTGCTAAATCCTTAGGAGGAAATTTGAGCGGTTTATTGACTTTTCAACGAGCCTTTATAAAAAAAAGTGGTTTTATGTTTATAACCTTTGGGGGGTCCAATGATGGATTATAAAACTCGCTTGAGGGGGTCGTGGTGATAGTCACCAGTCAACATGTGTCACTAAGCAGTATTACCATTACCACTTGGGATGGGTACACCCAATGTTAACCACCTCACACAATATCCACCCGAAATGGACCACGACCATTGATTTGCTACAAACCCCTGATCAGAGTATCTAGAATGGATCTCACTTATTCTGTTGGTCAAATTTTGTTACACTACATTTTGATTAATTAGGATTGTCGATCACATTGTTTTATCAACGATCGATGACTCACGTTTACTTTGCAAACTGATAAATGGTTACTCAAAACACATTGTTTCACCTAGTTGGAAACATGTGTAACCCTTGTTGGTACCCCTTTGAGTATTAACTCATTAGAAAATAACCGCACATGTCCTTTCACTCCCACATACCATCGAGTATATAGGGAGTCCCATAGGTCTCCTGAAAATAATTTTAGATTATCCAATCGATCGCTTAATGATCCAGATTATTTTCGGCACGAAATGATAGCAGAGATATAATAAAGAAATTCATATAGATATCACGTATATCCAATAATATAACAGAAATATATCAGATATGAAACCATAAACAAAGAGATACAATAATTCACGATTTCTATTAATGAAAGAAATGTACAGAGACTGTAAAAATACAGAGTGAAAGACTCGCTAGAATGGTGACAGCTTATCTCTGAGAAGAGATGTGACAGCTACTCGCATTCACAAAAAGATGATTACAATGAGGCTCTGAAGGCCTTTTTACAATAATCAGGAATGCCAAAAACCCTAGACATCCAAAAAACCTAACCCTAGGAGATGAAGCGCCAAAAGTCATGTGGGCCCCGTTTGGGTAAGTTAGTACATCAACTTCCTGGGGTCGTAACTTTTGCATACGATCTCCGTTTTAGGCGTATGATAGCTCGTTGGAAAGGTGTCATTGAGGAGATTCATTTTTGGAGATCAATTATGCATTCAAATATTATTGAGAACCTCTATCTCTAAAAACCTTCATTTAGGCCCTCAAAATGGCCCCGGAAGTTAAACCCTGCTAAAAATAGTAAATTGCCAAAATTGTCAGAAAACTGTTTTGAGCCAATTGGAAAAGGTGGGTGGCCACCGATATCCACCTGGATCACTTTAATACTATAATGAAACTGAGAACAACATTAAATAAGATTAATATCATATACATGGGTAATTGGGTAGTACGATTAAGGGTATGGTTGAGCCTCCTTAGTTAGAGCCCCAAGATATTGGGCTGGGTACTATTGTTGTACCCCATCTTTATATCCGAGATATAGAGAACATGGAAATATCTTGTCCATAGGAACCCTCATATCCCTAAATCCTTACTATTGGAAATTAATAGAACAACAACAAAAGAGAAAAATAATGATTTTTTTTCACATCTAGTTTGTGCAACCTTGCTTCTTGCATTCAGGTTGTGAAATTCCTACACATTTTTAACTATGAAGAGTTTGGGAATTTTGTCACTGCAATATTATTTAGACAGGAGTATAACTCCGTAGGAGAAAAAAAGAGAGGATAATAGTGGTCTCATCGACACCGTTATTTGGGACCTATCCCATTAGATTCATCTCTTTGCATTGACCATAGTGATACCACTATATCACAAGCCATTTTTTATATGGACCCACTTACCCTCTCTAGCACCCTTATTTGGGACCTATCCCACTATATTCCTCTCTTCACAATGATCGTAGTGGTACATCTCTTTTACAAGCCTCTTTTTTTTCTATGGACCCACCCACCCTCTCCGACACCCTTATTTGGGACATATCCCACCGGATTCCTCTCTTTGTACTAATTTCATTTATCACACCCTCTCACAATATATTTTGTAAGGACCCACCTTCCCTATCCTTTCCCACTTCTCTTGTGAAACCAATTGTACATTAGCCAATTGATTGTCTGACTACTATAGTGGCACCGAGAACAACACTCAATAAGATTAATCTCATGTACCTTGGTAATTGGGTGGTACGACTAAGGGTACAATCGAGCTTCCTTAGACAGATCCCTGAGATAAATTTGGTTTGAGTGTTATTGTTGGACCCCATTGGTATATCCAAGAGCTAGAGAACATGGAAATTTATTATATGTAGGAACCCTCATAGACCTAAATTATTTCTATATGATCAGAACAAAACAACAACAAAAGATAAACATAGTGAATTTTTTTCACATCTACTTTGTGAAACCCTACTTCCTGAATTTAGGTTGTGAAATTCCTAGAAATTTCTAACTATTAAAAATTTGGGCATTTTGTCACTGCAATATTATTTAGATAGGAGTATAACTCCGTAGGAGTAAAAAAAAATAAAAAAATAGGAGTATATTGGTCCCATTGACTCCCTTATTTGGGACCTATCCCACCAAATTCATCTCTTTGCACTGACCATAGTGATACCACTATCTTACAAGACTTTTTTTTCTATGGACCCACCCACCCTCTCTGGCACCCTTATTTGGGACCTATTTGACTAGATTCCTCTCTTCACAATGATCATAATGGTACCTGTCTCTCTCATAAGCCTATTTTTTTCTATGGACCCACCCACCCTCTCTAACATCATTATTTGGGACCTATCCCATGATATTCCTCTCTTTGGACTAATCAAAATTATCCAACTCTCTAAAAATCTATTTTATAAGGACCCACCCGCCCTACTCTTTCCCACTTCACAACCAGGTGGCCTACACCCACAACCAAGACTTGGATAGCCGCATCACTACCTTGGAAAGAGTCCTCGTGTAGAATAAGAAATAAATAATTGACATTACTTCAAATATTGCTACCATATATTCCCAGATCACCTAATTGGACACCATAAATTTCAGGCTCACCCAACTGGACATCGTCTCTGGTGTTGTGGAAAAGTTGACCGCAATGATTAATAAATCCCAAGGTCCTCTCTCCTCTTCACATCTTCACACCACAAGGGTGTTAAATCATCCCATTCCATGAACTTTCATTCTAAACCCCTTACTCGTTAACTACATATTCCCAAAGTTTAGATGAAAAAATTTGATGGCTCATACCCCATGGGATGGGTCACTCAATTGGAACATTATTTCTCCTTGCATGACATCACTGATGAATTGATTAAAATTTGTATTAGTTTCCTTTGTTTAGATCTTGGATGATGACAATGGTGGAAATGATGTATTAATTCACACATAGGGTATCTTTCCTGGAACCAGTTTGTTTCTAAACTTTATGAACACTTTGACACAAACACACATCATTTGGGTCATTTGACCAAGCTTAAACAATTTGGTACAATGGAGGACTACATCACTACTTTTAAGCAACTGGCTTTCCGAATTGAAGTTATGTCTGACACCTTCTTTTGCGAATGCTTTATTAGTGGCCTTAAGGATGATATCTGAGCTCATATCCTAATGGCTTGCCCCAAGACTTGGCTTGAATATACTCACATTACCAAGGAAGAAAAACATGTAGTTTGTTCCAAAATTAAAAGTTCATCCTTTAATCCCCATTCCCAACCCACCAATTGAACCCCTCCTTCCTCTCCTCTTAAGATCCAAAAATTAACCTAGGAAGAAATGTTTGAGTGCTAACTTAAGGGTAGTTTCTCTAATTGTGATGAAAAATATTTTCCAGGGAACAAATGTAAGGAGAAAAATATGTTTATGTCCATTTCTGTAACACCCATCTAATTTAAGCCCAATTTAAATCCAAGAAGCATTTAAAAAAAATAAATCAGTGGAACCATAGATGCTTAATTCTTAAATACATATAATGATACAAAAAACAATGCACAAATAACAAAGTTATAGTCACCAGAAGGAATCTCTTTGTCGATTGAATCCTTGCACCGAAAATGCCTATCGTCGACTGTGCTAACATTGCCGCAATTTCATCAATATTGCCAATCCACTGAAGGACTCACAATATGCCTCCATACCAACATGACGTGAAATCTTCTTCTACTTTTCCCCCCAATTCGTAGTGGGGATATACAAATCTAACCACAAAACTAGCTGTGAAGTGCCCACTCGCAAGTGAGAGGATCCCACCTCTTAACACACTTCATTGTACAACTCATAATAGAAACACTCAAAGGTCTATGATCATTACAATATTAGATGCATCATTAGCTAATTTAGGAAATAAATTGAGTGTAATATTCACCCATCCACATTTCACTCTCATGCAAGTTTGCACCTAAAATTACCCCATTTTATTTGTATTTAAAAATCAATTTTTCCTCACCCATTTTTTATTTGCCTAAAGTTTTTGCTATTTGTCCCCTATATATCCTCCACTAGTCTACACCATATATTTTAGTATCTTGAACTAAGATTGAACTCCTATTAACTCTAGATCCCACCATTTGTTATTTAATTACTCAATGAGTTAGGATTTTTCCCAATTAATCCCCTTATATAAATATTTCTCATGAAATGAATAATTGTATTTATTTATTCACTTTTAATATTATCATGCACATATTTAATTCCCTTCCAAGTTTTTTTTTTCTATATTTTATTATATTATACTTAAATTCTAAATTTCCATTATTGATGAAATCTTTGAATAATTTAATTGTTCATGAACATCTAACCCCTTCCCATAAAGTTGATTTCCAAGGTTTTCTAGCATGACTCTATCATCTATTTTATTACTTTTCCCTAGTTCACTTACATGTTTCACCTTATATTAGAAATTTGATTAAAACAAAGGCTAAGGGTTCCATGAACGCCATGCCCTTAAATCATTTTTTACCTTGAAACAAAGGCTAAGTGTTCCATAGATCCCATTCCCTTCAAGATGTATTAATGTACTCCAATGGTGCCATGCGTCATTCCCTTCAAGATCTTTTGAAATTGAGCATTAGGAATATGACACAACTGGTGGAGATCCTATTAATCCTATATTTTCACCTATTATGAGACTACTGTATGTTGAGGAATAATGCCTCTACCTTATTGTGTGCCCCTAAGTATACCTCATGAGTGAATGAGACCTAGAATACTCTCAAGACATCATGCAACCCTCTTAGCAAGAGTGTCCCCCACTCTTCAACTCTGACCAAGGTAGGAGTGATATTGAATGGAATTAGGGACATTGTTACACACCTCCCTTTTATGTTGTGATGCAGGAGCATCGCCAGCACATCAAGCGAGCCAGCGCGGAAGCAGAAGACAACTGGACAAGCCAACACAAATTTTTGAAAATGCTTTGGAATTGTTGCACGATCTTAAATGAATCATTTAAGAAGTGGCACACTTGTATATTGAAATGGAGCTTGAGTGAATAACTCTCGTCCTTAGGTAGATAGTCGACA
This sequence comes from Picea engelmannii, assembly GCA_009831015.1. Taxonomy (NCBI): domain Eukaryota; kingdom Viridiplantae; phylum Streptophyta; class Pinopsida; order Pinales; family Pinaceae; genus Picea; species Picea engelmannii. Next base: position 36,901 of record ML780790.1, read on the forward strand.
TTTAATAGATTTAATGCTGTTAGATAGGAATTTAATTCTAGATTTGATAGCCTAGAGTCCAAGAGGGAAAACGGATATAGACACCCCTCATTTTGTTCATTGTAACATTATCAAGCATTCAGGAAGAGAAGAGAAAGCAGATAACTGTGTGAAGAACACCCATGTACAGACATTTGAATTAATAGAAGAACTCTGATTCAAATTCATGGTTTGTGTTGATTCTCTGTATGTTGATGTTGATATGCTCATGAATGTTTACTTCCTATTATACATTCGCTTATTTTTTTTGTGTATGCAATTTCATGGTGAAATTGAAGCCTGCAGGGAAGAAGGAATTAGTTTCAATTGTTTCTCTATTTTGAACCAGAGAATTCCTGCAAGGAGTGCAGTTGAAATTGTCCGCAAGGAGTGCGTTGACAGAAGGGTTCAATTAGTGATAAATTTTGTGCTTATTTCCTCGAAGAGGCAGTTAGGCACAATGTCGTGCAAGGAGTGCGCAGGCCAAGCTAAGTCTCAGAGTTGTGATTCTGAGCAGAGTGTCGGAAAACTACTGCTACAGAAGTGCGCAAAGTCGAGAGAGCTTCAACACTCAGTCGAGGTTGAAGAGTTGCTGCAAGGAGTGTGTGCAAGAGGGTTTTAGAGAAGACCCAAGCCATGAAGGAAGCTTAGGAGGAGTAGGCCTTTGAATTCACGGAAGGGTAAGTGCAGGGAAACTGCCGTGGAAAGTCTGAGAGAAGCATCGCAAGTTGGCGAGCGGGCGGATGAGTCTCGTGGGGAGACACTTCTTCATTGCTCAGAATCATCAAGGGGATATTACGGTGTGAGTGTCCAAAAGTTCGAAGATTAGGAAGGGAAGAGCCGTCGATCCCGAGTCACAGGGACCATTATATCTACACGTGACATCATGTATCGGGGATTATTGAGGTGAAGCTCCAAAAGATTGCAACGAGACTTGCGATATTGCAATACGCGATATCCCAACAAGCCCAGGACCGTCCATCAATGAGGATGCGTGTCAGGATATCTCAGTCAGTTGGGGTTTAGAGAATCGGGGTTTTCAAAGGTAAGAAACTCTTGCAACTTGGAATCACGATCCTCGATATCCCGATAGGAGAGTCGTGTGGGCCACAGTAAGAGATAGTGGAGGACAGGTGGCATAGTATCAGAGATCAGGAAAAGGTAAGTCCTGAATCCTTTGGCATTATGATTCGCGATCCCGCGAAGTCCGATATCCTGATAGAAGTGATGGGAACTCGAAGAGACAACTCATGCATGTGTCGGAGTTTCGGCATATCGCGAGTCGAGAGTCGGCAAGGTGAAGTGGTTGACATCGCGAGTGGTGAAATCGCGATAGAGCAGAAATCCCGATAAGGTGAGAGAAAGTTAGCGTTGATTGGCCATCGGGTCTCGGGGATTTGGGAGCCCAGAGATAGACAGTGAACTTGCGAAGCTGCGAGTTCCGATTTCCTGATCGCGAAGGGAGATCTTTTGAAGAGTTTCTGTGGGTAAGGAAAATTCCCAGTAGGGAATTAAAGGAACCTTTGAGTTCTTCAGGCCATGAGTGGAAGAATATCCTGTTGAAGTGGACGTGCCAGTGAGGGTGCAACTGCGCTAGGAGTGGTATCAGAGCGAGAATATCTCTTTGCTTTCTGTAGCAGAGAAGGAGAATTCACCATGCCACCCAGAAGAGAGAGACAATCACCTGATCCAGAGGATAGAGAGGTGAGAAGAAGAGGCAGGCTAGTAGGAAATCCAGAAATGGAGAGACAGATGAGAGATCTCCGAGCAAGACTCGAGGAGATGGAGACAGCGCAAAGACGCACAGCTAGTGCAGGGGATTTCAGTGATTTAGAGGATGAAATTGAAGCTGAACGTGAGGAGGAAGTTGTAGCCGAAGATGCGACAAATGAACGTCTAATTAAAGCTATCGCCAGAATGGGTGCGAAGGCAAAGATGGACATTCCAGTCTATGAGGGAAATATGGATGCAGAGGAGATTCTAGATTGGATTAGATTTCTTGATACCTACTTCGATTATGAATATATCGAAGAGGATAAGAAGGTTAGACATGCTGTCATGCGCTTGAAAGGACATGCAACATTATGGTGGGACGAGCTACAAGCTGACAAACGCTGCAAAGGCAAGGAAAAGATCAAGAGTTGGGATCGAATGATTGCAAAGATGAAGGTGAAGTTCATCCCAAGAGACTACCAAATTACTCTGTTAAGGAGAATGCAGAACCTGAGACAGAAGCTGATGGCAGTAAAAGAATACATTGAGGAATTCTATCGAATGAACATCAGAGCAGGTCATCGAGAGAGCAATGATGAGAAGGTTTCCAGATATTTGAATGGTCTAAGATACGACATTCAGGATGAATTAAGCATGGTTACCATCAAGACGATGGAGGATGCTTATCAGATGGTTCTGAAAGCCAAGGAGAAGCTGAGATGAAAGAAAGGACAGAGGGGCTGAGGTAGAAGCCAGCCCAGAGGCAAAGCAATTGCCTAGGAAATAACCTAGAAGCCCAAGGAGGAATGGAAGAAGCCTCAGGGTAAAGTAGAAAGAAGTGCGAACTCACAGAGAGGACCATACATTGAGAAGAAAGGACAACATAATGAACAGAGAGGAGATTATGCTGACGCAAACACTTTTCCTCGTACCAGAGGGAGAGGAAGAGGCCGAGGTGGAGTAATCACATGCTTTACATGTGGAAAGAATGGGCACAAGTCTTACGAGTGTCCAGAGAAAAAGAAGAACATTGGAGAAGCTCACATCACCGAGGCGTAAAGGCGGGATGTTGAGGCCGAAGATGTGGAAGGACGGAGGTTGGAGGATGTGTATCGACTCAAGGGAGATCAACAAGATAACCATTAGATATAGGTTTCCATTGTCGAGGATGGATGATCTGATGGACTGCCTGAGTGGGGCCAAGTATTTTTCAAAGATTGATCTGAAGAGCGTATATCATCAGATTCGCATGAGGGAATGCGATGAGTGGAAAACAACCTTCAAGACCAATGAAGGACTGTATGAGTGGCTAGTCATGCTGTTTGGTTTAACGAATGCACCAAGTACCTTTATGAGGTTGATGAATGAAGTCCTGAGGGAATTCATCGGGAAATTTGTCATTGTTTATTTGGATGACATACTAATTTACAGTAAATCAGAGGCTGAGCATCTGAAGAATTTGGCCATTATGATGAAGAAGCTATAGTAGGGGAAGCTGTTGATTAACATGAAGAAGTCCTCATTTATGAAGACATAGCTCATTTACTTGGGTTTTGTTATTTAGGCTAATGAGTTAAGGATGGATCCGGATAAGGTGGAAGTAATCAAGAATTGGCCATCACCGAGAAATATTTTCGAGGTGAGGAGTTTTCATGGTTTGGCTAGTTTCTACCGGAAATTCATCAAGAATTTCAGCGAAATTAGTGCAGCGATGATGGACACAGTGAAGAAGCAACATAAGTCTTTTCACTGGACAACAGAGGCTGAGAAAATCTTCAACCCGTTGAAGTGGAAGATAACGGAACGACCAGTGTTGGTGTTGCCGTATTTCCAGAAAACATTTCAAGTGAAATGTGATGCAAGCGGGTTTGCCATAGGAGCAGTCTTGAGTCAGGAAGACAGACCAGTTGCATATTTCAGCGAGAAGATGGATGAAGCAAAATTGAAATAATCCACGTATGGATGGATTATATGATCCAGGAGGGATTGCTGTTCAGAGGCAATCAATTGTGCATTCCAAATTGCTCCATGAGGGAGAACTTGTTGAAGGAGAAACACAGTGGTGGATTGGCAGGACATTTTGTCCATGAAAAAACATTCGCGAAGCTGAGAGAGTCATATTTTTGGCTGGGAATGCGAGCAGATGTCAAGAATTTTGTTGACAGATGCAGAGTTTTCTAGGATTCGAAGGGGAGGAAGCAAAATGCAGGATTTTATCAGCCATTGCCCATACCGAAGATGGGAACTGAACAACCAATGATCCAGTGGGTGAAACAATTGCCAGTTGTAGAGAAGCCGCAGATGGAGTACACACTGGACAAGAGAGTGGGTAAGAAGACCAGGAGAAGGGAATACTATGAGTATCTGGTCAAGTGGAAAGACCACCCAAAGGAAGATGACATCTAGGAAACTGAAGCAGTGATACAAAAGCATGGACAAACTGTGCAAGAGCTCATGGATAGGAGCCCATGAAAATTTTCAAGTCGAGGAGTATGATGTAGGAGCATCGACAACACATCAAGTGAGCCAGTGCAGAAGCGGAAGACAGCTGGACAAGCTAGCACAAATTTTTGAAAATGCTTTGGAATTGTTGCGCGATCTTAAATTAATCATTTAAGAAGTGGTGCACTTGTATATTGAAATGGACCTTGAGCGGATAGCTCTCGTTCTTAAGTAGATAGTCGACATTTAATAGATTTAATGCTGTTAGATAGGAATTTAATTCTAGATTTGATAGCCTAGAGTCCAAGAGGGAAAATAGATATATACACCCCTCATTTTGTTCATTGTAACATTATCAAGCATTCAGGAAGAGAAGAGAAAGCAGAGAACTGTGTGAAGAACACCCATGTACAGACATTTGAATTAATAGAAGAAATCTGATTCAAATTCATGGTTTGTGTTGATTCTCTATATGTTGATGTTGATATGCTCATGAATGTTTACTTCCTGTTATACATTCGCTTGTATATGTTGTGTATGCGATTCCATGGTGAAATTCAAGTCTGAAGGGAAGAAGGAATTAGTTTCAATTGTTTCTCTATTTTGAACCAGAGAATTCCTGCAAGGAGTGCAGTTGAAATTGTCCGCAAGGAGTGCGTTGACAGAAGGGTTCAATTAGAGATAAATTTTGTTCTTATTTCCTCGAAGAGGTAGTTAGGCACAGTGTCGTGCAAGGAGTGCGCAGGAAAAGCTAAGTATAAGAGTTGCGATTCTGAGCAGAGTGTCGAAAAACTACTGCTGCAGAAGTGCGCAGAGTCGAGAGAGATTCAACACTCAGTCGAGTTTGAAGAGTTACCGCAAGGAGTGCGTGCAAGAGGGTTCCAGAGAAGACCCAAGCCATGAAGGAAGCTCAGGAGGAGTAGGCCTTTGAATTCACGGAAGGGTAAGTGCAGGGAAACTACCGTGGAAAGTCTGAGAGAAGCATCGTAGGTTGGCGAGCGGGCGGACGAGTCTCATGGGGAGACACTTCTTCGTTGCTCAGAATCATCAAGGGGAGATTACGGTGTGAGCGTCCAAAAGTTCGAAGCTCGGGAAGGGCAGAGCCATCGATCCCAAGTCACAGGGACCATTGGATATACATGTGACATCGTGTATCGGGGATTCGCGAGGTGAAGTTCCAAAAGATTGCAACGATACTTGCGATATCACGATACGCGATATCCCAACAAGCCCAGGACCGTCCATCAGTGAGGATGCGTGCCAGGAGATCCCAGTCAGTCGAGGTTCGGAGAATCAAGGTTTTCAAAGGTAAGAAACTCTTGCAACTTGGAATCACGATCCTCGATATCCTGACAGGAGAGTTGTGTGGGCCACAGTAAGAGATAGTGGAGGATAGGTGGCATAGTATCGAAGATCGGGAAAAGGTAAGTCCTGAATCCTTTGGCATTAGGATTAGCGATCCCGTGAAGTCCGATATCCCGATAGAAGTGACAGGAACTCGAAGAGACAACTCATGTGTGTGTCGGAGTTTCGGCATATCGTGATTCGGGAGTCGGCAAGGTGAAGTGGTTGACATCGCGAGTGGCGAAATCGTGATAGATCAGAAATCCCAATAAGGTGAGAGAAAGTCAGCGTTGATTGCTCATTGGGTCTCGAGTATTTGAGAGCCCAGAGATAGACAGTGAACTTGTGAAGCTGCGAGTTCTAATTTCCCGATCATGAAGGGAGATATTTTGAAGAGTTGTTGTGGGTAAGGAAAATTCCCAGTAGGGAATTAGAGGAACCTTTGAGTTCTTCAGGCCGTGAGTGGAAGAATATCCTGTTGAAGCGGACGTGCCAGTGAGGGTGTGGCTGCGCCATGTTGGTTTGGTTCTATATATCCCCACTAATCCTTTTTTGAGTCGGATTAGAAAACATGATCCCTATTCTTGCCTCCACTAAATAATTCTTTATCAATAATGCTCATAACCAATTTAAATCATTTATAAAAAAATTCACCAATACATTCACTCCTTGACTCAGTCCAAAGTCCCAAGGTCTTTGTTGGTGATACCCGCATCAACTAATCATTGAGCTTCCTGTACACTCTGATATAAGGAATCGGTCGAGTCTTGTAGCTACCTGGAACTGGTTCATCTGTTATTTTTCCAGGTGAACTGACCATTCTTAGTTTGGAGATCTACCATCTCCGCTCTATCTATAAAATTTGAAAACTCCTCTGCATCCTGATCCAATCTTCTCATACCACCCTAATTTTCCGCAAGGGAGATGATAATGTTGAAGTCCCCTTCCAGGATCCAGTGGAGGTTGGTGGCTCAGCCTTTTATATCTTCTAGGTCTCAGATCATTCCCTTCTTTTCCTCTGGCCCATGGGGCCCATACAAATTTGTGCAGAGAATCTCCTTAGTGTTTCCTATGATTTGCATGCGCACCGTTAGGGTGTACCTGGTTGCTTCGGCTGCTATTAAATTTAGGATTTGTGGGTTCCACAAAGTGAGTATGCCACCTGACCTTTGGTGGTCTTCAATGGATACCATATTGTACTTGCACCAGTGTTGTTTATTGATTGCCTCCATTCTGTCTGTAGTACATTTCATTTCTTGGATAAAATAGAGATTTGGTTGCTCCTACTTTAGTTTATTCCTAAGGATTCTTTGTTTTCTTGGTCGATTTAGGCCTCTTATATTCCAAGTTATAACCTTCATCTAAACATGTGGGGGAGAGTGGGGAAAGATTTTCTTGATCTTACCCGAGTTTATCAGTAGCGCTCCCAACTCCTGTAGTGCTACGTTGTTTGATTTCCTTCCTTTTTTCCTCCTCGTCTATTTGGGTGATAGATGCAATTGTCCCTCGCCGACTTTCACTCTTAGGTGTCCTATATCCATGTGTGTGCATTTTTTTCATCTGTCTTTGGATTCTTCCCGTAGGAGGAACAGGTATTGGATGCAATCGAGTTTCTCTGTTGGTACGTTGTCAAATCCCTACCTTTTCCATTGTTCTAATATGTGCGGAAGGTCTATCCCTTCCCTTTCCACCAAGTCTCTGAGATCGGGGTCTTCTTTGCCTACTTCACTCGGGGTCATCTCTGCATCCCCCTCGATGTCTTGCATGGTGGTGTTGTCATCTTTTGTTTCTTTGTCCATCAGAGTTGCGCAACTCCCCTGAGCTGTCGTATTGTTTGGCTATTGGGTGGGATCTTTTGTTGCTTGGTCTCTGACTTCTGGAACTTTTGCCGAGTCATTGTCTTCTGTTGTCCCTTTTTTTTTTTGGTCCCTTCCTTCCATTGTATTCTGGGTCTCCTTGGTATTTCCTGCCGAGGTTTTATTTTGCTTTTTATTTTCTCTATTCTTGGGGTTTGGGGTTATAAACCCTTCCTTGTATTGCTGTGTTTTGGGATTTTCTTCTTCCTACTGTTTGTTTAGAGGGAACTCTCTGATCAAGTGTCCATTCTCATGAAATATTTTGCATCTAAATGGGATCTGTTTGTAATCTATTTTTTGGATCCATTCCTCATCCCTTAATTCTAGACTTATGGCTTCTGGGAGTGCTCCAGAAACGTCCATCTCTATGCAAATTCTTGCATACGATGTGTATCTTCCTTTCAGGGTGGCTTCTAAGGTCTTCACATATTTCCCCAGTTTGTTTCCTATTGCTTCAAAGGTAGAGGGAAACTAGTAGTCTAGGGGTAGGGAATAGAATCTCATCCAGACTGGTACCTTTTTTACCATTTCTTTCTATGGGGAAAAAATTTCTTTCCAAGGTTGCATGTAAAGTCTCGTTGGGGCATGGAAATATGGACCTCCCTCGAAGACTCTGTCCCTGTCCTCCAGGTTAATAAATATTGTTGTGAAGAAACCCTTCGAGCCGAGGTGGAGCTCCACTTCTCCATTTGGCTTCCAGTGATATTTAATCCAGTTGCGCAAAGTTCTTTCTGTGGGCCATAACCCCATGAATTTTCATATGAGCGCATGCATCTTCATATGGTCCCTATAGATTTGTGTTTGTGGGTCCTCCAGTACCACCTTGGGTATCATTGTTGTTTTGGGCTTGCAGGGGTTGCGCCCCTCCATCCGGTTAGCCTTCGCGGTCTCGTGCGCCTCATTCTGAGTTTCCTTAGCGACTTCCTCCATGGTCTCATTTTTTTCCCGACTTCTTTCTTGATGCTTCCGTAGGTCTGATCCTGAGGTTCCTGTCGCTGGTGCCTTGAAAAATCCACTTATTGGCCCTTTTCCTCTGTCCACCACTACATTTTTGTATGAGGGGGTCCCCTTGCCCGCCCCCCCTACTGCTAATGCTGCTCTCTGTTGTGGCTGCGACTGTCAAGCCCTATCTCACCATGACTGTCAAACCCTAGCTCTCTGAATATATGAGTTTTCAGAGTTAAGGTGAAGCCCTTTTTCTTTTATGAAGACCATCTAAAAGGTATCTAGAATCACAGGACAATACAATTCAAGGATGAGCGGGAGAAAATACAATGATGACTCAGATGTTCTGTTGCAATAGTTTTTTTTATTAGTTAAGTGCATCTATGCAACCAATTTATTTAGAAGATATCATATGCCTATCTTTCCTTTAGTTTAACTTCCTTTATTTTTTTTTTATTGGTTAAGTGCATCTATGTAACCAATAGGGTCATCAGTAACTAGAAAAAAAAAAAACTTTTAATATAAAAAAAATCTGCTAAAATTATTCTGCCAAAATTATTTGATGATATGTCAATAGAATCATATTTTTGATAGTCCACAGTGAACATAAAATGAAACATTTAAATTAATACATAGAAAACAAATATTTAAGAGTTTGATGCTTAATTTAATGCATTGTAAAAAGGAGAATATACAAAACATTAGTTCATTACTAATTAACTTTGCCACCTTTTTCCCATCAACTTTGAGAAATCAAATATGAGACAATAAATTGCTATTTTGAATTTCAAAATTATAATATATCTATATCTATATCTCTCTCTCTATATATTATAATCAAACTCTGAATAGTTACACTGTAAAATACATATAAGCTTCACATGATACATCCATTTTATGATGATAACAAAACTAAGATATTTAACTCCAAAATTATGGACTCTAAGCCATCTCTTTAAGATAGATCACTTCATACCTGCAAAAAAAATAGATTTCAAAATTAAAAATTTACAATTCAAACATGCGAAATAATACATAATTCAAAAATTGTGATTAAAACAAAATTGACATACACATCAAAAGAGTTAAGTCTCATCCTCCAACATACTCTTTCCCACAAAATATATTGTAAACATATTTCCCACCAAATATAATTTAGACATCTGTAACAATAAAAAACAATAATAAAAAAACAAATAACACATATTAGCATATATATTGTAACTAAATATTAAATAAACAATAAGAAATAATAACATACCCAACCACAGTTAAATAGATTTAAGATATTTACTCTCCAATTAAGAGTACATGATTTAAACAATTTGTAAATCTTATCTAAAATCTTTAAAAAATTTAAAGAGGAAAATTCTGTTCTTGGTAAAAAAAATTGTGAGTTAGAGTTAGATAATAATCTGAAAATAAATATAAAACTGTGTATGAAGAAAGTTCACAAATCTTCATATTAATTCATTCTTCCAATGAAATACTTATCTCCTTGTGGATAAAGTCCCAAATCCTTCAGGTGAAATTCTCCTTATAGATAAGGTCCCAAATCCTTCAGGTGAAATTCTCTTTGTGGATAAGGTCCCAAATCCTTCAGGTGAAATTCTCATCCTAGGTAATGTTATTGTGTTCTTGATAAAACAAATTGTGAGTTAGAGTTAGATAATAATCTAAAAATAAATATAGAACTATGTATGAAGAAAATTCACAAATCTCCATATTAAGTCATTCTTCCAATGAAATACTTATCTCCTTGTAGATAAAGTCCCAAATCCTTCAGGTGAAATTCTCCTTGTGGATAAGGTCCCAAATCCTTCATAAATTCTCATCTCAGATGATGTTATTTAATCATATTTACACAACAATAAAATACTAATATCCTCAGCAGTTAAATACTTCTCTCTTCTGCAGTGACCATATAATCAAATTCCACAATTCCCTTTCAAACTAAAGGACCCATAAATCTCCATATTAAGTCTTTCTCCCAAAAAACTACTTATTATCTAAAAAAGTTCACAAATCTCCATTTAAAAACCATTCTTCTAGAAAATACTTATCTCCTCTTTCTACGGTGGAATATATGTTCTCATATAATCTTGCATGTACATGAAGAAAACACAAATCTGCACATGTATATTAAGTCATTCTTCAAAAACCATTTAAATGAAATGTATTCATATTAGATATAATGAAATGCTCTTTGAAATTATGTGTGAGCTAGCTCACATATACAATACATGTGAGATTATTTATAAATCTAATTGAATGTTGGTTTTTGTAATTAGTAACCAATTTAGTTAATAGTTTGACAATACCATGGCAAGAAGGAATTCACTCTGTTGTATGTAGAAAACACAAATGTCCATACTACACCATTCTTGGACAAGAAAGAAAGGAATGCAATCGAAGAAAATTTAGAAACTTTCTCTTTGTTGATGTGGGATAGAGTCTGTTCTCAAATATTCAAATGTTCAAGTTCAAAATTAGGTCGTCATCATGATATAACCTTAAATAAGTTTGAATGTACACCATTTAAGACAATGATAAACTTATCTAGGGGTTCTATATATTTCAAAATAATTGATCAAAGCGTTGAATAGGAAATACTAAACTAAAAATTTGAGAAAACAAAAATTTGATAAAAGTAAAAAACATACATTTATGAATCATCCAGAATGAAGACATCCTTGCCAAATCTGGGTGCTTCCTCTGCTTCCTCCTCAATCCCAGTATCCCTCCCAAGCACACTCTTAGATAATATTTTCTCCAAATTATACGATATAACACATTTCAAATTTGAAAACTTGAAATATTAAATTTAAATGACTATAACACATTAAAGTTAAATGATTTTAAGACATTAAATGATACCTATGAACTCCCACCCTCTTCAAACTCTCCCAATGAGAATTGAGACAAGCCTGCCCAAGTAGTAGGAGATGGAATAGGGATCTATGAAAAACACAACTATGAACTAAATCTAGGATTCAATGTGTTCACAATTATACAAAATTATAAATGTTGTTGATCTCTTATTCAAAAGAGTGGAGATTGAACAACTATTAGAAAACACATACCTTATTCAATCGATCCAAATTTAAATTTATCGAATCAAGTCTCCTATGTAACATCCCGCTCTTTCGCGCACTGAGCGAACTTATTCTTTGAGGGCACTTTCTCCTAAGTGATCCATATTATTATACTTTTTGGCATTTGATTATGATTATGAGGCATTATAAATTGATGACATGTTATTTTGTTGCATTGACATAAACAGGTTCTATTGACTCGGTTTTTCCTGAGTGTGTAGGATTTTGGACCCTGAGGATGCAAAGGCATCGATGTGACCCCTTGGAATCTGGATTGAGTCAGGAAGTGGACTATTGGGGTTTGATTGTTGTATATATGACATTTCTACATCTGATTAGATGATATGATTATGGATATATTCTGACATGATTCATTGACGATGAAAGATAACGATATCTTGCCGACCAGACTCACATGTGGAGTAGAAGGGCCACAAACGACTACGCGAGACATTGAGGGAGAGGTGTGGACACCATCCTTGCCGCAGCCTAATAGCACTCCCACTCTGTCTTGAACTGTAGGTTAATGAATACCTAGTTCGAGAAGACCCACGATGCCATGAGGGCTGACTGCGATAGTCACTCACGATGATTCTAAGGGAACGCAATAAGGTAGGGGCCTTATTCCTTGGAGGCCCTTAGTCTCCCACAAGATCATTTGGTTGAGTATTGACTCCAGGGGTTTTTGATGTCTACCAAGTCAGTCAAGAGGCGAGTGACACCCTTAGAGAATGTAGTGCGTCCTGAAGGGCACGTTGTGCAAGGGAAATAGATTGAGGTGAGTGGCACCCTTGGAGCACGTAGTGAGTACTGAAGGGCACGTTGCACAAGGGAAACATAATGAGGCGAGTGGCACCCTTGGAGTGCCTAGTGCGTCCTAAAGGGAACATCTCATTGTTAAATAATAAATGAATAAACCTATATTGCCTTAGAACGAATACTGTGACGAGAAAGATTTAAAACAAATTCGATAATAAAATCTCGCTCAACCTAGGAAATTAAAGTCTAGGTCTACGAGATACTTGTGATAAAAATAAAAATATATATTTATATAACAATAAAAATAAAAATAAATAAATAATAATAATAATCATCATTAACCATGTGACGAGAAAGGGGTAAACAATTCGTTATTTTATAAAAAAAACTCTTTTGGGGGATACAATTTAAAAAGGGGAAATAATTGTTTTGTCTCATATGTTAATTAAAAATTTATTAATTAAAAAGGAAAAAGGGAAAAAGTTAATTTTCTACACCTGCCAATTTGAGTTTTAAATGAAAAGGGAAAGAAGGAAATTTAAAAGAATTAGGAAACTAGGAAAAAGTGGGAAACATAAAAGGAAAGGGGAAACACAAGGAAAAAGAAGAAAGTTTAACTTAGCAAGGTATCTAACATTTAAGAACTTTCTAAATTAAACTCAACTAGTAAACTAGTAAGGGGGAAAGTCATTAAAACTTGTAAGGGAATATGGGGACACTTAGGAGCGATTCTAGGAATGATTTTAGGGGGGTGAGGGAAATAGGGGTAATTAATTAGTTAATGAAATTAATTTATGGTGCAATGAAGGGGATGGGTGACATATGTACGAGGAGGATTATTATGAATTAAATTATTGAAAAATAAATTAAAAGGGATTTTGGGAAAGTAATTGACTTAAAAAATCTATATAAAGGAGGGAGGAGGAGGATGATGGATCTCTTCTTTTATGTGTAATGCTACGTTGCAAAATTTTAGACTTGACTGACTTATCTTGTGGGAGTTGGGATACCCAGCTTGGTGAGGAGTGGTAGCTCGGCCTTGCGAGGCGAGTTGAGAGCTAGCTGATTATCTAGTTAGTGTACATGGCCCCTTTTCGGCTTGGGGGGATAAGGGGGAAGAAGAGTATCCATAGTGTTGGATGTGAGGTACCAGTGAAGTATCATCGGTCGAAAAAGAGGGAGCTACATGGAGCACACATGACAACAATTCAGAGTGGGCTACTTCTGATACAATACACTTCCTTTATTTCTGCATGGTATATTATTAGTATACTTTACGCTCTTAGTCTGTATGTTTAATCCGCTAATGAAAATGATTGACTAGAATTTTAATTGATGAATGATTTTCCCCATAGCCTTAAGCTCATCGTTGATTGATTCCCTTGGATTTCGATCCCTGCATGTCTTGACTGTCCTATGTTTTTATTGATTTGTGATGATTTGCGGTTTATATTTTTTTTTCCTTTGTCCCTAACTCATCAGTCTATGCTTGAGTAGTCGTCCAGGATCTTGGTCTACGATCATCACTTTAGTGTTAATAGACCTATGGATCTAAATGTCCTACTTTTCTGTGCGTGGATGATGAGCGAAGGATGTTTTTTCCCAACACTCTAACCCTGTGATCGTTCCTGGTTGAGTGAGCCTTGCGCCTTGTTGTGTCGATTACCTCTGAGGTGGTATTTCTTCCTGTAGAGAACCATTTATTATCTTTTGCGTTCAATATATGCATTTTTATGAATTGTTCTCTGCACTTTAAATAAATTTCGTCGACAAATTTTAATGCTTTTCCAGGAAAAATTCTATGTGGTTGTTATACTTCTGGTCTACCCTTACTATGCAAAATTTCCCCTTTTGTTTTCACACCTATGGAAAACAATTTTACGTTGGCACCTTACTTGAATTGATTATCATTTTTCGAGGTATTTGACTAAGTTTTTATTCTTTTCTCCATGTTTTCGAGTTGTAATTTTTTCCTACATTTATACAGTGTTTTGTGTAGCGCTTGGCGGTGTCACTAGATTGTAAATATTAATCAGTTAGACTTGATAAAAGGGTTGGGTTGTTGACGAAGTTGTGTATTGGATTGTGTCTTCCCTTGTTGTTGTCCTCTGGCATCTCGTCGACCTATTGTTGGGGTATGGGCATTGTTTTCTTGTTGGTATTCGGCTCCTAGCATGTCATATTTATCTAGAGTCCTCGATCTAGATAGGATGTGTCGTGCCAAGGTTATTGACGTGTCTATCACCTGGGGATGACATGATTCCTAATGATGGGATCATGGTGTGACCTATTGGATAGCGAATAACGAGAAATTGGCCAGAGTTGGTGCATTCTATGTGAGTGTTGTAGCAGTATTTTAGGCTTGTTCAGCAGAATAGAACAAGATTCCAGGATGGTGGGCCGTCAGCTTCTAATTTGGGTACCAAGAGAACTAGATCGAATAAGGGGTGTTGGACATGTGGGGAGCCACACTACCAACGTGACTTCCCAGTGGAGAGGATTAGAGCGTCTGGATCAGCTAGCCCCACTACCGTGGGATATTTGGGCAAGGCCCATCAGATTCATGCAACGGTGAATAACCACCAAGAAGAGCACCAATCGACTGTACTCAAGACATCAGGTACCGTTACTGACTAGACCCTTAGTATTTTTATAGATCCTGGTGCTACCAAGAGTTTCATTTCTGGTGCAGTGCTAAAAAGGATTAAGGTAAAGGCAGTCGAATAGGATGAGTTTAGATTCATAGAGATGGCTACTAGAGCCAAACAGAATGTTGAAGGAAAGGTTACGGGTTGTACCCTCAACTTGAGAGATTTTGTCACTAGGGCCAACCTTTACGTCCCGATATTAGGATCTTATGACGTCATGATTGGTATGGACTGGGTGGAATCACATGGGGCGATACTCAACTGTAAGATGAAACAATTGAGCTTGGTCAATGATGAGGGACAAAGACGCGTGATTGTATGTCAGAACCAAGGAGTTTCCCAGAGGTTAATATATTCCTTGCATCTACGTAAGCGCATGTGCAAGGGGTGTAAGATTTATATGATCCTTGCATTAAATGAGAAGGGAGTAAAGGAAGGTATAGAACACCTTCCGGTGGTGAGAGAGTTTGCAGACGTCTTTCCAAAGGATTTACTTGGGATGCTGTCAGAGTGGAGTTTACCATAGACCTAAAATAGGGGACTGAACTGATAGCAAGAATTCCTTATCGGATGTTGACCCCGGAGCTACAAGATTTGAGAATGCAACGGAAGGAGTTGTTGGACCTGGGACTGATACATCCAAGTGTGTCACCATGGGGTGCGTCTATTATTTTCATATGAAAGAAGGATGGGTCATAGAGGATTTGCATTGACTATCGTCAATTGAACAAGGCAATGATCAAGAATCAATATCCGTTGTCGAGGATTGATGATCTGTTCGATCAGATGAAGGGTGTGACGATGTTCTTAAAGATTGATTTGTGATTAGGATATCACCAGTTACATATTGAGGAGGATGACATCCCTAAGACCTCCTTTAAGATGAGGTTTGGGCATTACAAGTTTACTATTTTACTGTTTGGACTGATAAACGCCCCCGGGGTATTTATGAGTTTGATGAACAATGTGTTTCGCGAGTACTTGGATGAGTTCATCCAAGTATTCATTGACGATATTTTGATTTACTCTCGGACGACGGAGGAGCATGACAAGCACTTGCACTTGGTACTACAGTGTCTGTGAGAGCAAAAATTGTATGGGAAGTTGTCCAAATGATCATTTTATCAATCGAAAATTCACTACTTAGGGAATGTCATCTCCGATGAAGGTATCATCGTGGATTAAGAAAAGGTTGAGGCTATTATGGAATGTCCTACACCGATGAATGTCCCGAAAGTACGCAACTTCATGGGTTTAGCAGGATACTATCGATGATTCGTCCAGGGATTTTCAAAGATATGAAATCCAATCACGGAATTGTAGAAGAAGAGAAAGAAGTTTGTTTGGAATGAGAAATGCGCGAAATCATTTCATAGGCTCAAGGAGATGTTGACGAAAGCACCGATACTAAAGGTCCCTAACATGGACGCAAAATTCTTCGTATGCACTGACACATCCAAGGATGTCTTAGGCAGAGTCTTGATGCAAGATGGTCGAGTGATCGCTTACATCTCAAGGAAACTGAGAAGGAATGAGGAGAACTATGCGATGCCTAATTTGCAGTTGTTAGCCATTGTATATGACTTGAAGGTTTGGAGACACTACCTAGTTGGACGAAAATTTGAACTAAAGACAAACCATTGTGGACTACAACACATCTTTATGCAAAGTGACCTGAACGCATGACAACACCGTTGGTCGGAATTTCTAAGCGAGTATGATTTTGAGATTTATTACATAAAAGGAGCAATGAACCGAGTGGCATATGCATTGAGTCGAAGACCATGCATATTTTCGGTCTTTCCTCTTCAGACGAATCTACGTGAAAACATTCTAACCTTACAATGTGATGATGAATGGTACAAAGAGGTTGAGGATTTTATCGAACAAAACAAAATGATGGTCCCAAGATTTGAAGGATTTACATTTGACGATGATGTATTATTGAGGTTAAAAAATTGGATTTACGTACCACCAAACGACGAGTTGAGGATCTTGATCCTAAAAAAGGCTCATAGAGAAGTTTACATGGCTCACCCGAAAGCCATGAAGATGAGGGCAGACATTAAACCCTTATTCTTCTGGAAAGTAATGAAGGCAGACATAGTCAACTATGTTTCCATATGTCTAGATTGTCAGTAGGTAAAGGCTGAACATAGAAATCCAGTAGGATTACTACAACCACATGCTATTCCAGAATCAAAATGGGAGGTTATTTCAATGGATTTTATTGTTGGATTGCCACTGATGGCAAGGAGGCACCACTCAATTTTCGTAGTAGTCGACACTCTGATGAAGAGTGCTCATTTTATTCCTATGCATAGGATGTATTAGGCACCTGACATAATTAGAGTTTTCATCAGTGAGATTGTGAGGTTGCATGGCGTGCCTAAGAGGATTATATTCGATCGAGGATCGGTGTTTACTGGACGATTTTGGACTAGTTTCCAAGAGGCCTTGGGAACCCAACTTAAGTTCAGTACTGTGTATCACCCAGAGACTGACGAGAATACCAAATGAATGAACTATACCTTAGAGGACATGTTGCGCATGTACTTGATGGGCCAACAAAAGTGTTGGGAGCAATTCTTTCCACTGGTATAATTCACTTATAACAATAGTTACCAAAGCACCATTAAGATGGTGCGTTTCGAGTTTCTTTACGGGCACTGTGTCAGATACCTTTGAGTTGGGATCAACTTGAGGATAGGGTCCTGGTGGGACTAGAAGAGATCCAAGAAATGGAAGATCAAATTCAAACAATAAGACAAAGGATCAAAGAAGCACAGGATCGACATAAGATCTATGCCGATGCGCACCATGTTGACTGTAGTTACGAAGTTGGCGATCGAGTCTTCTTGCAGGTAAAACCACATAAGAGTTCGATCAAGTTTAGAAAGGGAGCTAAAATCTCTCCTAGGTTCATGGGATCTTTCGATATTGTGGAGAGGAAGGGACCTATGGCTTATCGACTAGACTTTCCTGATTCTTTGAGGCATATGCACAATGTTTTTTATGTATCTGTTTTGAGACATTATATTAGTGATCCTACACATGTTATTGACATGAGTTCCTTGTAGGTATCGGATGAGGGGGCCCTCAAGGATGAGACAATATGCATCCTGTATCATCGCATTTGACAACTACGATGTCAAATAATAGATCAGGTCAAGGTCCAACAGAAAAAATATAGTTCGGACTCGACAACCTAGGAGGACGCATATGATATGCGCCAATTGTTTCCATTTTTGTTTGATAGATAGAATTATGATACTATGATACACATTATTTTGGCACTTATATACTGTGAAACTTCGGGACACATTTTAGACCAAGAGGGGGAGTATGTAACATCCCGCTCTTGTGCGCACTCAACGAACTTATTCTTTGAGGACACTTGCTCGCAAGTGATCCAAATTATTATACTTTTGGGCATTTGATTATGATTATGAGGCTTTATGAATTGATGAAATGTTATTTTTCTGCATTGACATAGACAGGTGCTATTGACTTGGTTTTCCCTAAGTGTGCAGGATTTTCGAGCTCGAGGATGCAGAGGCATCGATGCGATCCGTTAGATTCTGGATTGAGTCAGGGAGTGGAATATTGGGGTTTGATTGTTGTATATATGACATTTGTGCATCTGATTAGATGATATGATTATGGATATATTCTGACATGATTCGTTGATGATGCAGGCTGACGATAGCTTGCTGACGAGACTCACATGTGGAGTAGAAGGGCCACACATGACTACCAGAGATGTTGAGGGAGAGGTGTGGGAAACAAACCTTCCACAACCTACTAGCACTCCCGGTGTGGCTCGAACTGTAGGTTAATGAATACCTAGTTTGAGAATACCCACGATGCCATGAGGGCCGACTGCGATAGTTGCTCACAATGATTCTAAGAGGTTCGCAATAAGGCATGGGCCTTATTCCTTAGAGGCCCTTAGTCTCCCACAAGGTCACCTAGTGGAGTATTGACTCTAGGGTTTTTTGATGTCTACCAAGTTAGTCAAGAGGCGAGTGGCACCCTTGGATCACGTAGTGAATCCTGAAGCGAACGTTGTGCAAGGGAAACAAATTGAGGCGAGTGGCACCCTTGGAGAACGTAGTGGGTCCTAAAGGGCATGTCGCACAAGGGAAACAAAATGGGGTGATTGGCACCCTTGGAGTGCCTAGTGCATCCTAAAGGGTATTCTGCATTGTTAAACAATAAATGAATAAACCTATATGGGCTTAGAACGAATACTGTGATGAGAAAGATTTAAAACAAATTCCCTAATAAAATTTCACCCAACCTAGGAAATTAAACTCTAGGTCTAAGAGATAATTGTGATAAAAATAAAAATAAAAATAAATAAATAATAATGACAATCATCATTAACCATGTGACGAGAAAGGGGTAAACAATTCCTTATTTTATAAAAAAAAAATCTTTTGGGGATAAAATTAAAAAAGGGGAAATAATTGTTTTGTCTCATATGTTAATTAAAAATTTATTAATTAAACAGGAAAAAGGGAAAAAAGTTAATTTTCTGCATCGACCAATTTGAGTTTTAAATGAAAAGGGAAAGACGAAAATTTAAGAGAATTAGGAAACTAGGAAAAAGCGAGAAACATAAAAAGAAAGGGGAAACACAAGGAAATAGCAGAAAGTATAACTTAGTAAGGTATCTAGCATTTAAGAACTTTCTAAATTAAACTCAACTAGTAAATTAGTAAGGGGGAAAGTCATTAAAACTTGTAAGGGAATATGGGGACACATAGGAGCAATTCTAGGAATGATTTTAGGTGGGTGAGGGAAATAGGGGTAATTAATTAATTAAGGAAATTAATTTATGGTGCAATTAAGGTGATGCAGGAGCATCTCCCACGTCAAGCGAGCCAGCGTGGAAGCGAAGGAAAACTGGACAAGCCAACAGAAATTTTGAAAATCACCTTGAAGTTGTTGTACGATCTTAAATGAAGTCATTAAGAAAGAGCACACTTGTATAATGTAACCGGACCTTGAGCCATTTTCTCTTGTCCTTAGTAGGTAGAAAGTATTTAAAGTAGTTAATGCAGGTAGATAGAATTTAATTCTAGATTAGACTGTTTGAGAGCGCAAGAGGAAAACGAGATATAGACACCCTCATTGTGTATTGTAACATTAGATCAGGAAGAAGAGCATGCAGAGAGTTGTGTAAGAACACCCATGTATAGATATTTGGATTAATAGAAGAGGTTGATTCAAATTTAGGGTTTGGTGTTTATTTTCTATGTGTTGATGCTGAATGATATGCTCATGAATGTTTTCTTCCTAATATACATTTGCTTTATATGTTGTGTATATGATTTCATGTTTGAATTGAAGTCTACTGAGGAAGAAGAAATGAGTTTCAATTGTTTCTCTATTTGAGCCAAGGGTTCCTGCAAGGAGTGCAGTTGAAGTGTCTACAAGGAGTGCATTGACAAAGGGTTCAGATAGAGATAGCTTTTGTTCTCATCTCCGTAGGAGTGCATTTGAGCACAGGAGCTGTGCAAGGAGTGCACAGGCCGAGTGAACTTCAGGATTGTGGACCTAAGCGAGAGTTGAAGGACTACTGCTGCAGGTGTGCACAGAGTCAAAGGAAATTCAACACTTGAAGTGTTTGAAGGTTGCCGCAAGGAGTGCGCGCAAGAGTCTTTTAAGGCTCAGAGTTACAAGGAAGCTCAGGAAGGATAGGGTTTTCAAATTTGTTGAAGGACAATGTATAGAAGTTGTGCCGTGAAGTGTTTAAGAAGGCGTCATAGGTTCGTGCCGCAGGTGAACAAGTCTTCGTGGAGGAGTACTTGGTTCATTTCACAGAAATCATTCAGAAGAGTGGACGGTCGGTATTCTCCGAGGAGGATTCACGATATCCCGTGAGTTTTCAGATCTCACTGAGGAGCAGGGGAGATACGCCGAGTATTTTCGAGAGGTTCAAAGCTCAGGAGGGGCAGGACCGTAGATCTGAGCCACAAGGGCCATCAGATTTACACATGAAATCATGTATCGAGGTTTCGTGGGTGAAAGTCACGTAAACATAGCAGCAGGAACCGTGAAATCGTGAAACGTGATATCCCGATGGCTAATAGAACAATGTGGGGCCATAAAGGTCAGAGTGGTGGACAGGTGGCACGAGTTATCGAGGTTTCGTGGTGAGAAGTCCCGAAACAAGTGCATTAGGATTCATGATATTGCGAACTCCGAAATGCCGATGGATTGAAAGCGTTGAATAGTCAACTCATGCATGCATCGAAGCTTCGACATATCAGGAATCGGGAGTCGGGGATACAAGTTTCTCGACATCGCGAGTGCCGAAATCACGATAGAGGAAATCCCACTAGGGGAAAGTCAACGTTGACTGATTGTTGGGTTTTGGGGATTCGAGAGACCTACACCCGACCATTGGATTTGCGAAGTCGCGAATTTCGATGCCTCGATTTGTAAAGAGGGGATCCCATGAGGTGTTCTGTGGGTGCGGATTTCCTGAGAGGGAAATAGAAGAACCGTTTGGAGTTATTCGAGCTGAAAGGAAGAAAATATCCTGTGTTGATGAGGACCTTATGACCTGCGGGTTGTGAAGGGAGGGCGTCGACATCAGAAGGGGATGGGTGACACATGTACGGGGAGGATTATTATGAATTAAATTATTGAACAATAAATTAAAAGTGATTTTGGGAAAGAAATTGACCTAGAAAATCTATATAAAGGAGGGAGGAGGAGGATGATGGATCTCTTATGTTATGCATAACATTACGCTGAAGAATTTTAGACTTGACTGACTTAGCTTGTGGGAGTTGGGATACCCATCTCAGTGAGGAGTGGTAGCTCGGCCTTGCGAGGCAAGCTATGAGCTAGCTGATTCTGTGGTTAGTGTACATGGCCCCTTTGCATCTCAGGGGGCTAAGGGGGAAGAATATTACCCCTAGATTTGGATGGGAGGTACCGGTGAAGTCTCATCGATCGGAAAGCGGGAGCTGCATGAAGCACGCGGGACAACAACTCAGAGTGGGCTACTTGGGATATGGTACGCTTCCTTTATTTTTGCATGGTAGATTATTAGTATACTTTACGCTCTTAGTCTATATGTTTAATCGGGTAAAGAAAATGATTGACTTATCATTTTAATTCATGAATAATTTTCCCCATAGCCTTAAGCTCATTGTTGATTGATTCCCTTGGCTTTCAATCCCTGCATGTCTTTACCGTCCTATGGTTTTATTGATTTTTGATGAATTTTGGTTTATATTTTTTTTTCCTTTGTACCTAACTCATCAGTCCATGCCTGATAAGTCGGCTAGGAGCCTGATCTACGGTTGTAACTTCGGTGTTAATAGACCTATGGATCTAAATGTCCTACTTTTCTATGCGTGGATGATGAGCGAAGGATGTTTTTGTCCAACCGTCTAACCCTGCGATCGTTCTTGGTCAAGTGAGCCTTGCGCCTTGCTGCGTCGATTACCTCTGAGGTGGTATTTCTTCCCGCAACAAACCGTTTATTATCTTTTGCATTCAATATCTTCATTTTAATGAATTGATCTCTGTGTTTTAAATAAATGTCGTTGGCAAATTTTGATGCTTTTCTAGGAAAATTTCTCTGTGGTTGTTATACTTCTGGTCTGCCCTTACTGTGAAAAGTTTCACCTTCCATTTTCACACCTATGGCCAACGATTTTACTCTGGCACCTTACTTGACTCGATTGGTAGTTTTTGTGGTATTTGACTACATTTTTATTCTTTTCTCCATTTTTTTGAGTTGTAATATTTTCCTGCGTTTATACTGTGTTTTGGGTAGTGCTTGGCGGTGTCACTAGTGGTGGTTCTACTTTGTGATTGGGGGTGTAGCTACTGTGATTATACCCGCAATTATATATTTATTTAAGGATAGCCTCCTGTGTTTCCATTCCATTCTATATAATGTACAATGTTTTTATTTAGGGGTAATGCACTTCGTGTCTGATAACAATGATGGCGATTGCATTTTGTGCCTTTAATGAAATTGGAGGGTGAGTTTACCATGGGGAATTTAACCCTCCTTATTCTTGATTGCATGTTTACCTCCGTTGTTCAACAAATCTTCCTTTATTTTATAGCAGTCAAGCAACCAGTCAAATTTCCTTCTACTATACAACGATATTTTTATTACATGGGATTATTAAGGTACTGCGTTTATGCCAGAGTTAGGATTGCCATTGTTGCTGGATGAGACCACGTTTGCCAAAGTGTCACCTGGTGATTTTTCCATTTGCCCAGGGATGCGATTTTCCATTTGTTTGGACATAAATCATTGCTTATCACTTGGTGAATTTTCCACTGGTGAAGGATTCCATTCAATGCCCTTTTAACCTCAGCGATTTCCTTGGACCTCTGCTTTTTTTTTTTGGCCACCAAAACCCGACGGGGATCTCTGCAATCTTCCCTGTGAAGGTTGCATTTACCTTCTCTGCGATGTTGCCCCATTCCATTTTTAATTGAAATTCAGTGCGTAAATTTGATTAAGGACGCATTTTATATTCAGTTGTATTTTATTTAGATTACCTGGTGACTTATCACTCTACACACATTCCAATTTATTTTTGATAGCCAATGTGTAATTACACTGTAGTTTTGCAGCAATGGTAATTTACATTTACTTTACACAACAATTTCTTACATTTTTAGACAGCCAGTTATTGGATTCTATGTTGACGACAATCGAATTAGCATTTTCTAGACGACCAACTAATTGTTTTGGTGTTCTTACCCCTGAGTTTTACGTTTACCTAACCGCGTGTCTAATTGGCATTATTGGTTTTGGACAACTTCCCTCCATTTTAATTAGCAGTATTAAGTATTGTTGTAGGACATTGTTTAGAAATTGCATCAACTGCATTGAATGGCTCTGAATGACATTAATTATGAGCAGGCATATGGAAATTGAATCTCTTTAGATGAATATGGCATTAAATCTCATTAAATGCATATGGCAGTAAACCTCATTGAATGTGTATGGCTTAATTTCTCATTGAAGGTATATGGCTTTAATGACATTGTCACTTCTTAGCAGACTCTTTTTAATGTTAATAGACAATTGTCATTTTGGTATGGTTAGTATAGATAGACAACATGTGGTAATTAAATGTGTTAATAAGTGTTTCATTATTGCATTCTGCATTGATATAGTTAATGTTGTTATATGATGTCAATTGCTTGTTAGATTGTAAGTTTGGGATTAATTTACAATTTGCCATTTAGATCTTAATTAATGATTAAATGAGATTGTGATAATGTTAAATTGATTGTAATAATGTCTAAATTGTAAATTTTAGACTTGTGAATCAGATTTGTTTTAAGGATTAAATTAGAATTGCAATCTATTAACTAGTAGTAATATTCACTTGCTAAATTTGATATGTGGTTAATGGTAATTTTTATATACTGGTTGTCTAATTTGGTAATTTAGACTAGCTAAAATAGAACTGTATATCATGTTAATTTAGTTTGTAAATCACTGACTTTGTGATTTAGACTGGTTAAAGTAGATCTGTATCTAACACTAATTTAGATTGTAAATATTAACCAGTTAAACTTGATAAAAGGGTTGGGTTGTTGACGAAGTCATGTATTGGTTTGTGTCTTCCCTTGTTGTCATCCTCTGGCATCTCGTTGACCTGTTTTTGGGGTATGGGCGTGGTTTTCTTGTTAGTATTCGACTCTTAGGGCGTCAGATTTATCTAGAGTCCTCAATCTAGATAGGATGTGTCATGCCAAGGTTATTGACGCGTCTATCACCTAGGGACGACATGATTCCTGATGAGGGGATCATGGCATGCCCTATTGGATAGCGATGAATGCAAATTTGGCCAGAGTTGGTGTGTTCTGTGTGAGTGTTGTCGAGCGTTGTAGGTTTCTTTTGGCGCATGGGTGGAATGCCTTCATGTGTTTGGTTCGCATGCCTTGAGGTTCTAGTCTTGTTCATCAAGTCCATTGTGTCGGGAGGGGGAAGTTGTCCCTTAGCTTGTAGGCGTGTCTTGTTTGCATTGGGCAGGTAGTCATTCCTCCTTGTTGTCCTACGCATGTTTCACCTCGTTTCCCCTATTCCAGTGAGTGGAGTCATAGTTTCTTGTTGCCTGGAATGTGTTCTTGAGTTCACCGTCAGTGGGGTGGTTAAACTGTTGTCGTTGTCTCCTTCTCTCCTTAAAACAATTTTTTTTTTCACTGCTGCTTCGCTTGTAGTCGTAAAGAGGGGGTCGTTACACTCTACTTACTAAATATTCATTTAACATATCTCCAAACTACAACTAATGGCAATAACAACTCGATTTAGATACAATGATATCTAAATATAGAATTAGAAGTAAACTATCATAAAATGCATCAAAAATTTCCTAACTAGAACACATACCAATATGCGTTTTGGGTCATCATTCTGAATGACCTTCTTCTAACCATCCCAGCAAAATTTTGCATACTCCAAAACATCTTTTGCTGAAATTGTATATAACTTTACATCTATTTTATAAACAAATGTGGCATGGGAATTGGCTTCTGCTTGTTGACAATTCATGCCAACATCAACACCATAAAAAATTGCTTCCAAATTTTCCCTGATTACATTCCTGGACTCTTTGCCAACCTCTGATGTAGCCTACAACTCTGAAAGTGAAGCAAATGCCCCTGTTGGGCGAGGTACTAAAGGTTGTGGAGGCCTCAACAATGACGCACTTCGATATTCCCTTTTGTGATCATATGTACGTCTTTTACCAGTCCCATAATATTTGGATGATAGACTAGTATAATCAGGGTGCATGTGCAAGAAAAAATCTAAAAAAAAACGTCTTGCAAAATAGTGTGGAACCTCATCATTCCATGACAATTTCCCATATGACGCCAAAAATTTGTTATACAGATGTTCTGCAATATTAGGGTTCTTAAAATATTTCACCTTCAACATCTTCCGCTTTGGGACCTCTTTGAAATTGAACATCGAAATGGTGTCTTCTTTTGAAACTCTATTTTTTATTGTCTCCCATTTATCAGGGCCCACCACCTTTGACTTTTTCGGCCTCATTAGATCGACAAAACGGTCAGCAGTTGGCCCCATCTTCTGATATGCATCCATAAAGTTTTCCAATGAATGAAAAACAATTTGCAAGCTTTGTTTACTCTCCTGAGGGAGTTCCAAGACCACCAAATCATTTTCCAACCTCCTTTTAACACCCGAGCATCGCTCAAGTGTTATTTATTTAGTAATCCCTTCCCAGGGAAGTTCATCACCAACATTTGAAGGATAGGTGGACGTAGGTGTGTAATCTTGAGTTTCTTGATAAGGCAGCCTCCTAAATCCACCTTCACCCTCTGTACCGACATTTGAATCTTTGTGACAACCACTCTATATTTCATTGTCATCCATTTCTCTAAACTCATTGTCTACACACACATTTGAAAGTAGTTACAACATTTAACTTCACATAAATTTAAATACACAAAAATATAACAAAAATAAACAAAATCAAGAAAATTATCAGGAATATTCTCTTGTCCTGAGGGATTCCCTACATTCTCAGGTGTAGGAGTATAAATGCACAACCTATCTAAGAAGGATGAATCCATACTACTTTCTTGAGCAGGTTCTGCAGTTGATCTATTCACAGACTCATTTGAATATCTCTTCTGACGAGATTGTTGTTTGTCAATCAGAGTCTCAGTCGAAGAAAGAGTTCTTGTTCTTCCTTCTTGGGATAACCTAGAGAGTTTGTGAGGAATGTTTGGAGAATTCTGTGTCGACATCTCTCCTCAATATCTATCCACAATGCAAAATTTATCAATAAAAATGCAGAGATGTACCCAAGTTCAAGAAATTAAAAATGCAGAGATGTACCCAAGTTCAAGAAATTAAAAATGCAGAGAGAAATCAAAGTTTTAATCAATCAAGCCACAAAGGTACTCATTCATAATAAGGAACAAAGAATAAACATTCAACCATGAATCAATCAACTCAAATATAAGTAAGGGATAGACAACAGGGAAAATTCTTATCCTTCACTCATCATCCATGCATAGAAAAGAAGTTTATTTGAATCTATAGGTCTTTAAAAACCTAAGTGACGACTGTTGAATCGACTCTTGGACGACTTCTTAGGCACAGACTGATGACTAAAGGGATAAGGGACAGAATATAGAACCACAATATTTTCATAATCATCAATAAAACCCACACATAGAATTCATTGAAATCAAAATTTGGGTTCCCCAAGGGAAATCAATTCAAAATAACAACAAGCAAGGGGATTCATTAAAAGTTCCCTATGGTTGGATCCACTAAAAAAACGTATTAGAACATTTCTGTAAGATTCCTTAAAATTTCCCCATTGTTGGATCCACAAAGACCACATACAATGAAATGAGTTAGAATCCCCAAAACAAAGAGTTTAATCTTCATAACCTCACACACCCACTAATAACATCAACATGTTTTAATCATGACGAGGTGAAGGTCTTGCATGAACATTGATTATATGCCATTGCTTTAAAGTTCCCATTAGCATTGTTTAAATGTCATTGAGTTTTTATACTAATTCCTTTATTGTCATGTTACATGGGATGGGTTTGAGGGTTGTTCATATTCCTAATATAAATTAATATGAGGTGGAACAATTGTAATATTTTTGAGGCTTAGTTGGAGTTAGAAATCTAGATAAAATATAATCATATAAGGTGGAAATTCACATTGATTGAGAGCAATCACGACAATAATTTCAATTGTAAGTGCATCATAAACTATTGTAAACATAGTAATGTGAGTTTTAATGAGATATATATTTTGAAGAAGATGTAATTGAGTGATTCTTAATTGTCAGAAAATTTATGGTGCTAATGAGGCCTATTTCTACAAATAGTAATGTGAGTTTTAATGGCGTATATATTTTGAAGAAGATGCAATTGAGTGAGTCTTAATTGTCACAAAATTAATGGTTCCAAATGGTAATGTCTACAATGGTGCTAATGGAGTAGTTTAGGTGATATTATTTGATAATATAGAAAATGATATACATAACTGTGAAATATTTTATGGTCACCTAACGTTACATAAAGGGACCTAATTTTACTATAAACTAAGGGATTTATACCTAATTGTTACATAAAGGAACCATATTTCCACTAAGGTCCATTTCTTAACTATAAACTCCCTAACTCCCTTGCTTGATATAGTTTTGAGTTTATTTGTTGTTGATTATTAAACCTAACATCATATCCCTCCATGTCCAAAGTTTCACAAACAACAACGACAATCTAGGACACAACAAAGTAATATGTGATTAAAAAATAAAGTAGTTTTAAGTCCTCTTCAATTTTCAAGAATTCAATCAGTTGCTGACTTAAACACCAAGCATATTACATTAAATGTTGGTCGGATAAATTTCAAGGAAAAACCAAATCTACACAAGTGTATATATTCTACAGGTTGAGGGAATGACTACAGTGAAAATACTGCCTATGTTTCACAGTTTGTTTTCTATTTGTTGGGCTATATCAATGCATATTTTCCATATCATATTACATTGTAATATGTCATAACATATTACAATGTAATATGTCATAACATATTACAATGTAATATGTCATAACATATATTACTATATAACATATTACATTGTAATATGTTATAACATATTACAATGTAATTGAATGTTACATTGTAACATATTATTTCCTAGTAGCCTTGTCACACCCCGAGAATCAAATCTTTATAATGTTTGACTTTTGGAAGTTCTTGGAAAATACAATGCACCAACAATTTAAATATTTTAGCGGTACTAGGTCATTCAGGTACCAATCTCACTTGATACATATGTTAATCCATAAAAAATACTCACATTAAAGTTATTTTAATTCAAGGATGGTGAATGACCAGCCGACATGTTGCTCTCCCAAATATTGAGTGGTTGTCTATGGTATGAGAACATGTCACCAATGAAGGTTTTTTGCAGTTTTTAAACTCTTTTATGTCTAAATTAGAATTTATTATCCACAATGAAGTATTCGTTATAATTATTCCTTTAGTCAAAGTGTCACTACAATCGCAAAACAACATCAGAGTGGGAGACAAAATATGTATGTTTATAAATTATTTATTAATGTCCAAATATGTATGTTTATAGTATATTTATTAAATTTAAATATGCATGTTTTAAATTTTTTCCATTGTATGTATATTACTCCTCTATTTTACTATAATATTACATATGAAAAAATGGAATTATAAATTTAATTCCTACAGATTTGTAATTTTTATAAAATAAAAAATGTTTGAAATAAAAACATGAACAGTTTGTAAAAAGGCAGAGATGTACCCAATTTCAAGAAATTGAAAACACAGAGAGAAATCAAAGTTTTAATCAATAAGGCTGCAGAGGTACTCATTCATAATAAGGTGCAAAGACTAAACATCCAGACATGAATCAATCAACTCAAAGATAAGGGATATACTACAGAACAACTTCTAATCCTTCACTCATCATCCATGCACAAAAAATAAGGGCATTTGAATCTATAGGTCTTTAAACACTGAAGCGACGATCGTCGATTCAGCTCCTGGCCGACTGCTCGGGAAATGAATGATGACTAAAGGGTTAAGGGATAGAAGATAAAAACACAATCTTTTCATAATAATCAATAAAACCCACACAACGAAGTCATTGAAATCATAAGTTGGGTTCACCAAGGGATTTCCATTCAACTCAAAGGTTTATCATTCACAATGAAAAGTTTATCAATAAAAATGCAGAGGTGTACCCAAGTTCAAGCAATTAAAAACGCAGAGAGAAATTGAAGTTTTAATCAATCAAGCTGCAAAGGTACTCGGTCATAAGAAGGATCAAATACTAAACATTCAAAAATGAATCAATCAACTCAAAGATAAGTAAAGGGATAGACAACAGGGAAAATTCTTATCCTTCACTCATCATCCATGCACAAAAAAGAAGGGCATTTGAATCTATAGGCCTTTAAACACGGAAGTGATGATCGTCGATTCGGCTCCTAACCGATTGCTCATGCACAGACTGGTGACTAAAGGGATAAGGTACAAAAGATAAAACCACAATCTTTTCATAATAATCAATAAAACCCACACATCGAAGTCATTGAAATCAGATGTTGGGTTTGCCAAGGGAAATCAATTCAGTAAAACAACAAGAAAGGGGATTACAGATACAAGTTAATAATTTATTAATGGTAGGAATGAGTGATATATATTTTGAAGAAGATGCAATTGAGTGATTCTTAATTGTCACAAAATTTATGGTGGTAATGAATCCTATTTCTACAAATAGTAATGTGAGTTTTAATGACATATATATTTTGAAGAAGATGCAATTGAGTGAGTATTAATTGTCAAAAAGCTAATGGTCCCAATGGTAATGTCTACAATGATTGTAATGGAGTATTTTAGGTGATATTATTACATTATATTTATGATCTAGAAAATGATTTCCTAGGATGTTTTGTTTTGAAATTTGATCATTCAATATATTTTCCATATTTTCTAATATATTATCCATATTTTCCAACATGCATAGTTTACTTGTTATAATGTATAATATATTATGGTTGGATAGGATACTGCATATGATCTTCTCGATAAATATGATAAATATTTGAGTGAGTTAAAGTTTAAATATTTAATAATAATATTGTTTTTATATAAAGCAAGTCATTATTTATAATTCCAAGACTTTGCAAAACTGGTGATATTTTGAAAGGGGAATACAAATAAGATGAAAATAATGGTAGAAGTGCACTATTAAGGGTATTACTACTATGATCAAAGCAAGTAGAACATGAATACATCAGGTATGTATGTGAGACACGATACACCTTATTAGGATAAGAACTAGTATTGAGTGCAAGCAAGGTAATCAAGCGTATTCGTACTAACCAATTAGCATGCTATGTTATCAGTAACTCCTAATCAATTGATTACGTAAAGAGTTGTTGTTATACTAGTAATGAACATACCATTGCAAGGATATGTCATATCTATAATAACTATGATGTAAGGCTAATGAATCTTAGTAACAATCTTAAAAACATTGATTAACAAGACTGTAATCAAAGCAATATGAGCTTGCTTAGTTAGCTTGAATAAGATGTAAGTGGTACCACTAAGAGTTATGGATTCCAAGCTATTATAGTCTAGTCATTGTGTTTAGTTTCAACATTTGTATTACACTAATAGGAGATCTATAACATATCTTGTATTCAAGCAAGTATGGGCAAAGGGTAATCATACTAGTATCATTATGTTTAATGAAGGGTCCATGTTTCTTATATCATTACTTAGGGAATAATCATGATATTATAACGCATATGGGATTAGAGATCTAGTCATATATTACACTTTAATTGAGTCTAATATAGGTCCATATAAGCTTACAACCTATTGGATACAGGAGTATGCATTCTCCTAATCGATTACACATAGCTAATACTGGTAAAATAGCATGCGCTTCCTTTATCGAATGGGCTATGCCTTATATTACAATGGTTGAAACATGTGTAATAAGCATAATCAATACATGTGTGTAAACAACTTAGGTATTAGATTAGCTTTAGATGTGTATAGTTTATTGGAATAGGCTGATCATCCTATACATTAAACAATATTGGTTTCATTACCATTAGTTACATGGACTAGAACAATGATACACATTGAATACTTAAATCTATGTAATATGAGTAGTATTGATTACTAATATTAAATACATAATGGGGTTATGACTATGTGTTGAATACACTGTGATACCTTGTTTCTGAATATGGTTAATGTACATATTTGATTACATATCTACTTATTAAGATGTATAAAAACCTATGTTACTTTGATTATGTATTACTTGCATCATTCATTTCTATTCCTATGTATACAATGGGCTATTGATTTCCCATAATTCCTATGGTATCCATACTCATATGGTAAATACACGCATTCTTATAGGAAAAAAATTCATATATGAAAGTAGTAATAACATAAGAGCTTGAATATGGAGTATCTTATACATGTCTAATTTGAGCAATGGTCTTGATACTAC
Organism: Picea engelmannii; assembly: GCA_009831015.1. NCBI lineage: Eukaryota > Viridiplantae > Streptophyta > Pinopsida > Pinales > Pinaceae > Picea > Picea engelmannii. Next base: position 68,802 of record ML780790.1, read on the forward strand.
TCATTCTACTTCCCAATTTGATCAAGTTGTAGATAGAGATATACTGATGACCTGTGGGAATAAAGGATATCGATAATATGCATACTTCAAAGAGAAGATCAAAGTATTCATCTTTGTTTACATGTATCAAGATAACAAGAGATATTCCAATTACATCATGTTCTTAGTACTCGACCCCATCTATTCCCATTAGTTTATGAGATAAGTACCAGGTAAAGCATTGTGAATCATGTTTACCTAATCAAGCAGTCATAGGAAAAGTTGTAATAAACCTATATGAGCTTCATAGATATTATAGTAATCAAATCACTTAAGCTTCATAGTCCATGGACTCACGAGTATTACATGTTGTAATCTCTACCTTATTTCCATAATCATATCCTCTTGCTAAAATAGGCTAATACATAAGCTGTGATTGCTTACAAGGATAAGATAGATAAGCAATGGGTATAACACTTACCATGGATATGAAAGCATAGAGTAAGATTGTATCCTTACATCAGTATTGGCTCAATTCCCATGAGATCCATAATAAATATCAAGCATGTATGATGTCAATACACTGTATAACCTATGTGATTGAATATGTTATGTATTAATCATACCAGTGAAGTTGAAAAATACTAGTACCATATAAGCTTGGAAGCAAACATGATAACACAATTAAACAATGGATTTCATACTAATATGTATGTACTAAGATCTCACGACACCGATATGTACAAGATCAATACTTGGAGATATATACTAGTTACACTCTTATCTGATTCATTGTATAGATCAATGGGATTCATTCATCTCATAATGAGCACCTATGTAAGCTGACCGATTACTACATGCCCTATGAATCAACTAGGAGCTTCTCTAATATATGAATACTTCCATTTGAGACGTAGCCACACTATCGATTGCTTATGTTCCTGTAGTCACCCTGCAATCTCAGTATAGTACTGATCAAATTAGGCAGATAGGATACCACTTGTATTCATTCAATGGGATTACTTATACCACTCATACCTACCCCGAGTAGAAGGCTCAGATAGAATGGTGAGAAAAGGGAACAAAGGATAGTGACACACTTACTACGATAGGTAGTATATCAATAATATGGAGCCCATTTAATCTTAGCTAGTCTCAATACACATAGGTTCTCAAGTATGGGTACAAGTAAGCAACTTGACTGGATTAGTACTAAGCCCAATGCTTATGTAAGTTGAATGATAATTAAGCTCACACAGGGTATATACACATTACAATAGTAATAAAGAGGATTCCATAATAAATATGACTAAGCTTACGATATAAGTAAAGGTTCAGGGCTATGTGTATAAGGATTACAATACTAAGCTTAAGCTAATCTAACTATGATGGGTTTCATTACTATACCAATACATTGTGCTAGTATGATCGAATTGTAATCAGATAAGTATATTCCCATTAGAGTGATACATGTTATAACTATGTGTAATAGACGTAATATACCAATATTGATACTGGGTTCAATGGGAAACAACATGGTAACATAAGAGATATGGAAAATATGATTACTAGTAATACAGGTGTTGCAATGAACAACACTATTTATCACTTACTTTGATTAATGGCATTACTACTATATCTACCTAATGATCTCGTATCCAGTGCAAGTTGTTACTTTTTGCCTATGGGAATTAAGTAATATAGATGTGTTGTAATAGGTAATGGTAGAATAGAAACAACAAGTACAACATCAACTCTAAGCTCTTGTATAGGGGAAATGACTAGAACCATTAGCATTACTTAAGCTAGTATCACTTCTATTACTCACATGGTCATACAAGATCACTATGATAGCTTCTCTATATGGGATATGACTTCAAGTGTTATGCTTAAGCTCTACCTTATATTACCATAACTATGATGAGGTTTGTACGTATGATAGTTATGTATGTTCTATAAAGGTTAGTGAATCATTACAACTTAGTTGAGTTTGGTTTATGTATATAAAGATACTAATAGTGTTACGTGTGTCATATTATGTTACAAGTACAGTATAACCATAATCACTAAAGAAATGGAATTGTTATCATAGCTATTATAGATAATAATGGTATTTAACGTGTAAGTATGATTACCAACCCATTTGATCTATGTATTACTAATATACAATATCACATATTACACATAACTAGTATTAGTGCACTCCGAGGTTAGTCTCATTCCCATTAATCTATGTAATAAAATCAACAAAAGTAACCTGTATCATGCTTATTAGTTATAGTCTATACTTACCATTATGTTATGGCATTACTACTGATTGATCTAAGTAATAGCCCATAAGTATCTATAGATCAACTTTATGTTCATAAAGGCTAGATATGTCTATGACTACCTTTACTAAGTTGTAACATGTACAAAAGGTGATATAAGTGATATGTATAGGGTCAACTACTTACACCTAAGCTCTAAGCTGAGCTTCTTACAACCTATATAAATATGAAGTAATATGCAAATATTGATGATTACACTCTTCATGCTATAACTAGTAATCAATACTAATCAAATAACTGGAATAATAGAGATCAGTGAATATAGTAAGTTGAATATGACTTAGTACTACCACTTTAATCATAGTATCCATGTATCATAAGCTACTTGATTTCCATTGCTTGTAAGCTGTGTTTGACATAAGCTGGGAATCACACTGGTCTCATAGTAAGCTTCTACTTGTTCATACTGTATTAGCATATCAAATATGGATAAAAAATATTCCATCTTTCCCTTATTAGTGACTATTGATTTAATGGTAATTAGACTCCACCATAACTAGATTAATTGAATACAAAGCTTTTACATTCTTATACTAGTTGATTTGATTACTGTAATAAGCCAGTGTTACTATGAATGGTATAAGGCTTATCATAGAGCCTAACCTATGAGTGAAGCTGAGATAAACTATACGGGAAACTTACACCCTAACAAGTAATATGATAAGAGTATAAGTACAACTAAGTTAAGTATGATCAATGCATATTATAAGCTAGTTTCAAACCAGTATGATATTACATGGGTTTAGTGTATGAATGAGTCATATAAGGTAAACTAAGGAGAGTAATATCCTATATGTTACATATTATGTAAATACTGTAATATCATGAAGCTTGATCATTACACATGATTTTAAGAGTTCTAGTACGAACCAATGGTATTGCCACGGGGTTGCCAAGCCATGAGCACGCCAACGACTTGGCCACAAAACTCGCCCCCCGTGACCAATTCACAGTTCAATGGAGTATGACTTGGCCATGGGGGACCAAACCTATGGCCAAGCCGTTGGCGTGCCCACAACTTGGGTACAAGGGCCAAAATTTAACATAATTTAAATTAAAAAATAAAAATAAAATTAAAACAAAAACTGAAATATCAGTGGAAATTTTGAACTAAATTTTGAGCTTACCTGAAGCTTGGTCGGCCCGCCTGAAGGAGCACCCACCAACACGACAACACAACCACCCGAAGGAGCACCCACCAACACGACAACACAACCACCCGAAGGAGTGCCCACCAACAACAACATGATAGCACGTACGTGCCCACCCATAGCTTGGCTACAAAGCCCGATTTATAAATAAAAATTTATATTAAAAAATAAAATTAAAAGAAAAATAAAAACTAAAATATCACTGCGAATTTGGAGCTTACCTAAAGCTCGGCCCACCTGCCCGAAGGAGCACCCACCAACACGATAACAAAACTGCCAGAATGAGCACCCACCAACACTAGTCCACGCCAACACAACACAGTCCGTGCCAACACTCACGTAACGTCCCCTTCGTTACGACTACAAGTGAACAAAGTGAAAAAATATATATATATTTTCTTTACAGGATGACAACAACGATTACAACTAAAAAACACATCTAATGGTGAGTTCCACGCCTGTAGGATAGGAAATGACGACACACTTGACCACATCCTGACGAAGAACACAACGCCTGCAGATCAGGCAACAAACAACACGAATCTACATACTAGCACAACGAACAACTGGGTGAAAAATGCATGAATCATGGAAGGGATGACTACCCTCTTGGAACAACATGACAATGCCTACAAGCCCTATGAAAACATCCCCAACCTGACAAAATGCCCTGAACGACCATTACTAGAACCTCTATTGTGCACAACAACGCATGAAGGCGTTACAACTCAAATGCCGATAACTACAACGAGCCACTCCCACAATAGGTAGCACAACCCCGACCAAGTTATTCTTCGCTTCTATCCCTTAGGGCATGCTATGATCCCCTCATCAAGAATCCTTCCATTGCCAGGTGATAGGTGCAGAAACAACCATGGCACAACAACATAATTGGACTCTCAAGTCCCGCTAAAATCAACGCGCTAGAAGATCAAGAACAATATGAACACCTGATGAGTAACCCTAGCACCCAACGATAAGTTAGCAAGACAACTAAGACGTTCAAGTAATACAACAAATTCCTTGCGCAACAAAATCAATCTGCACACCTTGAATAAAATTATTAAGGTGCCTATCTTTTAAAAGAAAAATTAGCAATAAAGGATAGTGGCAATATCGTTGATATAGGTTAAGCAATATAACGATTAATACGACAATTTACAAAGTTTAAGAAATACAAATAATGGTTAACATATGACCATTGAAATTAGCACTAAAAGATAATGGTGTAATAACGATATTAATATATAACCAAAAATTTAACAAGGATATTGGTGAATATATCAAGGACATCGTGGATATATTATCTGTATATCTTAGGTATTAATATATTTTTAATGGCTGAGGAAATATATATAACAGTTTTAATATACCTGCGCCATATTCTGAAAAGGATTGAAGGTAAAAGAGGACAACAAGTTTACCATAAGTATCATTGTCAACTACCAGAAATTAGATTCATTAATTATTTAATTAATCCTATTTCCCTCATCCACCTAAAATCATTCCTAGAATCTCTCCTAGGTGTCCTCATATTCCCTTACACATTTTAATGACTTACCCCCTTACTAATTTACTAGCTGAGTTCAATTTAGAAAGTTCTTAATGGCAAGATACCTTACTAGGTTAGTCATTCTGCCTTTTTCCTTAGTTAACCTTTCTCTTTATGTTTCCCCCTTTTCCCTTAGTTGCCTAATTCTTTTAAATTTCCCTCTTTCCCTTTTCATTTAAAACTCAAATTGGCAAGTGTAGAAAATTACCTTTTCCCCCTTTTTCTTTTTAATTATAAAATTTTTAATTAGCATATGT